>VIRR01000536.1:0-348135 GCA_008638375.1 Nyssa sinensis | reverse complement strand
TCAGGTCGGGTCCCCATTTTTCACAGTTTGATTTTATTTAAATAAATAAATAAAAATGAACTAATCAAAGAAAGATGCATGATAACAAAAATAAAATTGATAATAACATACAAAAAAAAAATCTTCCAATACTAGTTTTGATTTTGATTTTTTGCATTAATCTTCTGCTATCTCTTCAACAAAAGTCTAAAGATTCATGTTTGATTTTGATTTTTTTTTTGATCAGTAAAACTAAAGACAACCAAATGAGTAGCTTCATTCTAGGAACAACCACCTCAGACAACCAGAGCTAAACTAGATAAACAATCAAACTGCAGCTCTGGCTTCTCTACAATACAGAAACTTCTGAATACTCTTGCTGTACTTGTTGAAAAATTCACCAGGGCAGAGTCTTAATCATCTTAAACAACCGCTGACCTACCCATGGATCTTGTAGAGATCAGGAAAAAATGAAGAACCAGAATCCCCAGGACTCCGACCATCAGCCCTTCTAAACCTAACCAGCACCAATCACAGCAGCACTGCACCAGAGGCAATTAAAACCATTCCAGAAGGAGCCAAGCAGACTTCCAATAATAGTCTGAAGTCAATGACATGAAAACCCCAACCCTGTTGCAATCAACGAAGAAAACAATCTTTCAAATCAACAGCATGCTTAACTAACAGCAGACTTCAAAATCAGACAAAAGAGCTCTAGTCCAGATTTACCATGACAGAGTTTGGCAAAAATAAAAAAGAAAAATGTTAGCCATTAGATCACATGATGGATTGAACGGGGTTAAAAGAATAGAAATTGGACTTATTAATTCTTTACAAGTTCAGATATCATCACTATTTAGCAGGAAGCATGAAGTTTGATACCTGTAGCACAGAGAAGCACAGAGAGAATGAAGCTATGAATCCCAGTGTAAAAGGAAGTCTATGGTGAAATGGACAAGAAAAAGAATTAGAGAAGAAAGAGTCAGATATGTTGAAATAGTTAACTAGAAATGTACAAAAATTGTTCAAAGCTGCATCTCGATCTAACTTTGCATCTTTCTCTTGAAATACAAACCAACAATGAGTCGTGCCCAAACTAAAGAAGATGAACATATAACTAATAGGGTTTAGGCATACCTCTTTTTTCACTTGAGCTTCTAGTCTACTCATGCAGCATCTAATGTATTAGAAGTGTACCCAACATACAAACTCAACAAAGGTATCCCGCATTGGTAAGAAAATAGGGCATGAGTGCAGAGCTACCCTCAAAAATTGAAGCATAGAAATAGGATAATACAGAAGTTAACATGACAAATAAAATTCCAAAAAGCAACAAAAGTTAGTAAACATGATATCAGTGTTTAAATATGAACTAGACAGACATTTGAACAGGTATACCTGTCACCCAGTCTTGATTCTCATTTTTCTAGAACTCCTTACCGGACTAACCTAAATGGCTTATGAGAAACTAGAATGTGAATCATTTGAACTATTTTTTAGGGTTGTAATTATGCTTTCAAAATCCTCAGCAAGTTCTTCATCTCCTCATCTTCATTTGAAACTGCATTTGAGAATACCAGTTAGAATAAATTAAATAAATATTTATGTACATATATACATATAAAAATACCAAGTAATACTTACACTTAATATTACCTTTCTTGTACAATCAATCTCGTGTGCATAACAAAGCCTCCACATTCTTTGGTATGATTAAACTGCGATATTTATTAAGAATTTGACTCCCAATGCTAAAGGCCGACTCCGATGCAACAGTTGTGATAGGAATACTTAAAATGTCACGTGCCATCAAAGCAAGTTCAGGATACCGCAATTTGTTAGCCTTCCAATAACTAAGGATATCTAGATATTGTTTTCAATCAAACTTTTGCTTTTCCAAGAACAAATCCAACTGTGACTTGTTTCTAGTCAAGTCATAGTGTTGACTCTCATATATATCAAATTCCTATTAAAATTAAACATTTCATAATTATAAATAATAAAAGTAAGAAAATATAATCTAGAAATAAAAAACCAGCCAATTTTAGTTACATCCATCTCATCACCTCCACTAGCACAAGCCATTAATGATTGATTTGATGTAGAAACAGAAGAGAGACACATATATTCTTCAAATAACATATATAAACTTGTCTCGGATGAACTTTACCCTATCCACATATGTCGCTGGATATAATTTTTTAAAACAAAATTCTACAAATTGTAACTTATAGCGTGGATCCAATATGATGGCAAAAGATAACACAACGCTATAGCACTCCAGTACTTGTCAAACTTCTCTTTCATTTGTTTGGCCATGCTACTTATAGCATCACATGAATTTCTCATTTCCTCCTTTACTAGCATCTGTATTTTCCAAACCCCATGAAAATACAAATTCGTTGTTGGGTAATGAGAACCAGAAAAAAGTGTGGTGATATCATAAAAAGGTTTTAGAAACTTGGCAATATTTTTAACCTTAACCCACTCATCATCTTATGGGCAAGTCTTAAAATGTACATTAATTAGTTGTAGCTGGTCAAATGCACAACGATACATTAAAGCACCGTCAATCATCAGATATATATAATACTACCGTGTTGGCACATCTTGGCATATTTTCTTACTACAACTTAAAGATAGTTGAGCAATGCATACAGGAAACTTGATCTTTCTTCCTTCACTACCTCTAACATACTTCACACTTTCTCTAATCTTGTTGACTGCTTCATCAATCACCTTAAGACCAGCTTACACAATCAGATTCAAAATGTGCGCACCATAGCGCACGTGAAAAAAACTCCCCACCACAAAATAAAGTGTCAGTTAAAGAAAGATGACACTTCAAAACATCAATTAACCCATCATTATACTTGGCATTATCCAAGGTAAGGGAGAATACTTTCTTCTCGATGCCCCATTCTTTTAGTAAATGTATAACTTTCTCTGCTAGAATAAGACCACTATGTGGTGGGGGCATATGATGGAAACTCAAAATCTTCTTCTGCAATATCCAGTTCTCATCCACATAATGTGCAGTTAGTGCCAAATACCCATCTATTGCTATAGATGACCACAAATCATCACATCTTCTTATATTGGATTCTGAATCAACAGCAACGAGGATCCAATCCTTACTCACGCACATAAATCATCGGCTCTGTTGATGATTTACAGAGAGGGGCAACCACCCTTAGAAACATCCCATCTCCCTGTTTGAGCCTCATTATTGAGCTAAACCCTAACAACGGATTGAAGAATAAAAAAAAAGAGATAAGAATGGGCTTTTACCTCGGCCATAGCTGATCAGATCAAATGGGACGATGATAGCTTCCAACCGAGAGATCGCAGACAATCGAGAAATGAGAGAGAAGGGCGACCTGATCAAATTGAACGAGATGATGAAAGCTTCCAACCGAGAGATCGAACGGGACGATGAGAGCTTTCAACCGAGAGAGCGCAGTCAATCGCGAAATGAGAGAGAAGTGCAGCCTGTGTTGAAAGGGGAATGAGAAATGACAGAGAATCATAGGGTTATATACCAACCTGTTTTGAACCCGTTTCTGACCCGTGCTCAACCTGTAAAACTGGCGGGTTTAGTAAACCCAACCCCTTTTTAATCCGCCTAGAATATAAAGTCATCTAACCCATTATTTAATAGGCGTATCCAGGCGGGTTGGTGAATCCGGATCATGTTTGACAGGCCTAGTTAAATGGATTTTCATCTGGTGACCTTAACGGGCTAGACCTTGAGCATTGACTTAGAGTCAAAGATAGACTTGAACTCATGCTTCTTTGACTTGGAGTTGAATTTGGGTTTGAACTCATGCTTGGCCGACTTCTTACATTTTCTTCAGCTGGTAGAGGTTCATGTCACACCCCAAATTTTCACAAACCCAGGGAGTGAGTGCAATAAACCAAAAAGGAAATAATGAAGGACAATTACATGCATTTCAAACACTAACCCAATTCATGTTCTGATACTAATCCATAAAGCCTTGTCCGTTGTTTCAAAACATACAAATAAACAGATATAGTTTAGGGCTTATGCCCTTGTACAACATCAAAATATGCCCCAAGGGCCAAAATCGTCCATGATCCACATCTCCCTTGCTCTCCAAGACTTCCTCAAGTCTCAAGTATCAGGAGCATCATCTGTAATATGATATCCCACGAATAGGTCAGCTCAACTGCTGATATAACATAATGCTAATGCAAGAAACAAGATTAAGGCGTGGCATGTGCAAAGTGTACATTTATAATCTAAATGCTTTCCAGTTCATTAATACGATGCCACACCCATGCACTCTATGCCACACCCATATCTCGTTTACGGTCCGCATCCGATGGAGCTGAGTACCAATTCCCATTTATGGGCCTCCCCCTGATGGATCTGGGTACCAATGCAATGGCCAATTTTGGGTTTTTTACCACAGGATCTACACCCTCATAATGCATAGCACCACGTGCTCAATAATTTAATCTCAATGAGGCATGCTTTAAGTAATGTATCATACTCGAAACAACAATAATATTTGAATCACAAACTTTTTCCACATGAATACATGCCTCATACAGTCAATTTAAGCACATGGTCACAGTTCACGTTCATCACTTTACTAAATTCTCAAAGAATGCAAGAACACATAAACACGTAAACAACCAACTCTAGGTTATCAAGTAGACACATTCCAAATAATTCCCCAACAACAGTTAAGCATATAAATCATTCAATTTACTCACAAAATATTCCTAACTTAATCCTATTTCTTACTTAGCAAAACATCATACCTGGATGGGTTTGTCTTAACCCTAAGAAGTCATGCTCGTGTTGTAACCGAACTAGCCAGTAAGGATGCAGTCTCTCTACCGTATCTGTCTAAAATGGTCAAACAGCCTTATCCTTTTCTTTCGGTATTCCTAAGATTCACAAAAGTATCTCGGTCTATAGTTCATGATCTATGTTATTCGTCAAATTTTATGCTTCTTTAATATGGTTATCTCTTTTACTTGAATAGACCTTACCATTAAATTTGGAACGTCGAACAAAGTTGGTTTATCCTTTTGCGGAGTTCAATTTGGACATTTGTACTAAAAGGGCAAAATGGTCATTTTGCACTTTCACAGGTTCTTAATTCTCGAGTCCTCTTTTCATAAATCGTTCTCTACCATTGAGTCCAAAATATTCGAAATAGTAAAATTTCATTATTCTTTTATTTTAATCGGAGTTCGTTTGACTACTCTTTAACTTAGGAGCATTTTGGTCATTTTGGTGTTCCTACGGGTCTTTTATTTTTGGGACCTTGCCTCGCAAAACGGACCTCATCGTTGGATTCAGAATGTCCGATACATTAAGAAAACACTAATGACTTGTTTAGTTTGGGCTCCGGGTCATTTTGGCATATTTAATTTAATTAATTTAATTAATTAAATTATTTATTTAAGTATAATATATATATATATATATATATATATATTTAGGGGAATAAGTTGGCACGGGTGGTACCTGTCCAACTGGCCATACGTATCTCCTCTAACCTAAAGGTCCTGTGTTCGATTCCCAGCCCGTGCGCACTCCCCCTTTTATTTCTTTGATTTTATCACTGTTTATATAATATATATATATATATATATATATATATATATATATTTTTAATGAGGATTTAATCACAAGGGCACATGTGGCTCAGTGGTTAAGTGCGTGTGTCAACACGTATGGGTGAGGGTTCGAGCCTCCAGAGCCACTGCTCCTTTATTTTCTTTTAAATTTTAACATTGAACCAGTGGGTCTATTTTTTTTTTAAGGGAACCGGTCTAGGGTTTCACTGGACCAACCGGTCTGATCGGTTCAACACGTCATGCTAACGTTATGCTTACGTCAGCCGTAGATTTTAAATTTAAAATCCTTTTAATTAAACGGTGTAGTTTCATTTTAGTGGGCATCTGGTTCTTAAGTTCGGTCGGGTCCCGGCCCAACCCGAACCAAACTCGGTTGGACCTTGACCCGATAGGCCCCTCCGTCATTCCAGTTGTCTTCTCTGGCCATATCGCCATCGCCGGCGCCGGTCGCCGAAAAACCGTAAAACCCACGGTTTCTTATGATTTCAACGTCCAAACTTTTCTGTTTTCACACCAATTTAAATCTAAACTCCTAACCAATCATTTAAACACATTTTTAACTTAAATAATCTATTTTTTTTCAACACCCACTCATGTTTTCCGGCCATGCATGCCGTTTTCCGGTGAGCCCCATTTGTGGTGATTTCATCACCGTTTTTCTCCCTTCCTTTTCCAAATCTCTTTTTGTACAACCGAGGGTCAGTTCCTCATAGTTTGAATGAAGTTTAACATATGAAATATTAAAACCCGATCCCACACTCATGACCTGTAACCATGGATATCTCGGTCATCTCTCAACCATTTCCCCTCATTTTTCTTGTGAAAAATCCCTATTTCATGTACTACAAGACTTTATATCTAAAGCTAAGTTATCATGCTTTGAATAATTTGAAACAGAAGCTAACTGGCTTACCTTCTCCCTGGGTTTCTTGGTGCTGTATCCTTCCTTCACTCTTGCTTCCCTTTTGGCTCAACCTTTGGATTCCTTATGGCTTTCTCAGTTTCTCACCTTGCTTCCTTCTCTTCTGTTTTCTCTAATCAACCCCACGCACACATATGTATATACATACATCATCTACCTGCCCTCTCTCTCTCTCTCTCTACTCCAGACCTACATACTACCATCATTAAGTCTGTGTTTACCCATTCCCACACTCATACACAATGTACACAGCACACACACTCATTTCCCTTTCTGCACTCACACACTCACACGTAACGGTACACACACTTGTGTGCTGCACACTCAATCAGTGCACACACACACACACATACCAACCGACACTACACACACACACTGCTGCTTTTTCATTCTCCTTCTATTCAATTTCCCAACAATTAGCTCCACCTGAATTGACTGAAGCCATCCATTCCGTGCAGTGAACTGCTTCCAATAAGCACATCCCAATCAGCTTCTAACAACCAAATCCTCAAAAGTTTCACTATAAAATCCTCCCCTGCAATGCTTCACACACATACAGATACATGCCCATCTAAGCAAAATATGCAATAAGCTCAATGGTCTCACAAAACAGTGGAACTTCAATCCTACATAGCCTCACAGTCAAACCACTTGAATCCTTCTAGAGATCTGCAATCAGTCCACAAAACTGAACTGTCTGCACTCAAGACCCCTGAATTCAATTCCAGCAGCCATCTACCAATTTCTCCATCTGTAACTCTACATAGATATATATATATATATATGCCACCAGCTGCTACCAACTTTCTCTCATAGCCCCTTTACTTAATTCCTAGTCACTTCACAAACCGCAATATTCACACAGTCCCGTGCTGTAACAAAATCCATCATCCGAACCTTCATCATAGCTGCTGTTACTGTTTCTCTCAATTTTCCCCAGATCTGCTGCATCAGATTTTGCAAGAACCTCCAACCGAACCAATCCAATTTAACTCAATATTGCCGCTGCTCCTATCCATCACCGGAACCCATTTCAGGTCCTCTACCAACATCCCTCACAAAATAAATATATATATATATATATATATATATATCCCTGCAACAAATCCCAAACGGAGGAACAATGGTCAAATCCGAGAATGGCAACAGTAAGCACTACTCTAGCAGAAATTTCTCTTACCGTGGATTTCCCTCAATTTGAACCTCAACAAATCAGACTATACAACTACCGGAAAATTCAACAAAAACAACAAGAAACCGACACTGACCGAGCCTTGCGAGACAATCCGTCCCACAAAACTCACGTTTGAATCCCAATGCCCAACTTCACCTCCAAACATAGGCGCGGTCGAATCAACAAAATCAGACCCACCCAATCCCAACCTGACGAATCAACTCAGTTCTGAAATTCAACCAACACTACCGTTACTCCTCCATCTTCTTCTCGAACTGCCATACATAAATATATATGCATCGATCTCCTCCACCGCTACACACACTGCAACAATAACCTGATGCACCTTCTCATCCAAACTCCATTGCTCAAACCAAACTCACCCAATAACCGAATTCGATCCCTGATCCAAGCCTCCCTATATCGTCAACCGCACCAATTTGAACAAACCCATTACGGATCGCGTCGATGATAGCTCCTTCACTCGACGATTAGGACTGGCCAAACGGAAGTCCCCGTTGCACACGATTTCACTCCCTTTCTATTTCTCTCTCTCTCTCTCTCTCTCTCTCTCTCTCTCTCTTTCTCTTCTTTTCTTTCTCTCCCCCTCTCTCTGGCCCGAAACCACTGTTCCCCCTTTTTGGGCGCCCACGGTTTCTTTCCTTTTTCATTTCTTTCGGTCTTCCCAACAGCTTCCTCGAAGCTTCCTAGGTTATAATATTCTATATATATAATCTTATATATATATATATATATACAATCTGATATATTTATATGTATTTTATTTATTGTCATTTAATATTTTATTTCATAAAATATTAATCTACGAAGACTCGGCATCATAATTATTTTCACTGTATTGGTTTAATATTTTATTCTATAAAATGTTAAATTACAATATACCGATAAAGTCGGGAATTTATTTTGCCAATATTAGGTGCCCATTCATATTTTATTTTATTTTTATATTATCTTTATAATTAATTTTTCACATCCCATTTATTAGTCTCGGCACTCGGTTGACCGAGGCGTCTATTTCCCGAGCCTATATTATTTTTAATGGTTTGAATTAATTTTTATGTTTCTTAATAATTAATTCCTTCATGGTTTATTAGATTCGGGCTATCTCAAATTATTATCGTCACAGAACTCTTTCTATTCATTCCTCTTTTTTTTTTTCAAGTCTCTACAGTACAAGCTAACTATAAATAATATACATGCGGTTATTCTTTACTAACAATTTATTCAAAGTCTATCACTCTCCTTTATTTAAAAAACTCTATCACATGAAACAACAGTGGGTCACTTATCTCTTCATATCTCTTGCAACAACCGTGGGTCATATAGTTATTTAAAAATTTCCCATTTCACTCCTTGGCTTAATCTTTATCAACCCCCTCAAGCTGGTGGGCAAGGAGGAAAGCACACCCAACTTGGATCGAAGGTTGCGAAAAGCCAATTTAGGTAAAGACTTGGTGAAGTTATCAACCAATTGGGAATGTGAGAGCACATGAAATGTGACCAGTGAACCTGCAACAACCTTTTCTAGAACAAAATGAAAGTCAAGTTCAATATGTTTTGTACGAGCATGAAATACATGATTGATGGACATAGCAAGAGCACTAGTGTTGTCACAAAATAAAACAGGTGGAGCCGGCAATGTGAGGCCTATGTCTCGGAGAAGATAAGTAATCCATGTAAGTTCAACAGTAGCAGAGGCCATAGAGTGATATTCAACTTCAGTACTAGATCGAGAGGCAGTAGCTTGTTTCTTAGAACTCTATGAAACACAATTGGCTCCAAGATAGACACAATATCCGCTAGTGGATCGACGAGTGTCTGGACAGCCAGGCCAGTTCGCATCTGAGAAGGAATAGAGAGTGAATAGGGAATGGGAAAGAAGACGAAGGCCATGATCTAAGGTACCTTAAAGATACCGCGCGCAAGATGCGTTTTACCGCTTGAAGGTGAGATAGATCGGGTTGGTGCATGAACTGGCAGATGAAATTAGCAGCATATGAAATATCAAGGTGAGTAAGGGTAAGATATTAAAGGAACCAACAATACTACGATATTCGTTAATATCAACCAGAGGCATATCCGAGAGACGTAAAGGAGATTTTTGAGCAAAAGGAGTATTAAGGGGCTTGCAAGTTAACATGGATGCCTTTGCTAGTATTTTGCGAGCATATTTTTGTTGTGACAAAAATAGTCCACCAGAAAAAAGGAGTAACGCTAATACCTAAAAAATAATAAAGAGGATCGAGATCCTTCACTACAAACACAAAATTAAGGCGAGATAGGAGATAAGAAAGAAGAGAGGGCTGATTACTCGTGACAATAATGTCATCGACATAAATGAGCAAAAGGATAAGAGTACCATGGGATCGATAAATAAATAAGGAGGAAGCTGCCTTGCTACAAAAGAATCCTAAATGAAGAAGAAATTGACTAAATTGATCAAACCAAGCACGAGGAGTTTGTTTAAACCCATAAATAGCTTTGCGCAACCGACACACATGATGAGGATAGTGGGTATCAATAAATCCAGGTGGTTGCTCCATATAAACAGTTTCTTTAAGATTGCCATGCAAAAAACATTTTTGACATCAAGTTGACGAATCAACCAACTAGAAGAGAGAGCAAGTGAATGAACAAGCCGACTAGTTGGAGGCTTGACTACTAGACTAAAGGTTTTATCAAAGTCAATACCAGCTAATTGATTATATCCTTTGGCCACAAGTCGAGCTTTGAATTGCTCAATGGACCCATTATATTTGAGTTTTGTTTTATACACCCAACGGAACCAATAACATTGAGATCGGGAGTACGCTGTACAAGATCCCATGTATGATTGGTATGAAGGGCATGGAGTTCTTCATGCACAGCAACCACCTAGTTAGGAGTTTGAAGAGAAATTTTAAGTGTCTTGTGTTCAGCAGAATCTGTAGAATGCAAGGCAATAAGACCTTGTAGTTCACGAGCCTTTTTGCGAGTGATCATTAGATGCACATTAACCACATTATCCAATGGAGTAGTGATAGGTGATGAAGCAGAGGAAGCTGAAGAGAGCTCAAAGGGAACGGGTATAAGTGGCACAGTGGACTGAGAAGCCGACAGCAAGCTTGGATTTGAAGTGTCAATAGTTGGTGAAACTTGAGTAGTGGAAATCCCGTACAAAGACGGTTGGGCAGTATCCCATGTACAGTTAGGAATCTCATGTAAACATGACTGGGCTTTGTCCATTTGTAGTTCTCTTGGAAACGTGGCAGCAAGTGAGGAAGATTGCAAGGGTGAACCGGGTGTAGGTTCAACACATGGGTCGGTGGGGGAAAAATTGGTGGCAATAATGGGTGAATTGGGATCACATGGGGCGGTGGAGATTAAGGGATTGGATATGAAGAGGAATGCGGTATGGTAGGGGGTGGAATTTGCTCTTGAGTGGGTATGGAAGCAGACGGTGGGTTGCCACTTGGAGGCGCATAAGACTTGGTTACAAATGGTGGTTTTTGGATCAATTGTGAAGCCACACTGGGCGGATCAGGAAGGTGATCAAATGGGTTGACAGATGGAGCTTCTGTTGATGATGTAGATGGAGAAAACCAAGTAGATATTTTACACTATGTTTGGATGAAAGGAATTGGAAAGAAAAGAAAGGGAAGGAAAGGAGAAAGAAGGAAAGCTTATATCATGTTTGTTTTAAAAATTAAGAAAGAAAGGGAGGGAGAGCTTAACCCTCATTTCATCAATTTTGTTATCCCTCTAAAAGTGGGCGAAAACGAAGGGAAAAGAAAGAAAGATTTAATGAATTTTTTATAATACCAATATTACTCTTAAAATTATAAAAATCAAAATAAAAATGACACCTCTATCCTACGACAACCAAAAGGGTATAATAATAAAATAATATAAAATCTTTTCTTTTCCTTTCTCTCCTTTATCATTCCCAAACAAGATATAGTCTTTTCTTTCCTTTTCTTTTATTAGTTATCCAAACATAAAGGAGAGATTACCCTCTCCTCTCCTCTCCTTTCTTTTCCTTTCCTTTCCCTTATAACTACTACTCTCCTTTCTTTTCTTTTCCCTCCTAGTTATCCAAACGAACTGTTAGAGTAAGTGGAGAGCGTTCCATTACTGGTAGGCAAAGAACACTGCAAATCAGGAGTAACATAAGGAAATATAGTTTTATCATAAACAACATGGCGAGAAAGACAAACTCGCTTGGAGAGAGGGTGAAAACATCTATATCCCTTGTGAGTTAGACTATATCCAAGAAATACACACGGATATGATTTGTAACTAAACTTGGTACCGGCATAATCTCGGAGATAGGGAAAACACTTGCAACCAAAAACTTTAAGAGAATAATAATTGGGATGCTTTCCAAAAAGTTTTAAGAATGGTGTCTCTATCTGTAAAGCCGATGAAGAAGGTCTATTAATCAGATACACAGCTGTCAAAAAGGCCTCAGTCCACGAACCTTTTGGCAAATTTGCATAAAAAAGTATAATAAGACCGGTCTCAACAAGGTGACGATGTTTTCGCTCATTCACACCATTTTGTTCCGGGGTGCCGGGCCAGGAAATATATTTATGAATGCCACAGTTTTCTAAATGTTGTAGAAATTCACAAAACTCGAATTCTCCACCTCCATCACATTGAAAGATTTTGATTTTATGATTAAATTGATTCTCCACCAATCTTTGGAAAGACAAAAAGGTTCTGAAAAAATTAGATTTATTTTTCAGAGGATATAGCTATGTGAACCGAGTGTAGTCATCCACAAAAATAACATAATATTTAAAGTGTTGTACAAAAGCCACAGGAGCTGGTCCCATAAGTCACAATGGATTTTTTCCTGTGGTACAGAAGAAATACTATTTTGCAATGAAAAAGGAAAACGACAAATTTTTCCCATCTGACAACTATTACAAATTTTCTCACGTTGCAACCAACTAGAAACATCAATACAATTCTTTGAGGATAACATATGAAGAAATTTGGAATTAGGATGCCCCAATCATTGATGCCAGAGATCACTTGTAGCTTTGCCTATAGCTACTGCAGCTAATGCTTCAGAAGCACCTGCTTTATTTAAAGAGTAAAGAAATATCCCGTTAATCTGTCCTTTATCTTAAAACCAGAAGAAGAAAATTCAAAGACACAAGAATTTTCTTTTGTTAGTTGATGATACACCAAAAAGATACTCCCAGTTAGGACCTGACGCGTGTCCCGCTTAAAATATCTAAAGAGGTTATAATAGCCAGGGTTGTCGGTAAAGAATACCGAAGTCACCACTAGAGCATCTCGGGATACCGATGTCATGATAGGACAACCATTTATACATATTGTTATGACGTATGTCGTCATAATGAATACTGTGTCGCCTGACAAGCGGTGGGATCTAAGTCTGACCAAAGACGAAATAAATCTTAGCCCTACACCACTGTCAAATCAACGATGAACAGTGACATGACATAAAATATCAGTGAGTCCACCGCTTAGCACAAAAGAACAAAATCCACTAACCTATAAATACCCTGGAAGAGGTATGTATAAAAGATCTGAGTTTTTTTACTTAAACAAGAAAAAGAAGATATTATTACTCCTAGTGATATTTCTCTTCACCATCTCATTTAACCATCGGAGCGGCTACCCATCGGAGCCCTCCCCGGTGGCTTTCTGATTTTATTTCCTTACAGGTGCATTCACAGGGACGGTGGTATCCTTGACGAGCCAAAAATAGCTGCATCAGCTTGGCGCCGTCTGTGGGAACGTTTATCGTTCTTCTCTATATCATTTTCTCCATTCAAACGTGTTTTGGTAGTCATGGCTTCCAACCGTCGCTCTGCACCACTATCAACTCAACCGTTGGCTCAGGATGAGGAAGTTGCAACTTCCGATCCTGTACAGCAGCAACTGGATCAAATTCGGGCTCAGATGCAGAAACAATCTGATCAAACGCAAGCTCAACTCTTAGCCATATCTCAAGTCTTGGCTTCTTTAACCCAAAATCCATCGGTTCTCCCTCATTCGGGAGTTCCTGAAAGTGGATATCCACTATTATCTCCCCCTCAAAGGAGGCAATATGAGGAAGGTGGTCCTAGCGCTCGTCCCTTTTCTCCCCCGGGTGTAGCTCCAGTTCGACATGATGTTCCAGAAGGCGTACCCAATGTACTACCTCATCACGTTATTTATAGCCGGGGCCCTGTTGTTAGCCCCGCACATTCCGGAGCTAATTTGGTACAATCCGGACCACCACTTCAACCGGCACCTGCTTCCGGTCAAAGACACTCCGAACATGCTATCCCAAGTCACAATAATCCTCAACCCACTGGGCTTGAGGGTGGTATTCCAGGATTTCAGCATTCTGGTCCGTCTCGAGTACAGCCAAGATCAGAAGAAGTGGCGGATTCTATAGGACAAGCGGTTCCTGTTCAAGAAGGAACTCAACCGCCTCAACAAGACGAAATAGCAAAGCTTCTCGGTAGATTTACAACTCCCTTTACGCCAGCTATCTTAGCCGAGGAACGCCCTCGCAAATTCATTGTTCCCAAGTTCACCCCTTATGAAGGGTTGGATGATCCTGGTGACCATCTTTCGAATTATCAACATACGATGGCGCTTCATGGCGCCACCGACGCATTTCTGTGCCGAACATTCGTCACCAGTCTCAAAGGCGCAGCCCTTCGCTTGTTTCACAACCTCCCTCCCAATTCGGTTCCCAATTTCTAGGAGCTCAGTAGACGCTTCCTCGATCGCTTTTTAACAAGCCGGAGACTCAGAAAGGGACCAGAGTTTCTGTTATCCATCAAGCAAAGAAAGGGAGAGTCACTCAGAGATTATATTGCTCGATTTAATGCTGAGCTGACTGAGATCACTGACTGCGGTGCAGCCTTTTTGGTGGCCGCCTTACATGCGGGACTTTGGCCAGGACGTTTTCATGACTCTTTGACCAAGAACCCCCCAGTAGATATGGCATCGCTTATGGAAAGAGCGAGAAAGCATATTAACCTAGAAGATACCAGAACATCTCTTCGTCTCGCTAAGGAACAGGCACAACTGGAGGGAAAGTCACAAACCCCAAGTGCTAGCAATACCAGCAAACGACAACGGAGTCCTGAGACGAAAACACTATCCCGAGGTCAAACTCAGCCTACCTCGGGACGCTTCAGATCATATGCACCTCTGAGTGTGCCACTTCCACCCTTGACTGCTTCTATCTCCCAAATTTATCAACAGGTCAAGGCACATGAGAATTTCAAGTGTCCAGAGCCATTATTCAGTGATCCGGATCACCGAGATCGTAGTAAGTACTGTGAGTTCCACTGAGACCATGGACATGCTACCGAATTCTGTCGACATCTTCAACAAGAAATCGACCAGTTGATTCGGAGGGGACGATTGAAAGAATTTGTTCAACGAGAAGGTGGAACGAATACTCAAAATCAAAAATCTCAACAACCTCGGCAGGACCCTAGGCCTCTGCCACAACGACAGGATCAAGGGTCCACTCCTGGGACAAGTCAGAGCCAACCCCCATCAAATACTCACGTTATCCTCGTCCTTCATGCAACCAATTCTCTTTCTGGCATCTCAAATCGGGCGAGGAAACGCTATGCTCAGGAAGCAAAGGTAGCACCAATCCCCATTCAAGTCATGACACTTGAGAAGAAATTGAAACCCTCACCACAAATCCAGTTCTCCGAGCTGGACCTTTCTGGCATACACTGTCCACATACAGATGCGCTCGTCATCACTCTTCGTGTCGCCAATTTCGACATTTCTAGAGTATTGGTGGACACGGGCAGCTCCACTAATATTTTATTTTATGAGCCTTTCCAGAAAATGAATCTCAACATGGCTGACCTCAAAGGCACCACGGCAGTAATGTCTGGTTTTGATGGACACCTGAGTTCTCCTATGGGCAGTATAGACTTCCCAACAACTATCGGAATCAATGAAGAGCAAAAAATAGTGATATCTGAATATGTGATTGTGGATTGCCGATCTCCATACAACGTGATCATGGGTCGACCATGGCTACATCAAATAGGGGCTGTCACGTCCACCCTACATCAGTGTCTCAAATATATACAGAACGATCAAGTCTGTACCATTCGAGGTTCCCAATCGTCATCTCGGGAATGCCATGTTGTCGTGCTCAAAGGAAAAACTCAACAATAGCAATTACAGGAACCTCGGAAGTTCATGATTTCCGATCTCTCTGACCAATGTGAGAATACGGATTGTCCTACCGAGATTGATGAACCTTTGAGCCCGCGTGGTGTAGATAGCATGGCTGCTCCAATCCAAGAGCCACTTAAAATCTCAGTGGGTCGAGAGGAAGAAGAGCATTATTTACAGGTGGGCGTCGATCTGTCTCCACCAGAACAAAAAGTGATGATTGAGTTTCTGAAAACTCAGTTATCAGCCTTTGCATGGGAAACTAAGGACATGGAAGGTATCGATCCCTCATGTATTTGCCACAAACTCACAACAAATCCTGATTGCCACCCTGTACGGCAAAAGAGACGAACATTTGCTCCCGAAAGACATAAGATTATCAATGACGAAGTTCAGAGGTTACTCGATGCAAACCTAATCAGGGAGGTTTTTTACCCAGAATGGCTCACTAATACTGTCCTAGTTAAAAAGAAAAATGGGAAATGGCGAGTATGTGTTGATTACACAGATCTGAACAAAGCCTGCCCAAAAGATAGCTTCCCTATTCCGAGAATTGATCAACTCGTTGATGCAACTGCTGGTTATGAGCTGATGAGCTTCATGGATGCATATTCCGGATACAACCAGATCCAAATGTATCCTCCCGACCAAGAAAAAACTTCCTTCATCTCTGAACGAGGTCTGTACTGTTATAAAGTGATGCCTTTCGGCCTCAAAAACGCCGGAGCTACATATCAACGTTTGGTCAATAAAATGTTTGCACCTCTGATCGGTGATACGATGGAGGTTTACATTGATGATATGCTAGTCAAGAGTCAGCAGAAGGCGGACCACGTTGAACATTTGAAGAAGACATTCGATATCCTAAACAGGCACTAGATGAAGTTGAATCCATCCAAATGTACCTTTGGGGTCAGCCGTGGAAAGTTTCTGGGTTTTCTTGTCTCACAGCGAGGAATCGAAGCCGATCCATCCCAAATTAAGGCTTTGGCAGAACTTTAACCCCCGAGGTCTAGGAAGGAGATACAGACATTAAATGGTCGGATTGCGGCATTGAATCGCTTCATATCAAGGTCCACGGACCGCTGTCTTCCGTTCTTCAAAGCTCTGCGGGGGAATAAGGTCTTGGAATGGACCTCTGAATGCGACAAAGCTTTTATGGAGCTTAAAAAGTATATGGCATCTCCAGAGCTGTTATCTACACCAATGAAAGGAGAGAAACTTCTCTTATATCTCGCGGTATCTGAGAATGCCGTAAGCTCTGCGTTACTCCGAGAAGAGAAAAGGATTCAAAAACTCATATTCTACGTGAGTAAAGCACTTCTTGGATCAGAAAAAAGGTATCCTGAGGTAGAAAAGCTAGCCTTCGCACTCATTATATCCGCCAGAAAACTCGGGCCTTATTTTCAATCACATTCAATCATAGTTCCAACCTCATACCCCTTAAAAGCCATACTACATAAACCTGAAACTTCAGGTCATCTTGTGAAATGGTCAATAGAGCTGGGAGAATTCGATATCACATACACACCTCGGACTGCCATTAAAGCTCAGGCTTTGGCAGATTTTATTACCGAATTCACCCCAGCACTGAAACAGAAACTAGATGCTAACCCAATTGTGGCCATATGGCAGCTATATGTGGATGGTTCTTCCACTGATAAAGGATCCGGAGTTGGTCTTGTCCTCCGATCTCCCGATGGTATTTCCACAGAGAAAGCAGTTACTTTGGGGTTCAGGGCTTCAAACAATGAAGCCGAATACGAGGCATTAATCCTTGGCATGCAACTAGCCTTAGAACATGAGGCTCACGACCTCGAAGCCTTCTCTGATTCCCAATTAGTAGTGGGCCAAGTTCTGGGTGAATTTGCTGTGAAAGATGACAGAATGATCAAATATGCTGAAATGGTAAACTTTCTACAACAATCATTTGTCACTTTCCGTATTCATAAAATAGAGAGAAGACAGAATGGAAGGGCGGATGCATTAGCAAATATGGCTTCTCACCTCGGTACCAAAGGGGATTCAGAATTGTCTATCTCCTCCCGAGATCGCCCCAGTATTGACGAGGTTCAAAACGTTCACATCTTGGAACAATGTCATGACTGGAAAGCTCCTATCTTCAGATACCTGAAAGAAGGACAACTCCCAAACGATAGGAATCAAGCGCGTAAACTACGGATCAGAGCAGCTCGGTACCTGATTTTAAATGAGCAACTCTACCGTAGGTCCTACACCCAACCTCTACTGAGGTGCCTATCTCCAGAAGGATCGGAGTATGTACTAGCCGAGATTCATGAAGGGATATGCGGCAATCATAATGGTGGCAGGACCATCTCACATCGAGCGTTAACCCATGGTTATTACTGGCCCGGTATGCTGAATCAAGCCAGAGAGTATGTGAAAAAATGTGACAAATGTCAGCGTTTCGCTTCCTATCAACATCTACCACAGCAAGAGCTTGTACCCATTGCAAGTCCCTAGCCTTTTGCCCAATGGGGGATGGATATTGTAGGACCTTTGCCAAAAGCTCCTCAAAACAGGCAGTATTTGTTGATCGCTATTGATTATTTCTCCAAATGGGCAGAAGCAGAACCGTTGACTCACATTACCGAGGTGGATGTAAAGAATTTTACATGGACAAATATCGTTTGCAGGTTTGGAGTGCCACGAACTATCATATCAGACAATGGCACCCAGTTTACAGGAAAAGTATTTAGAAAATTCTGTGACGATCTCCATATCGGTCATCATTTTTCCTCACCAGGACATCCACAGGCAAATGGACAGGCCGAGGTGACTAATCAGACTATATTAAGTGGCATCAAGAAGAGGCTAGAACGAGCAAAAGGAAAATGGGTCGAAGAGCTTCCCGGTGTGCTGTGGGCTTACCGAACAACAAGAAGAATTGCCACTCAGGAAACGCCATTCTCACTTACATATGGTTCCGAGGCGGTCATCCCTGTCGAGATCGGTATGCCGACATTAAGAACGGAAGCCTTTAACCAGGAAGCTAATCATCTTCAGTCAACCGAGAACCTCGATTTGCTAGAAGGTAAAAGGGAGCAGGCTGCACTCAGAATGGAAGAATGTCGTCGAAGGATGGCCAAAAGTTTTAATCAGAAGGTAAGAGTTAAAACCTTTGACTTAGGTGATTTGGTTCTACGAAGAATCTTCCCTAATACTAAGGAGCCTTCAATGGGAAAGCTATCCCCAAACTGGGAAGGACCTTACAGAGTTGTGAAGATTAATAGGCCTATGACTTACTGGTTGGAAGATATGGCGGGAAAACCAATTCCCAGACCATGGAACATTGAGCACCTGAGAAAATACTATCAATAAAACTATTCCTATCTTTCAGGTGATATATCTTCTCAGCACAAAATATCTACCAACTGGTTCTATCTCAATGGCCCCTACAAGCATAAGTGTTGTAGGTATGGCTCCAAAGTGAGGAAACGGGTCTACAGACCTGACCTCAGATTCATCACAGGCCCCTACTAGCATAAGTGCTGTAGGTATGGCTCCAAGTAAAGCTGCTGGTCTACAGACCTAGTTGCAAAAACAATGGCCCCTACAAGCATAAGTGCTGTAGGTATGGCTCCAAATAAAGCTGCTGGTCTACAGACCTAGTTGCAAAAACAAAGGCCCCTACAAGCATAAGTGCTGTAGGCATGGCTCCAGATGAAGAAACTGGTCTATAGACTTAGTTTCGAAAAATAAAGGCCCCTACCGACATAAGTGCCGTAGGTATGGCTTCAAAAAAGAGATACTGATCTACAGACATGAGCTCAAAATCACAAATCCCTTACCGAC
Source organism: Nyssa sinensis (assembly GCA_008638375.1). Classification (NCBI taxonomy): domain Eukaryota; kingdom Viridiplantae; phylum Streptophyta; class Magnoliopsida; order Cornales; family Nyssaceae; genus Nyssa; species Nyssa sinensis. The sequence goes on along the minus strand of VIRR01000536.1, from coordinate 328,438 downwards.
CTGGTCTACCGCGGAGGATACCAGGTTAGATTTAAATGCTTGTTTTGGATGGAGACATATTTGTTATATCTTGACTCAAAAAAAAAAAATCATCATGAATCATGTTCTTCTTTACTTATTGAAACACATTATTGCGATATGGACTCCAAAGCATTTGTGATTTGCATAAAAACAAACAAAGTTATCTAATCCCCACTTATGAAGTGCACGGCTAAAAAACAAATTTTATATATATGAAACAAAGATATACAAAAAATTCTTTACACAAAAATTGTCTACTTCGGCTTCGGGGGAATAGAGGAAATAGGAGGGACCACTTCAACAAAACCCTCCACGTCTAGAGGGTTGGGGGAGCTTGGTAACGACTCAACTTCAACATCATCCAGGCGAGAGATATCCAAGTTCGGATACAACTTCTGGATTCTTTGTCTACAAAGCATATATCCAGAGTCCACCAGCTCTCTCCCCATTGAATTTACCAAATCCATCATCCCCGTTTTGGTTTCCTCCTTGGTAACTTCCTTAACCTCCTCAAGTTTTTTAGCCATTGCTGCCTCGGCATCTCAGAGTTTTTTCGTTTGCTCCTCCGCCCTACGACAGAATAGATCTCGTTGATCAATCATCGTTCCCAGCTTCTGGCCTAAACTGATATTCTCCGCTTGGAACGCCTCGCACTTGGCCTCCAGAGATGAGACACTGGCTTGAGCTGCTCCAAGTTCAGCTTCAGATACCTTCAACTTGGCTTGGGCATGCTTCAGGTCCGATTGAGCGACCAGCAGTTCGGACTGACTTTTCTTAAAATCGGAATGAGCTATCTTCAGATCCGTTTGCGCTTTCATGACTTCGGCCTGCGCTGCCTTTAGATCAGATTGCGCCTTCTTTAATTCATCCTGAGAAGCCGACGCCCTCTCAGCTTCAGCAAATTTATCCATCAGCAACCCAGTGGCTCCAATGCCCTACACGCAAAATCGAAATTAAAAAAAAAAAAGAGAAAGGGGGGTATCTAGACATCTTACCTTTACATAGCCCGACATCAATTCTCCTAGAATTTGCCTCGCTCCTGTTTTGTTATAGCCAGGGGGCAGCCCCATCTTCAAAGCCACCTTTATGGCCTCTGAACCTGTAGCAGTATCGGCAGGATTCAGAACCACTGAGTTTGATCCCCCCTCAGCTCCAGTTGAGCCTACAGGCGTTGCCCTTGGTACAGCCGAGGCCGCTGCAGTTGGTTGCCCTTGAGTCTCGGTAGGAGGTGGAACTTGAGCCTCGGTAGGATGGGACGGCTTCGATTGATTCCTCTTGTCAGCCTCTTGCGCTGCAGCTTCGGCGGCCTCCCGAGCAGCTCTCGAAATTACCCTCCTCTTCTTTTGGGCTGGCTGAGGCACTTCTGATGCCATCGGTGGCTGAGGACCTTCTGACGACCTCGGTACCTCAGCTTGGTCCGGTACGGAAGAGGTAGAGCCCCCAGCTTTAATTTGGCTAGATGGGACATATCCAGACAAGATGGCCTTCTTTACTTTGGCCCCATCTGCCTTTGTTAAACCTGCCGCCATCAAATTTTTCGGTGATAAAATTTGTAGATGATGCCGGAAAGTAGGCTGGAGAAGTTTTTCGTATCTCTTCTCAATCTCGGGAGTAAAAGCTGACCTTTTCCACTTCCCTTTATCTGTAACAAACCCAAAAACATATGCTTATCATATATACATCAAAGAGAAACAGATACATTAACAAACGAGTATATATCGAATTAAAGTCTAAACAAGACTCACCAATGGGGCTGGTCTGCCGAGGAAAAAGACTCAGGTCGCCTTCATAGTCTTCTCGCTCCCAACCTCCCCCAACAAAAAAATACCATTTTTTCCATGTTTTATTGGAAAATGGTACCACAGTCAGAGGTCGGTACCTCTGATCAAAACAGATATAGTAAAGCCCTTCAGTAGAAAGGAACTTCATATCCATTTTACTGCGAATAAGGTCCAGATCCACTGGGACCTTATTCAAATGACCTAAAATTAAAAAACCTAAGAGCTTCCTCCAACTATTAACATTTAGATCGGCAGGACAAATGTTAAAATAACTAAAAAATTCCCTAAACAGAGGATGAAGTGGGAGACGTACGCCTAACTCGAACCACTCTAGATAAACACAGATCTCCCCCCGCTTAATGTCGGTAGGACGATCCGAAGGCTTAGGGACTCTACAAGAAACATTCTTTGGAAACTGGTATTGTTTCCTTAGGGTTGATAACATCCCCTTTGTCATATGACTCTCACCCTCTTCCCTATGAGACTTCCTAGCCTCCCTATCACTCGATTCTAGGGCGGACTCGGAGGACGAAAACGAAGAGGTAGAGGATGAAGATGGTGGATCGTCCTCAATCCTAGTTTCTGGCTCAACCCTAACTTCTCCCATGGTTGACCCAGACATAATGAAAACTCAAGGAAAGTTCGAGAAACCAGAAGAAACGAATGACAAATGATACAAACAAAACAGAGTTTGAGAAACGATGAAAATACAAACTAGAAAGGAAGAAGTTACCGGTCACCCGTTTTCACTGTCAGACCACCGTCGCCAGAGATCGCCCTGAGTTCACCGGAGGTTACGCGCGACAGATATTTTGAGACTGTTTGCAGAGGAGCAAATAGTTCTCGAACGAGAGAGAAATCAGGGTTTCTAAAAGAAAAACGTGTCCTTTTTATGATTTTTACAAAACCGGGAATCAAAAACATTTCAAAAATCAATCTCGAGAACAACAAAATAAACGGCTAGCGCAATGAATAGTTTCGATTTTCGAAACGACGATCAGCGCATTAAAAGCATCATAAACAGCTCATGCCTCCTCGAAAAACCGCAAAAGCCACTTATTACTACGCGTGCACGCGCCTTTTTGAAAAACAATAAACCTAACCTCAGTCCTGCACGTGCGATTCAGGACTCAGGCTTGGGGGGGAGTAGCTAATACACCAAAAAGATACTCCTAGTTAGGACCTGACGCGTGTCCCGCTTAAAATATCTAAAGAGGTTATAATAGCCAGGGTTGTCGGTAAAGAATACCGAGGTCACCACTAGAGCATCTCGGGATACCGATGTCATGATAGGACAACCATTTATACATATTATTATGGCGTATGTCATCATAATGAATACTGTGTCGCCTGACAGGCGGTGGGATCTAGGTCTGACCAAAGACGAAATAAATCTTAGCCCTACACCACTGTCAAATCAACGATGAACAGTGACATGACATAAAATATCAGTGAGTCCACCGCTTAGCACAAAAGAACAAAACCCACTAACCTATAAATACCCTGGAAGAGGTATGTATAAAAGATCTGAGTTTTTTTACTTAAACAAGAAAAATAAGATATTATTACTCCCAGTGATATTTCTCTTCACCATCTCATTTAACCATCGGAGCGGCTACCCATCGGAGCCCTTCCCGGTGGCTTTCTGATTTTATTTCCTTACAGGTGCATTCACAGGGACGGTGGTATCCTTGACGAGCCAAAAATAGCTGCATCAGTTGACTAACAGAAATAAGATTTTTTTTGAATTTCGGGCACCACCAAAACATTAGAGAGAGTTAACTGACCATGAGAGGAGTCTAGAGTAGCATGGCAAATATGAGAAATTTGTAATTTAGACCCATCGCCTACAATAACTTTATCAGAACCCTTGTAAACAATAAAGGATTGAAGATTACCTGCGTCTGAAGTCATATGAGAAGTGGCTTCTGTATCTGGAACCTAGTCCGGATCGGAATTGGATGGAACTGAAAAGGAAGTTGATGAAGTAAATGCTTGAGGCGATGATGTATTTATATCATATGAGTAGTCATATTGGTACCAACACGTGTGTTGTGTGACCAATACGATTACAAATTTGACATTAAGGGGCAGTGCCTTGAGAATGGCTTCCTGTACCTTGAGCATTAGAATTGCGATTGTTGTGGGTCGCGGTACTTTGAGCAACATTAGGGGGACGGTGAAACGGTGATGAGGAAATAGAATGAACTTGATTTCCACCTCTGTGAAAATTCAAATTTTGGTTTGCTGGAGAAAAACCATGGCCTCTAGAATTAAAGTTCTGGTAATACCCACGATTGTGGGTATTTGATCTTCCTCTTCGTCCACCTCATTGTACAGTGAAGGCCATATTTGGATTAAGATCCAATTTTTCTTCTATTTCGCTTGTACAAAAATGAAGCTCGTAATCTTGAACTGCTGTGATAAATTGATTAAAGGCTGGAAATGGGGGCTTTGAGAGCATTGTTGTTATAAACACATCATATTTTTTCCAAAATTTTGAGAAAATTGAACTGTCTTGTCCTCGTCTGAAATTGGCTTTTGAATAACTGCAATGCTATCACAGAGAGCTTTAAACTAGATCAAATATTTCTCCATTGTAGCGTTTTCCTTCTTTGGTATTTGAAGATGTCTATTTGGTTGAAGTTCCCTTTCCTTGGTGGCTTGTAGATATGTCTCTTCTAAGCAATTCCATATTTCCTGTGAAGTGCTCAACCCAACAACATGGCTGAGGGCTTCTTCAGATAGTATACCGATGAGCCAACTTGTTGATGTATTAAGTCTTTTCTTAGATATGCAGCAGATTTTACTTTTTGTCATGTCACATATTAGTTAAAAGTTGTGGTGTAGCTAAATTTAAGGATCTAATCCTTCAGCTAACATTGATATGTACTTGTGTTAGGTTGGCAAGAAATCTTCTCATACATCTATGTAGTTTTGTATTTTTGGATATGTAGATGAATGAAAAACAGAGCATCACGTCTCTGGTTTGCTGCTGTTGTCATTTTTCTTCTTTCTATTTTCTATCAAATGGTATCAGAGCTTTCTGGATCTTAAGGGACCTGTGAGTGATCTTGAGAGTTTGTAAGGAGAGAAATCAAACTCAAAGAGGCAGCAACATGTCTGCAAACAACTTCTTAGGCACAGGACCTCCATTGTTCAATGGAGAAAATTATCAAGTGTGGGTGATTAAAATGAAGACATATCTAAAGGCATTAAACCTGTGGGAGGCAGTAGAGAATGATACTGATCCTGCTCCACTCGGTGATGATCCAACTATAGCACAACTCAAAAATTATGAAGAGCAGAAGGCCAAGAAACCAAGAGCTTTGACTTGCTTACATTCAGCCCTTTCAGAAACCATCTTCTTGAGTGTAATGGCTTGTGAAACTCCTAAAGAAATTTGGGAGAAACTAAGGGAGGAGTATGAAGGCAGCCAAAGAGTAAAGAATGTCAAGTTACTCACTCTCAAGAGGGAATTTGAAATGCACAAAATGAAGGAAAGGGAAACTGTCAAGGAGTATGCAGGGAAGTTGATGGAGATTGTGAATAAAATCAAGCTGTTTGGTGAACCTTTTCCAAATAGCAAAATAGTGGAGAAAATGTTGATAAGTTTACCAGCAAGGTTTGAGCCAAAAATCTCAGCCATTGAAGAGTCTTGCGATCTTACAAAGCTAACTGTTGCAGAGCTTATTAGCAAGTTGCATGCACAGGAACAGAGAACAAGCCTCAGGGATGATGAGACTGTTGAGGGTGCTTTCCAAGCAAGGCAAAAATGGAAGCATCAAGGGAAGGGGAACAAGAATGGTGGTGCTGAGAAAGGGAAGGCTGCAAACACTTCAAAGGATCATGGAAAGAAAAAAGAATTTCCTCCGTGCACCATATGTGAAAGAACAAATCACCAATCCAAAGATTGTTGGTTTAAAAACAAACCTAAAATTGAATGTAGGTTCTGCAAGAAACTTGGCCATATTGAGAAGAACTGTAGGGCCAAGAAAAATCAAGCAAGCAACAAGGAGGAGCAAGCTCAACATGCCAGCAGCACAGATGAGCAAGAGGAGGTTCCAGCAAACTTATTTATGGCTTCTTAGACTCTACACAACAAAAGCAAGCACACCTGGTATATTGATAGTGGCTGCACTTGTCACATGGCTAACAATGAAGAAATTTTTAGCAAGCTGGACAGGTCCATTAAAACAAAAGTCAAACTTGGAAATGGTCAAGTGGTGGAGGCACATGGAAGGGGAACAGTTGTTGTGCATTCAAAGGAAGGTACCAAACATATCCATAATGTTCTTTACATTCCTAGTTTGACACAAAATCTACTGAGTGTTGCTCAAATGATTTCAAATGAATATTCACTGTTTTTTAAAGACCAAAACTGCTGTATATATGATTCAAATGGTCTGCTTGTTGCTGATGTACCAATGGTTGATAAATGCTTTCCTTTAAAATGGAATTCTATATGTGACAATGCTTTTTATGGCAAAACTGATGACACGTTGCTATGGCATCGAAGACTTGGGCATTTGAATTTTCACAATCTCAAACTACTCCACCAAAAGCAAATGGTTGAAGGGCTGCCCACTATTGATGAAAGCAATGAAGTTTGCGAAGGTTGTGCTCTTGGGAAGCATCATCGACAACCTTTTCCAAAAGGAGTTGCATGGAGAGCAAAGCAAGTGTTGGAATTAATTCACACCGATGTATGCGGACCTATGAGTACACCATCTCATGGTAACAAGTACTATTTCATTCTCTTTATTGATGATTTTACTCGCATGACATGGGTTTATTTCATGAGACAAAAATCTGAAGTTTTCACAATTTTTAAAAAATTCAAGAGTTTTGTTGAGAAACAAAGTGGTTGTTTTATTAAGTGTTTGAGAAGTGATCGTGGGAAAGAATACACTTCAAGAGAGTTTGAAAAATTTTGTGAAGATGAAGGCATGGAAAGAAAACTTACGGTTGGCTATACTCCACAACAAAATGGGGTATCCGAAAGGAAGAATCAAACCGTGATGGAGATGGCAAAATCAATGATTCATGCAAAAGGGCTACCAAAATCCTTTTGGGCTGAAGCTGTATATGTTGCAGTTTATTTGATTAATAGGTGTCCTACAAAGGCCGTTTGGAATAAAACTCCATTTGAAGCATGGAGTGGGAGGAAGCCATCGGTGAGGCATCTCAAGCTGTTTGGGTGTGTTTGCTATGCTCAAATACCAAAGGAGAAAAGACGTAAGCTTGATGAAGCAAGTGATAAATGTATTTTTGTTGGCTATAGTTCAAAGTCCAAAGGTTACCGGTTGTATAGTTTGAAGACCAAGAAAGTTATCATTAGCCGAGATGTGTTGTTTGATGAAGATGCTACATAGAATTGAGAGGAGGAAAAGGTAGAAAGGAAGGCTGTTTTGACTGATGTTCAGCAACAGAAATTAGCAAGTGAAGCTAGAAATAATGGTCAAGAATCAACCCCTTCATCTCCAAGTTCAACTCAACCATCATTTCCAACAAGTTCACCAAGTAGTTCTTCAAGTTCAAGTTCTTCTTCACCAACCTCAACTCCGAGGAAAATGAAGAGTTTGACAGATATTTGTGAGAGGTGCAATTTTTGTGTTGTTGAACCGGATTGCTTTCAAGAAGCTGTGAAATGCAAAGAATGGAGGCTTGCTATGAAGGAGGAGATCTCAATGATTGAAAAGAACAAGACTTGGAGCTTGGTGAAAAGACCTGAAGCAAGAAATATCATTGGAGTGAAACGGATTTTCAGAACCAAACTGAACCCAGATGGTTCCATTAACAAGCACAAAGCAAGGCTGGTTGTCAAAGGATACTCTCAGCAAGCAGGGGTGCTTTTTGGTGATACCTTTGCTCCTGTGGCAAGGCATGAAACAATCAGACTTTTGTTGTCATTAGCAGCTCAACAGAAATGGAAAGTGTTCCACCTAGATGTCAAGTCAGCATTCCTGAATGGTGAAGTACAGGAGGAGTTATATGTGGAACAACCTGAAGGCTTCCAGGTTGAAGGAATGGAGGACCATGTTTACAAGCTTCATAAAGCTCTATATGGCCTTAAACAGGCTCCAAGAGCCTGGTATAGCAAAATTGATGCTTATTTAACAAATTGTGGATTTGTTAGAAGTGAAAATGAAGCTACATTGTATGTGAAGGCTGCTGAAAAGAGTAAGGTGATCATTGTGTCATTATATGTGGATGATTTGCTTGTTATTGGAAGCTGTCAAAGGCTGGTTGCTGAATTCAAAAGAAAAATGGAGGAGATGTTTGAAATGTCAGACCTTGGGCAAATGACGTACTTTCTAGGAATGGAAATTGATTAATCAAGTGCTGGTATTTTTGTTTCTCAAAAGAAATATGCCAAAGATTTGTTAAAAAATTTCAAATGGAAAATTTCAAATCAGTTGCTACTCCATTAGTTCCAAGCCATAAACTGACAAAGGAAGATAAGGGTGAAAGTGTTATTGCTATGCAATATAGAAGTTTGGTGGGAAGTTTGCTCTATCTCACAGTCTCAAGACCAGACCTATTGTTTGCTACACGTGTTCTTTCAAGGTTCATGCAAGATCCTGGCCAAAAGCATCTTACAGCAGCAAAAAGGGTCTTGAGATATGTTAAAGGGACTGTAGACTATGGTATCATGTATTCAGAGGCTGAAAATGAAGTCTTGGAGGGGTATTCTGATAGTGATTGGGCTGGATGCCCTGATGATTTGAAAAGCACTACTGGTTTTCTCTTTACAATTGGTTCAGGAGCATTTTCATGGATGTCTAAAAAGCAAGAAGTGGTTGCACAATCAACAGCAGAAGTAGAGTACATTGCTGCTGCTGCTGCTGCAAATTAGGCCATCTAGTTAAGAAAAATCATGGGAGACCTGCTGCAATCTCAATCAAATTCAACAAGGATCAATGTAGATAATCAATCAGCTCTTGCCATGTCCAAGAATCCTGTAAACCATGGCCGAACTAAGCACATTTTGGTCAAGTTTCATGCAATCAGACAGGCTCAAAAGGAAAAAGAAATTGAACTGATTCATTGCAGTTCAGAAAATCAGGTTGCTGATATTTTGACAAAGGCTCTGTCCAAAGGAAGGTTTGAAGATTTAAGGGTCAAGCTGGGCATATCTAAGCAAATACTTAAGGAGGAGTGTTGATGTATTAAGTCTTTTCTTAGATATGCAGCAGATTTTACTTTTTGTCATGTCATGTATTAGTTAAAAGTTGTGGTGTAGCTAAATTTAAGGATCTAATCTTTCACCTAACATTGATATGTACTTGTGTTAGTTTGGCAAGAAATCTTCTCATACATCTATGTAGTTTTGTACTTTTGGATATGTAGATGAATGAAAAACAGAGCATCACGTCTCTGGTTTGCTGCTGCTGTCATTTTTTTTCTTTCTATTTTCTATCACAACTTCGTAATAACAAATCGATATTCTGCCATTCTTCGTATTTTGTATTTGCATCTTCTTTCTCTGATTCAATCATCGTAGATGATGGAGTCTTTTCAATTAGGTGATCCATAAGTTTTAGACTCTGGATTAAAGGAAGAATCTGCATTCTCCTTATGAGGTAATTTGCCGCATTTAGTTTTACGGAGATTCTTGCAATTAGATGGGGAAGATTTGATGTAGTGAGAAAGAAAGAGGAGGTTGATGATCCTGCCATGCGTAAGTCTGTAAGAAAGCCTGATACCATGAAGAAAAAGAGAATTTATCAATAATATGAATGGGCTCTCACAAAAAACAGTGCGATGCCCACTCATGTTATTGGATTTATATAAGCAGCCAACTAACCATGAGTACAAGCTCACTAGAAATACATATACATGCGGCTATTCCTTACAATTTATTCAAAGTCTATCACTCTCCTTTATTTAAAAAACTCTATCACATGCAACAACCGTTGGTCACTTATCTCTTCATATCTCTTGCAACAACCGTGGGTCATATAGTTATTTAAAAATTTCCCACGTCACTACTTGGCATTATCTTTATCAAATCCTAGGTATTCGTCTTGGATTTTTTGCTTGAGATTGATCTGCTTCAGCTATATTCGAACCTTGAACATTCATTATGGACTCAACCCAATCCCCGTGGCTAGTGTTGAGCTCCTCCACGGGAACCTCAACATACTTGATCTCTGACATTTTTAGTCTCTACCGGGGTAATTCAGTGGTAAGACGGTTGTTAAGTTGTGAGTTCAGATGTGAAATATATATAAATATATATATATATATATATGAAAATAGATTGTTAATTATATACACATATGCTTTTGTGAAAGATTTTTTTTTTCTTTTTTTTTGGTCGTCAACTTTATCTAAATAACAAGCTAGAATTATATTCACACACCTTTTGTGAAGTACTTATTGTAAATTACTTTATTCATCAATCAAGTTTGTATTGGATGTATCTATTTTTGAAGAATCTCTCTCTCTCTCTCTCCCTCATTTTTTTACATATTCAAAATTTCGAAGTCATGATTATAATGACAAACTTGAACTATTGTTGGCTCCATTCTGTGCAATACAAATAATTTCTTAATATATATCTACACACAAAAAAAATTAATTTTCTTAAATTATTTCATCAATTTTTAACTCAAAAAATTTAATTGAATATCATTGATAGTGCATTAAATGAGCTAGTATGGTGGAATAATGGGAGGAACCATTTGGATGCAGAACTAATCATTAGATTTCTTTTGGTACAGCAAGGTTGCTCCAGAACAAATATAAATCATTGTTTTTTTAATCTATTCATAGACTCGTACGTTTCCATGCTTTATAAACCGAATAGTTTAACATTACACTATCAAACAATAATCCCAATTTTTTTAATAAAATGAAGTCTAAATAGGCAATTAAAAACAGTTGTGAATTATCGATACATGTACTTTTGGTGAAAAAAGTTAGAGAGAGATGTTTCGAAAATTTATTTTTATGAGAGCAACTATGTTTTTTTTAAATTTAAAAAATAAAGTTATAACAGATTTATATTGTATTATAATTAAAATTCTAATCATAATCCTAACCCGGTATTGATTTCACATATTATAAGAATACCTCTAACTAAAACTTTTTTTCTTTAGGTTTTCGGAAAACAACAGAGCAGTTGTAAAGGGCTTTTAAATTTTTTTTTCAACAATAGAATTGGAGTTCAAGAGTGGTGCCGAAAAAAGAAGTCAAGCCTCCACACATTTTGTGTTCTTCAGGCTACACTATAGCCGTTGATTTATTCTCTGTAAAGAATTTGATAATTTAATTTTTGATCAAAACAAATAAAAGAAAATGAAATAAAAAAATGTTTGGAGAGGATAGTTGTAGTTTGTCAGAAAAATAAAAAATTCAGTATAATTTTATAAAATTTAGAAAAAGACAATGTAATTATTATAAATCTAAAAGAAAATCAGTATAATTTACCTAATATATGTACCACAATGGTGGGGTATAAATAATTAATTCTTACGAGAATGTAGATATTGGGTTTGATTCTAACTCTTACAATGTAGTAATAATAATGATAACATCACCACTTTACCATCATCAACTACAACAAAATTACAATGTATCATATTGATGGGGTTTTAATGCACCAACTTAGAAAAAAGGATTAACTCAAATCGAGTGGGACATATTGAAACCCTTAATTTAATGAAGATATTATTTTCTATTGGTTGAATTGCAAGCCAATACAGGTGTAGAAGCTCAAGTGTACTCAAAAATTAAGTTTATTTACAGAGCCAAATATGTGAAATGCATGGGAGCGAAATAAAGATATATTCTTTTTCTTCTGTCATCATAAAGGAACAAATTAAAGATACATTCTATCGGTTGATAAAGGCATTTATTCATTGAGTTTGGATATCAGAGATATTTTGCTTGGCTCCTTTCAACCTTCTGGTTATCAGATTTTATTATGGATCAGTTCATGTTGTATCATATGCAAAGACCTTAGGCTTTTGATCTCGATGATTTAGACTAGTTTGGTGATTAATTTAAGTTTTTATTTTAAGTTATTCCGGGTGTTATAATATCTTAAGTTTTGTTGTAGTTTTGGGTTTGAGGCTTTTTATATTTTTTAGTTTGTATTTCTTAGTTTGATGCTGGCATATGAATAGTCCCCTGTTTTTTTTTTTTGGTGTTAACCTAATTAGGATTAGCTCGGGGGTAATGATGCATTTTACATATTTTTCCTTTTTTGATATACTGTTATTATTTTTTGTACATTCATTTCATCAATATAATCATTTCTTCGCTGTTCAAAAAAAAATAAAAAAATAAAGACGGGTTAAGCAATTTGTTTCTCTCCAACCTACCGGGGAAAGAAAAGTAAAAGTGCAGATAAGAAGATTCTGTCATGTCCCAGTTTCATTTTATAAACCATGGCAATCTACGCAAGGAAAGATTGATCCTTCAGCTGGAACGATAATGGTTTGGAGCTACGCTTTATAGCAGATCCCTAAGAGTACATTGCTTGCAACTAAAGTATTAGGATTAATACTAACATATAATCCCCAAAGTTTATACGGTGATTTTGAAAATCACATCAGATAAGGCTAGACACCATTAACGTCATGTTTGGTACGGCAATTTTTATTTTTATTTGATATAAATAGAAATGTCTATTTCTTGAAATAAATATTTTGTTATAAATAATTATAAGCATTTATTTCATCTAGATGAGTAATTTGTATTTCATTCTATGACATTTTTGTTTCATTTTTTATTTTATTTCATAAAATGATTATTTCATTCCTGCATATAGGAGTGTCAATTCGTGTTATAGTATCATATTAGAGTCGTGTCAAAGTATATATATTATAAAATATGTGTCTATCCTAACCCAACACTATTAATTAAACGTGTCAAGTTTCTAAACCCGAACTCAACCCATTTATTAAACAAATTACACATGTCGACAAAGTTAACCCGTTTATATTATTTTTTTATTTTTTAAATAAAAAGTTACATATTTTTTTATACATATAGATAATTTTCAAATTTAGTAAACGTTAAACATGTTCCAAATAAAGTAGAAACTTTTTTTATAAGTAAAAAATCTCTAAACCTTGTTAAACTTTCGGTGCGAGACAAATTAAATTAACTCATATTATTTTTTTTATAATTACATGTGTTAAGTCATGTTAAACGGGTTAACATTACTAAAATTCAAACACGACATGTTTATTAATTGTGTTGTACGTGTTAAAATGTTTATGACCCAAACCTATGTTGGAAATATAATTACCTAATCAGGATCGGTGAGACATGGAAGTAAACAAGAAAATGAATCTAAAATCACACGCACACACAAGAACACAGAGATTTACGTGGTTCATCCCATAATAGGGCAACGTCCATAACTGCTACGGCTTTACTATGATTTGAAACAGTTACAAGTTATAATGAAATGCGGCTTCTCAACTATAAATATATAGAATTAGGACAACCGAAAAATAATGTGAAGTATCAAAAAATACCCTCAAAAAGTTTCGGCTAGTGTACAGTATTTATCAAGATCCATACTATCCAATAACTTATTTATGCTCAATCCAAACTCATTAATTTTATGTCATATTCAATTCATGTTATCGTATGGTGTCAAAAATTGACACCTCTACCCTTATAGCAAACATGGCCTAGGTGGTGTCCCATTACATGAGAACTGAGTACAGTAATTTCCTTCACAACGAAGAGTCACCGAAAAGAATATTTATGACGCCTTTTTTGTATGAATTGGATGACACTTTTATTCGTTCATCTGTTTTTTTTCTTTCTTTTTTTTTTTTTTTTTTTGTATGAATGACACTTTTATTCCTTCATCTCGTGATAATGCGCAAAGATGCTCTGATCACTCGTGCCAAGTTAAAGAACGGGGGAATCTTTGTAGCTAAGGAGTATCTTTTTTGTTCCAATCACCTTGAGATAATATATACCAATGGTGCGAGATTTTTAAGAGTGCAACAGAGAATTATTTTCGGTTGAATGATTATCTCATCAAAGTCTTGATTAGGGGTGCAATTTAGGCAAAAAGGGGTTCCGTTTGAGTTTGAATCATATCGAAATTTAAATAAAACTTTAAAACACTTAATCTGAATTTAGTTTGAACATAATTTTGAACCTAAATAATTCAGTCTGAGTTTGAGCTCGATCCTAATTAAAATTTATTAAAATCGAATTTAACCTGAACCCAATAAATTTTTAATAATTTAGATTATCAAAGCAAATTTTTACATTTAAATATTAAGGGTTAAAAACTAATTTTTAAAATTTTTGAAAAGGGACCATAACCCCCCTTAGTAGCTATAGGACCACCATTGATCATAAGAATGCACACATGTCGCACATGCAGGCATCACACACCCGTGTGATTTGTATGCTTTAATCACATTGAAATCTTTAATGCCTTTGAATCAACCTGAAATGTACAGTATATTCTTAAACTTTCATTGAAGCCCTATAGTAAATGAAAAATGTTCTTAATAGGTCATTTGAGCCTTAATTTATGATCAAAACTAAATGGAATTAAAAAGAAAAAATTGATAGTTCTAATTTCACAGAAAAATATATGGCAAATGGGAAAATTAAAAAAAAAAATCAAAATCATCTTTATAAGTTGACTGAAAGTAGGAAAATAAGACATCCGGCTGTAATTGGAAGACCAAATTGAATACCCGTGTGCGAATACCATAAATACACAATTTATCAATACAAGCTGAGGCCTCGACAAAATAAAAATTGGACTGATGATTACAAGCCCAATTCAATACTACATCAGCCTAACTTATTTCTTTGTCAATATATATATATATATATATATATATATATATATTAAATTTAAAAATTATTTTGATACTAACTGTAAAATTTAAAATAACTCTGATATGAATTGTAGAACTCAAAATTTACTTGAATAACAATTGTAGAATTCAAAACTAAAAGAAGTAAAGTAAATTAATTAATATTTTATTTGAGAAAATCAAATTATGAAATATCAAGCACCAAAGACTTTTATTAACAAACGTGAAATCAAAACTGTATTCAAAAGAAAACTCCTTTATTAATCTCAAGCAACCATATTTTTGTTTTGGCAGTCTCTCACTAACTGCTCTAGGCAAGACACTTACGATCACATAATATTTTTCCGGCCACCAATCTCTAGGCCACACACTCACGGTTATTCAGCCCCTTTTTTCACTCTATAATATTGTGGCTATAATACTGGGGTCCTCTGTCTATCTATATATCTAGTCTGTGACAACTATCAGTTTTATGGTTTATTTTTATAATATAGAGTAGGCAGTAAACTCTTTTTCACCCTTTATCATACAACAATCATATTGTGTGAGGTCATGTAGTCATCTGTATTTTGAATTACGTTTGTATTCATCAAGATTGTCAACAATAGGTTAAAGCTTGAATCTCATGGCTAGAGGTAAGTATCCTGGTTATGCAAATTCGGTTTTTCTTACAGTAGTGGTATCAAAGCCAACCTTCTAGCCATGTTGTTTAGCATAAATATACATGATTTAGAGAATAAAAACTTCATGATACTACACATGAATTGAATTTTATGATTTTATGCATGATAAATATTTTGAAATTCGTAAGTCCTTTTATTAATCTCCAGCAACCATACTTTTGTTTCGACAGTGTTGGACCCAAAACAATACTCTCAAATATAGATTGTTAAAAAAAAAAAGAAAAAAAAACAGTAAAAGAACTTTAATATTATTGCATCGGTAAACGTGATCATAACTTAACAAAACCATTTCACTCACACTTTTATTCACAACAGCAAGAACACTTTCTCATGGCTTTTAATTTGCTAATGACTTTTTGGCTTACGGCAATAACACACTGTGTTTTCTTTTTTTTGGCCACACAGTTGCACGGCACACATGTCATATATAAAATATGTTAATTCTACTTCTAATACAACTAGGACTCTTAATCTCAATCAAACTAATAATACTACTCTAATTAGGATAAAGACTTCTAGTCCTAGTAATAATAAATTACCCAACTCTTATTTAAGATAAGACTTATCTAAAATATATCAAATACTATTAGACTCAAAATTAAGAGTCCTACTAAAATTCTACTAACTTAGTTTAATTGGCTTACATTACCTCTCTTAAGCCAAGCTCTTCAAGTTTCACTAGGCCAAGCAATCTCTTCAACTTTAAAAGGAATTCGTTTTAAGCGACTTTGTAAAAATATCCACAACTTATTCTTCAGAAGGACAAAATTCAAGCTAGATCTCCTTGTTATTCACCAAGTCATGAATGAAGTGAAACTTGGATGTAAATGTGCTGGCTTCTCCCATGAAAAACTGGATTATTTGTCAAAGCAATGACTGACTTGCTATCACAAAACATTGTTGTAGGACTATCTTGCTTGTGTTGCAGAACACCAAGCATACGCCACAACCAAACTGCTTGAGTAGTTGTATTCCCTGCTGCAATGTACTCTGCATCTACTATTGAAAGAACAACAACCTATTGCTTTTTGGAGGACCAAGAAAATACAACAGAACCAAGATGAAAGACATAACCTGAAGTATTCTTTCCCATCTTAGTATCATATGCCCAATCACTATCTGTATATCTAACAAGTTCCAAACTATTAGAAGATGAGTAAAAAATACCATCACTTTGCATACCTTGAATGTATTTCAAAATCCGTTTAACAGCTTGCATGTGAGATTAATGTGCAGTCTCAGTGAATCTGCTAATCAACCTAACACCAGACACAATATTTGGTCTAGTAGAAGTCAAATATATCTCAAGCTTCCCACCAATCTTTTAAAGTAGGCGGGATTCACAAAATCACCTATACCATCTTTCACTAATTTTAACCTCTCCTCAATTGGAGTCAAAATTGGATTGGACTTGTCCATCTTGAACCTTTTCAAAATATCACGTGTAAAATAAAAATTTCACCATCTATTTGAACAACTTCAATGCCAAGAAAATAAGACATTAGTCCCATATTTGTCATCTCAAAGTGAGCAATCATAGCCTCCCTGAATTCTGAAATCCATTTTGGATTATTGCTAGTAAAGATCAAATCATCAACATATAAGTACACAATAAGAATATCACTATATGAATTAGACTTGACATATAAAGTATACTCATAAGGACATCTCTCAAAATGATGCTCAACAAAATAAGAATCAACATGCATATATCACACTCTAGGCGCTTGCTCCAATCCATATAAGGCTTTATTTAAGCTATAGACTTTGTTTTTATGCCCTTTTATCACATAGCCAGCAGGTTACTCAACATAAACCTTTTCTTCAAGTACACCATTCAAGAAAGCAGATTTAACATTCATATGAAAAATTCTCAAATTATTTTGAGCAGCAAGAGAAACAAACATACGAACTGTGTCACGCCCCGGATTCCAGCGAACCCGAGGTGCGAGTAACGAGACAAGGAAAATAAAATAATAAAGAAATAAAAGATAATAATAACATTCTCATACATCCTGTTCACTGTTCGGATATATACATAGGTCTGGTCCACTTGCTTACAACATGGAAAATGAAATAAGGTCTTGGGCTTATGCCCTTATACAATATCAAAAACAAACGCCCCTTGGACCTAACACAGTCCCTAGTCAAATCATCTCCACGTCTCGTACTGCTGGGACATCATCTGAAATATTGCCCCACTAAAGGGGTCAGCTCAACATGCTGGTACAATATAATGCTAATGCAAGAGACAAAACCAAGGTCGTGGCATGTGCAAGTGTACAGTTATTTCTATATGGCATTCAATATCATGATGATAGGATATGAACAATGTACAGTATATAAGTAGTATGTGTGACACACCCATGTAACTCTATGCCCACCCATGTCTCATGATACGGTCCTTCCCCGTCGGCATGAGTACCTTGTATGTCTCGCTTCACGGTCCGGAACCCGTCAGGCCGGCGAGTACCTATTGGCCGATTTTGGGTTTTTCACCACAGGATCTACACCCTCATAATGCAAAGCACCAAGTGCTTACCCACGCCATGTCCAAAGAATTTCACCATGCCAATATGCTCTGATCTCATCATGTCATGACACCTCCCATTCATACATAAAGCATGCCTCCAAGTGCACAGTTCGCAATATCAACAGTTCATCCAAGCATATTATTCACACTATACACTAACACATACCGTATACCCATAATCATCATACAACTCAGCAAGATAGCACGTAGCACATAACATGTGAATACTCAAGCAACATGTGAACAATCAATACAGCGAAGCAAGTACTCCTAATCTCAATTCTATTTCTCACTTAGCACAATATATCGTACCTGGTAATCGATCTCAAACCGGAAGAGCGTACTCGTGGTAAGGTGGAACCACCGTAAGAATACTGAAGGTCAGGTCACCTTCTCCTTGCCTTTCCGTGTCCCTAAAATTCATAACACGAAACTCAGTTTAATTGTCCCTTGAATTATGCTATTCATCAAATTTTATGTCTTTAATTCATAAGTTTCTATTTTACTAAATTAGACTCTACCATTGAGTCCGGAACGTCGAAGAAAATAAGTTTAGGCTCTTATAGAATTCAATTCGGACACCTGGGTTAAAAAGGGCAAAACAGTCATTTTGCACTTTACACGGGTCCTTACATTTCATGATCTCTTCTCACAAATCAGACTCCACGGTTGAGTCCGGAGTGCTCGAGATAATAAAGTTCCACTATTTGGTCACCTAGTTTGGAGTTCATTTGATCGTATTTCAATTCAGGGGTATTTTGGTAATTTTTCATGTCACTACGGGTCTTTTATTTTTTTGGGACCCCGTCTCGTAAAACGGACCTCGCCATTGGCCTCAGAATGACCGAGATAGTCAAAATACACTAATGACTTGTCCCATTTGGACTCCGGGATATTTTTGAATATTTAAATAATTAAATTAATTTAATTAATTAATTAATTAATTAATTTAATTAATAATTTATTAATATTTTCTTCAGGAGGGTCAAATCAGAATTATTAATAGTTGAGAGGGTCAATTTATAATTTCTGTAAGTTTTAGGTTAATTTTCAATTATCAAAAGTTCAGGGGCAAAATTGTAAAATTGAATTCTCCTATTCCTAATTCGGACAGCCAAACAAGGATTAGCCTAAAACAGGGATAAGATATCCCTGTTCTTATTTATTTCAGATTCTTAATTTCATACATCCACAACCAAACACCCCCTTTGAATCTTTTAATTTAAAACATATGGCGACACGTGGCAGGGGCAGCCCACGCCCGCCCGAACCGGACCCGAGCCGACCCGACCCGACCCGGAGCAGACCCCCCCTTCTTCCCCGATTTTCCGGTGACACCCAGTAGGGTTCCGGCGTCTCCTCCGGCGCCGGCGACCAATTTCCGGCAGCTTTTTCATGTTTTCAAAATGTCATCTTTTAGAGTTTTTCAAGTAGGTTTCACTCCCATCTCCCATTTTCAGTTTAGACCAACGGATTTTCACGAAATAGGGCTCGAAGGCCCATGGCCGAATCTCCGGCCAGCTGAACATCTTCAATTTTTCACTCGGTTGTTCACGGTTTTCCCTCGTTTCTTTCTTATTTCATTTTCTGCACTTATTAGGGTTATTTCTACCTCATTAGATTCAAGCTTTTCACATAAAATGTTAATCTAACCCCCCCATGACCGTGACCTGTAAACCCCTTTTTCTCCCTCATTTTTCAACCATTTTCCTTCATTCTTTTTGCAAAACAATCCTCATAACATACACTTTAAAACCCTATACATCAAATAAATCATCATGCCTCAAAAAAAATAAAACAGAAAGGTTGCACTCACGGATTTTTCTGAGCTTTCTCTCTCTAGCCGTGCCTTCCTTCACCCTCTTGCTCCGAGCTCGAACCAAGCTTCAAACTCCTTCTCAGAGCTCTATTTCTCTCCCTCTTTTCTGTTTCTTTCCTTCTCTTTTCTCCCCACCCGAGACTTCACTTATGCACACACACTAGCCAAATCCCTCACGTCTCCCCCTCATAGCCACTATTCTTGACTTTCTTCACCCTCTTCCAGCTTCAGGTGTTCTTTCCCAGGTGCAGCTTTGCATTAAATGCAAAGCTGCCCTATATGTATGCCTATACACACTTCACTCATTACACACACTAGAAACACACACTCCCAACTCCTCCCCCACTCTAGTCCGGTTGTAACCACACACACACACACATCCAGTTACACACACATAACCCACTGCCATACATTATCCCATATATCATTTTACACATTCATGCACACACATTACTTCACACACACCTTCACATATATACTATGTATAATTATAACACTAATGCACCAAAATTAATAACCATGATAATAATAATGAAAATAACAAAAATTTAATTACTCAAGAATAAATAAAATAAAAAAAAAAATTTTCATGTCATAACAAACTGTATCAAGTCTAGCAACAGGAGCAAACACCTCAAAATAATCAATACCAGGGTTTTGTTTGTAACCCTTAGCCACCAATCTCGCTTTAAAGTGATCACCATTAGGCCTGTACTTTGTCTTGTACACCCACTTAACACCAATTGGTTTCTTACCTCTAGGAAAAGTAGTAAGTTGCAATATGTTGTTCTTCTCAAGTGCATGAATCTCATCATCCATGGCTTCAATCCAATGATCATCACGAGAGACTTCTTCAAAAGTTATTAGATCACAATTTACAAATAAAGCAAAATTCACCAAATCTTCATTAGTTAGCTCATTATCATTACCAACAACATAATCTTGTAAGCAAGCAGGAAAGTGGCGTTGGTGTTAAGGACACCTAGAGGACTCTACATGAGGCGATGGCACATGTGAAGATGGAGGATCACTAATCTGAGGCTCACTTTGTACTTCAATCTATGGATCTACATTATTAAAAATTAAAGCTGGCAGGATTTGATCATTCTGAGACCAATACCATACTCTTTGCTCATCAAAAGTCACATCACGACTAAAATATACTTGTGAGACCTATTATTTAAACTGATTATAATTCTACCTTTATTCATCACAGGTATCTTTGAATTATTTTCAAACTTTACCACTGACCAAGCAGACTCATCCAAATAAAAAAAACATGTTTTTTTACCACACATGTGATTACTACAACCAGTATCCAAATACCCCTTAGTGCCATCATTATTATCCACAACGTTACAAGCCATCAGCACGGTTTCTGAATCATTATTACCACCAAGATTATTTTCAGCGGCATTAGTTTGATGATCTCTGTTATTTGGCCTTCTAGATCTGCAATCAAACTTTTAATGCCCAAACATGCAAAAATTAAAACATTGAATATTGGATTTATGATATTTTGGATTAGAATTGTTACCGTCCCCGCTTCTTTGGATTGGTCTGTGCTTCTAATTATTATTTTGCCACTTATTGTTATTCTGACACTAATGTTTATTCTACCACTGATTGTTATTATGCCACTGCTTGTTGCTCTGCCACTAATTGCCTCTACCTCTTCCTCCACCAGATCTGTTCTGCCCATTATTGCATCTGTCTTCTCTATTGTTGTGATTCTTCCCTCTATTATGGTAGCCTTGAAAACTTTGATTAAATCCTACATTATTCTGAGACTTTCCTTTTTCATTCGTCAAATTTAATTGAGCTTGCAAAGCTTCTTCCACTAAATTTTTTGATCTCTCGTTCAAGCGTTGTTCATGAACCATTAACGAACCCTCTAATTCATCTACCGTTATGGACTCTAAGTTAGCAGACTCTTCAATAACAGTCACTTTATATTCAAATCGTTGTGTCAAGCTTCGAAGAATTTTTTCAACTATTTGACGATATGTTATTTGTTCACCATTAGTCTTCATCTCATTAACAACTTTCGTGGTCCACGAAAAATAATTAAAAATAGTTTCTCATTTTTTCATTTGCAACAACTCAAAATCTCTATGCAGTTTTTGTAATCTAGCATTTTTCACCTTATCAACACCAACATATGTTTTTTTAAGAATATCTCATACTTGTTTCGAACACAGAACATGGGCGATTTTACTAAGAATAGAAAAATCTAATAGTTGATGAATGCAATTTAAAGTTTTGAAGTGTACTCGCCTTATTTGCTCATCTGCATCTACTGCAAGCACTTCCTTAATGAATTTCGTTGTCAAACCACTTAAATCAAAAAATATTATCATCGCACTCTTCTAAATAAGAAAAGGAGTTTTCCCATTAAATTTGTAAACTCTACAAATAAGCGAAGTCATCTTCACAAACTAAAAAATCAGACTCTGATACCAATTGTTGGACCCAAAACAATACTCTCATGTCTATTGTTGCAAAGAAAAAATTAAAAGAACTTTAATATTATTGCATCGGTAAACGTGATCATAACTTAACAAAATCAATTCACTCAAACTTTTATTCACAACAGCAGGAACACTTTCTCATGGCTTTCAATGGCTAATGGTTTTTTGGCTCATAGTAATAACACACTGTGTTTTCTTTTTTTTGGCCACACAGTTACACGACACACAATGTCTAATATATAAAATATGTTAATTCTACTTCTAATACAACTAGGACTTTTAGTCCCATTGAAACTAGTAATACTATTCTAATTAGGATAAAGACTCCTACTCCCACTAATAATAAATTATCCAACTCTTGTGTAAGATAAGGCTTATTTGAAATATATCAAATACTTACGACTCAAAATTAAGAGTCCTAATAAAATTCTACTAACTTGGTTTAATCTCTCACGAACTGCTCTAGGCAAGACACTCTCATTCACGGCTATATAATATTTTTACGGCCACCACTCTCTAGGCCACACACTCACGACTATTCAACCCCTTTTTCACTCTATAATATTGTGGCTACCCCCAATGTAACAAAAACTCACATATGTATAATATATTAATTCTAAGACATACATGTGATTGCATATGTGACACGTTAAGATTGTGACACGTATATGAGTAGAAAAAAATTATTCTTAACTGATTTGGAGCCAAACACTATCCAAAAGAAAATTATTATTATTATTGTTTTTTTTTACGACAATAGATTTCATAATCAATTGTTAAGTCCACTTGATATTTGGAAATGACTTAGTACACACAGTTTGGTCTTCTACAGAATCTATTTTTGTTTAATAAGATATCACTATAAAAAAACTCTTCTATGTTCTTCTTCACTAACTTGTAACTTGTTTAATCTCTGCACAATTTTCTTGACAACTGTGGAAATGTCCAAAGGCTATGAAAGAGATAGCAGACAGACAATTCCAAAGGAAGAAACAACTTGTGATTTGTAACCATCATATATGTTGAAAAGAAAACTCTTCTATTGTTGCCCAATTATATATGTTAAAACTCATTATGCTATATATATAGGACCATTGAATATGTTTATATTTCGGTTTAATTTATTTTAATTTGAAGCATCTCATTTTTGGTCCCTTCTTTTGATTGATCATCAGAAAATACGACTTTTAATTAAGTTGATGCAGAATACAACATACATTTCCTAGTTATTTGTTCTATCAATACAATCATATAAATTGGCATCTATGGAAAGAAATAAAATGAAAACAGAAAAAAGTGATTTCTTTTAGCTTATTGGTGTAATATATTATAGTAAGATATATGACCTCACATTATTGGAACTTGAAGTCAATGGTGACAAGCCTATAATAGAATAGTGATGCTGATTAGCCATTTATAAGAATAAATAATTGAGAATGTAAGTTCAGAAACAAAAAAACACAGAAAGAGAGAATGATCACCATTCATCGATCAGAGAGATGGCGGATGTTGTTGTGACTGCTGTCAGGTTTGTAATTGAAAAAGTTGATTATTTTCTGCAGAAAGAATTGAATTTGTTAGCTGGGATCAACGACAAAGTGAGCATGTTAAGACGTGAACTAGAATTAATTAAAGCACTTGTAAGGAATGCTACTGCCAAAGGCAAAGGAGATAGGCGTGATCAAGTAGTCGATTTGTGGCTTAAATATGTTCGAGATGTAGCTTATGACATTGTGGATATTCTTGAAAATTTTATAATATTTCACATGGCTAGATAGTCTATTTTCCTAGGGTTGGCTTCATCACGCAATGGAGTGCACGCCACTCCATGGACGACCAAATAAATGAGGTTAACAAGACACTCAGAGAGATAAGGGAGAGATATAATAACATGATAGGTAGTTCCTTTCAAGGTCAAGGCTCAAGTCATCATAATGATCCGGCCATTGGAAATTCCATATGCATTGCTCTAAAGCTAGATGTTTTGTATATGGATGATATGGGAATAGAAGAACCCAAACGGAAACTAATTTCCTAGGCACTAGAGTGGAGTCAAAGGCTTACCATGTGTTTTATAGTCGGGATGGGAGGATCGGGCAAGACAACTCTCGCTAAGAAAGTGTATGATGAGGTGAAGGAAAACTTTGATTCCCATGCTTGGATCGATCTCTCAAAGGCCAGAAAGAAGGTGGAACTCTTATTGAACATCTTTAACCATATCTGCAATCCAACACCTGAACCAGCTCCCCATAGTTTTTCTCAAGTCAACGAGTCTCAACTGATTAAACAACTGAAAAGTCATCTACAAAACAAAAGGTACGTTATAGTTCTTGAAAATTTATGGATAAAGGATGTTTGGGAATTTGTTAGATATGGATTTCCCAAGGGTAATCACAGTAAAGTAATTATCACTACACGAAGAGACGATATAGCTTTTTCCTGCTGAGATAATTCTACTGAGCATGTACATAAACTCCAGCCTCTACCTGCAGAGGCTGCTCAAGAACTCTTCTACAGAATGACTTTCCCCCCAAATGGCATATATCCTCTAGGGTTAGTGGGGTGGTCCCAAACCATCTTTGAAAGATACAAAGAATTGCCCCTTGGAATTATTGTAATCGGTGATTTTTTGTCCAGAAAAGAGAAAACTAAATCTCAATAGAAAAAAATGCATGATAGCCTTGGGTTAGAATTAAACCCCAGAGGCCGTCTTTCAATTATCAGGACAATACTATCTGTAAGTCATGATGATTTACAGGTTCTCCATTTGGAAGGTGCATCTTTGGAAACATTTCCCACTAAAATTTCAAAATTAAAGCTCTTGAAGTATTGTTGTTTAAGTCATACAAATATAAAAATCATTCCAGATTCTCTATAGGATCTTCGACTCCAAGAAACCTTAGATCTTAAGTAAACTCGAATGACAAAACTGCCCAAAGAAATTCTCAAACTTGATAATCTTAGGCATTTGCTTGCTTATCGCTATGACACACAAAATTATACTCCTTTTGATTATCTTAAAGGATTCGAGGTTTCAGCAATGATGAGGACACTAGAAATAGATAAGTTACAAAATCTACAGAAGCTAGCATTGATAAAGGCAAGTAGGCATCCCAAAATGATTTAGGGGTTGGGAAATCTCAAACGATTGAGAAAGCTAGGGATTATTGATCTTCTAAGTGGAGAAGGAGTAAAGTTGTGCCACTCTATTAAAAAGTTACAAAACCTCTGTTCCTTGAATATAACCTCATTAGGAAAGGAGGAGCATTTGGATTTACAATCCATTACAAATCATCCTCCACTGCTTCAACGCCTGTATCTAAAAAGGTGATTAGATAGGTTTCTAACTTGGACTTGTAAACTTCATGACTTGGTAAGGATACGTCTCAAGTGGTCCAAATTGGCACATAAAAATAATCCCATTCAACACCTTCAAGATCTTCCTAATCTATTGGAGCCCCAGTTACTGGATTCCAATTGTCGAAACTAGCTATACTTTAATCCTCAAAAATCTTGAAAGATTAAGATATTGGAACTTGAACAACTGGAACAACTGAGAATGGTGATAATGCAAAAAGGTACACTGCCTCACCTGTAAAAGCAAATCATAAGGAGGTGTAATGATTTGGAGCAGGTGCCAGTAGGCATTGAAAGCCTTACTCGCCTCAAAAAACTTGAATTGTATGATATGCATTTTGTAGCCCATATTAGGAATGGTGGAAAATTACATCATTTGGTTAATCATATTCCACACATCCACTATTATTATTTTCCCAGTAATCACAGTAACTGGATACTAGAATATCTTGGAATTGAATGCCAGAATATCTGTTGTAAGACCCATGGAAGAATGCACTAATCAGGTCAACATAACATCATTACAATTTTATATTTTCAAAGTCCTTAACTCAAATTTTTATTTGGTGTTTATTTATTTTTAATCTTTGTTTCTTTATTAAACTAACTGATTGAGTTACAAATTAATGCATTTCCACTTTTCATAGAACGATGTTTCACATAGCAAGGATTAATTGTAAGCATGTCTCTTTTGGAGACTTAAGGTGGCCCACATGCCACATTAACCTAGGTGACAAGATAGGCACAACTACTCTTATCAAAGTGGTTAAACTTAAAGAGTTTGTGATAGAATATGTTTCCTTGATGGTAGGAAGTCTTGAATTTTAACCTCTATAGGATTGGAGTCCCTTGCCTATCGATATATCTAGTCCGTGACAACCATCAGTCCTATGGTTTATTTTCGTAACATAAAGTAGCCAGTAAACTCATTTCCACCCTTCACCATACAGCAACCACATTAAGTGAGGTCATATAGTCATCTATATTTTGGAGTACATTCATATTCATCAAGATTTTCAACAACGAGTTAAAGCTTGAATCTTATGGCTAGAGGTAAGTATCCTAGTTATGCAAATTTCGTTTTGCTTACAGTAGTGGTATCAGAGCCAACTTTCTAGCCATGTTGTTTAGCATAAATATACATGATTTAGAGAATCAAAACTTCATGATATTACACATGAATTGAATTTTATGATTTTATGCATGATAAATATTGTGAAATTCGTAAGTCCTTTTATGTGTAAAATTTACATGCATAAAATAAATGGTTTGGATTCAAAATCATGAGGATTAGGATGCTCTCATCATGTAGAATAATCCATTGTATTATTCATTAAGTTTATACATGAGTATTTCATGAAAAATATCACAATATTTTTCGGATTCATGAACATACATGAAAGTTGTTTGATTTAATTGAAAAAATTGGATAACAATTGGTTGAAATTGATTTGAGATTTTGATTATCCATGGAAAAACGAAGAGATTGGTATAAATTTGGTCCTATAATTTTAACAAAGGAGTCTAAATTTGATGATCTAATATTTTTGGGTTTCATGTGTGTTTTATTAGTTTTTCAATTATAGATACATATTCATTACTTGTTTCAACAAATTGAATGAGGGCTACTGTTGCTCAAAAAAAATCGATTATGTTGATGTGTATTTTGTGAATTATGGTGATCAATGGGTTGGGAACTTTGGAGCCCTAACTTTCTATGTAGAATTGAAACCAAATACAAGTTTTAGTTGATGTTTGATCAATGAAATAGTTATAAAATTTGGTGTATTATATATCATTGTGTTCGGAATTTAAAAACACACAACACTATATGGTTTAATTGCATAAATATATAGTTTTGCTAATCAAAATTAGCAAAATCTGATAGAACATCTTTTGGTTATGCAAGGAAATGTTTATTAATTTCTAGATAACTAGTTTGTTATATATTATATGAGTGATGTCAATAGAGACGTAATCTACTGATTATGAAAAACCCTAATATAATATTCATAAAATATACATATATTTTTAAAGTTAGAACATTGGTTCAATTCAATTGAAGTAAGACTTCCAGTGAGAAGTCGCGAAAAAACAAATCTGGAAGACAAACAGTGGGCGCAAAGCCCACTTGCATGGATCAGGGCGTTCCGCCCATGTGAGAAGATAAACACTCCACATGGGGCCATGGAAAGGCCCACTCTCAGCAAAAACTTGCGTATACGCGTGCGACCGCTACAATGGTTCATTTCGTCTCGGGTTTTGTGCAATGGGGCCATGCGCCTTACCCGACCTGTTGGGGTCACTTTTGGTAATTTTTTAAAATTTTAAATTATTTAATTGCTAATTTTTTGCTTCTGTTTGCGTGTCTTTTAAGGTATAATTGCATGCATTTAATTTTATATTCTTTTAACAGTATATGCATGCCATTTTGGTATTGTTGATTAACTAATTATTTTATTTTATGGGTGATATGCTATTAGTCAATTTTTATGCATTATTTTTTCATTATGATTGTGAAATGTTCATGAACATATGGTTTCTTTCATGCTAAAGTTATATCACAATAATGTGGAATAAAATTATATCACTTCTAGACAATTAATGAGCGTCTTTAAATTTTTGGACCACGTAAGGATTTTATTTTTGATTTATGCCTCATTAGAGTTGCACTTTTAATGGATTATGCCATATTTTTCATTGCATTATTTTAAGAGAGCCACATCATCTTAGAATAAATGTGAATGAATGATCCTTTGTATTTTGATCACATAAAGTTAAATAAATTGGCATTCCATGATTGTAATTAAATTGTTATTAGTAATTGCTTTACCCCACGGGGAGGTGGTGACTTTACACAATTTAATTAGAATAAGATGATGAATTAGGCATTAAGAGTTAAGAATCCCTAGGCCCACAGGTATGGTATTCTTTTCCCTTAGTGTTTAGAATTCATTGGTCTTATTAATAAGGATAATAAGCAAATCTCATGCAGATGCGACCTTGCCCACAGGTAGGTTAGGATTTTGCTTATTGAATTTAACATTGGTTAGTTCAGATTAAAGTTTATTGTTTCAAAGCATTGATTTATGTTCTCGGTTAAATTATTCCAGTTATTACCACTTCCTATCAAAATGATTCTTCTCGTATTCCATTCCTTGATGGTAACAATTTTTTTGATTGGAAGGACAAAATCCTTCTGGCATTTGGCCCTTCGTATAAATGAACCACCTATGCCAATGGAGACAAGTTCCAATGCAGAGAAAAATGCCTATGAGTGGTGGGAGTAATCTAATCACCTAAGCCTAATGGTCATAAAGTCCCATATTGGCAAGAGCATTAGGGGCTCCATCCCACCGCATTATAAGCTCAAGGACTACATGAATGTAATTGAGGAACAATTTTCCAGCTCTTACAAGGCAAGGAAGCACTTTGATGAACAAGCTCTTAAGTACAAAGTTCAACACGACAAGTGGTATGCATGAGCACATCATAAAGATGAGGGACATAGGAGCGCAACTCAAGTCCCTAGAGATTGAGATTTCAGAATCTTTCCTTGTCCATTTTATTCTCAATTCTCTTCCTCCAAAGTTTGGACCATTTAAAATTTCCTACAACACACGTAAGGTGCAATGGTTTGTCAATGAAACTTTGATTATGTGTGTGCAAGAAGAGGAGAGATTAAAGCATGAGAAAGTTAAAAGTGTACATTTAGTGACATGTCCAAGGGGACAATGGAAGAAAGGGAAAGATGTTCCAATAAAGAAGAGCGATGGCAAAGAAACGTTCAAGAAAAGTGGCAATAAGGATACATGTTTCCTTTACAACAAGAAAGGACATATAAAGAAAGATTGTGACAAGTATAAAAGTTGGCTCATAAAGAAAGGTAATCTCATATATTTTGTGTGTTATGAGTCTAATTTTATTGATGCTCATCAAAATAATTTATGGATTGATTCGGGTACTACAAGTCACGTTGCCAATTTCATGCAGGGTTTTCTCAGCCTAAGGAAATCAACGAAAAGTGAACAAGGCATCTATTTGGGAAATAAGATGCGTTCATACGTCGAAGCTATGGGAACATACAAACTCGCTTTACAAAGGGGATTTGTTTTGGACCTTGAAAACACTTTTTATGTTCCTTCGTTTTCTAGAAACTTAATTTCTGTTTCTAAATTAGCATTGGTAAGATTTGAATTTAGCTTTGTTGGTTCAAAATCTTATTTGATTAAAGACTCAGCTACTATTGGTTTTGGTTATTTAAATAATGGTTTATATAAACTATCTTTATATTCCAATTTTGAGCAAAGTCTTTTAACTGTTCAAAATGATGTTGGCATAAAACGTAAAATAATTGATGAGTCTTCTTCTACATTATGGCGTAGAAGATTGGGACATATCTCCATTGAGAGAATTAAAAGGTTAATTAATGATGGAGTCTTAGAGACTCTAGACTTTTCTGACTTTGGTACTTGTGTGAACTGCATAAAAGGAAAGCAGACCAACAAGTCCAAGAAAGGTGACAAGAGGAGCAAAAGAATTCTTGGAATCATACACACTGACATTTGTGGACCATTTCCTACCCCATGTTTGAATGGTCAGGGATATTTTATCTCATTTATAGATGAATATTTAAGATTTATGTATCTCTATCTTCTTTTTGATAAGTCTGAGGTACTAGATAACTTTAACGTGTACAAGAAGGAAATATAGAATCAATTGGATAAAAGGATTAGGATCATAAGATCTGATAGGGGTGGAGAATATTATGGTAGGTACTCAGAAACGGGACAAAGAGTAGGTCAATTTGTAGATTTTTTTAAGGAAAAAGGTATTGTTGCTCAGTATACCATGTCAAGTTCACCTCAACAAAATGGGGTGGCAGAAAGATAAAACCGTTCCTTTATGGATATGGTAAAAAGTATGCTAAGCAACTCTAGCCTTCCTTTGTATTTATGGAGTGAAGCCTTGAAGACAAAAGTGTATATTGTAAATAGGGTTCCATCTAAGGTTGTCCCTAAGACACCATTTGAGTTCTGGAAATGATGGAAACCTATTTTAAGACATTTACACATATGGGGTTGTCTAGCTGAGTAAAGGTTTACAATCTACAATTAAAAAAATTGCACTCAAGAACAATTAGTGGATATTTCATTGTCTATCTAGAAAATTCTAAAGGTTACCAATTTTAGTGTCCTTCACACACACCTAGAATTGTTGAAGCTAAGAATGCAAAGTTCATTGAGGATGTTGACATTAGTGGGAGTGGTGTCCCTTGAAAGATTGAGTGGGAAGAATCATAGGATTTAGATTCAACACCTGTGAACAAAGGTGAACTGATTATTTTTCAAGGAGGTCAGACTGATGTCCTTGAAGAACAACTAGTTCAACAACCACCTTCACATGAGGAACATGTCAACATTGAGCCTACAATTCAAAATCCACCAAGTGTGGATGAGACTGTAGGAATAAGGAAGTCTTTAAGGGTAAAGAGATCCATAATTCCTGTTGATTACTTTGTGTACCTTACTAAGTCTAACTTCGATGTTGGATCTAATGATGATCCCATTTCGCTTTCACAAGCTATGAATGAGGCAAATTCTAAATTATGGTATGATGCCATGAAAGAAGAGATGGAATCAATGGCTAGGAACCAAGTTTGGGAAATTGTTGAGTTACTTGAAGGAGTTAAGGCCGTTGGCTGTAAATGGGTTTACAAGACTAAAAGGGACTCAAGTGGTAATATTGAGCGATGTAAGGCTAGACTTGTAGCCAAGGGTTCACTCAAAAGGAAGGCATTGATTACCATGATACCTTATCTCCAATTTCAAAGAAAGGTTCTTTTAGAATTATCATAGCATTAGTAGCTTATTTTGATTTAAAGTTACATCAAATGGATGTGAAAATAGCTTTTTTAAATGGGGATCTTCAGGAAGAAGTATACATGAAGTAGCTTGAAGTATTTTGCACTGATAATGATAGTCACCTAGTGTGCAAGCTAAAGAAATTCATATACGGACTAAAACAAGCCTCCGTCAATGGTATTTGAAATTTCATAATGTTATTTCTTCATATGGTTTCACGGAGAATGTTGTGGATAATTGTATATACTTTGAGATAAGTTAGAGTAAGTACAATTTCTTAGTTCTATATGTGGATGATATTTTACTTGCAACTAATGATTTGGATTTGCTATATCAAACTAAGCAATTTCTTTCTCAAAATTTTGAGATGAAGGATATGGGTGAAGCCTCCTATGCCTCCTATGTTGTAACACCCCGACTTTGCGTAATTAATAATTAGTTGTTAATTATTAATTAATACCGGCTTATAGAATGATTTAGGGAATTAATCATAATCCCGACGGTCATGATAGACCGATAAAATAATTAAATATGTCTGGAGAAAAGGGTATAATACCCGAACCTAAATTACTGATTTATTGGGTGAAGTAATGCCGTTTTAACACTAACGAAACTCGAATTAGCTAACCCGGGAAATCCCGGATGATTAATAAATGACACGGAACCTCTGACACTGAAGAATACTGAAATACGGAACTCTCGGACCAAACCGCGTCGAAAAATGAGTTACGGAATGAAAGTTACGAAGGAAACACTGAAACTGAATTACTGCGCAACCAAACGTGGCCTTAACCGAAAATATGGAAAAAATGGCCAAATGGCAGGCCAAGGGAATTGAACCCTTGACCTTTGAGTGAAAAGAAACCTCATCCAAAAATTACCAACTGGGCTACTATTATCTTTGTGTCCATATATACAACAGAAATGTATATAACACTGAATTATCCTAATCTGCTACCAAAACTGGCCAATGGCCATCCATGCAACACCACACCCTTGCATCACCCCTATGCTCCCTAGCTCATCATCACCCTACTTCAGCCATGATGACCTCTCCTCCAACCAAAATACATGCAGATTTATCATGAGGTTGGGAGATGTATTGAAGAAGAAAAATTTGCATTACAAGTCTCCATATATGTATTGGAGGGGGGGAGAAATCAGAAATGGGTGCATGAGATCTGCTAAAGAGAGATTGGGTTAGAGAGAGAGACTGCCAAACCAAGTGTATGTGCATGTCCATGTGTGTGTGGCCATGGAGGTGCCCAAAGGAGGAGGAACTAAGGAGGCTATGTGCTGCACGGCTGGGATTGAGGCACACCTGGGGTGCCAAGGATCCGAACTGGACCATCGAAGAGCAGGAAGCAGCCACTGCTTGAGAGGTAAACACCTCAAACTACAAAACCGTCAAATTTTCTGTTTTGATTTATTGGTACTGCTCTGATGATTTTTGAGCCATATAAACTATATGTATGCACTACTGAGAGACCTTAGGGCTATTCTGAATTAATTAGGAGGGTCGAATAGGGCTGAAACCCCAAAATCGTGTATCAACCTCCATTAATGGATCATGGAAACTGGGTCTGATTCGACCTCTCTAAAACTGAGTTTTGACGGTCCAGAACTGATCTAGACACTAAGAGGATCCTAAAACCACTGTTCCGCGACCCTAGAACACTGATTTAAACCCCCAAACCGTGAGTCGCAGTCACGGGTTTGAGACCCAACACCCCTGAAATCGTGACCAAACTGAGATATGAAGACGGGGACTGAAACGCCATGACCTGTAGGTCACAACACAACAAACCCCGTGAGGTTTGGACCAAAAATGGACGCCCTAGAACCAGTTGCAGGTCTGCGCAATAATGGAGTGGACCGAGCTCCACCCGTAGACTCGAGGCACCAAACCGATGCCAAAATGTTGGCTTCACCTCCAGAGAACGTTTGGGATCAAATCAGTTGAAAAACCCTACCTGAAACTCCACGAAAATGGAGGAAACCGGAACTGGGAATTAGGGCAACAGTACACTAGTTGGTGAAGAAGACGACGAGTCGACCGAGTCGACTCGTCCAACACGTCCAAACCCACCAAACTGACTCACACACGTGTCGACGTATGAACTGGCCACCGCTTAATTGAAACTACACCGTTTTGGGTGTCAACTGATTTGTTTTAAAATCAAATTCTACCTGTTTGGTTACGGGTTTTACAAATTGAAAATCAGGACTGGGCCTATCCAAACCGTGAATAAGGAAGCAAATCAGGATAACTGGGATATGTTATCCCGGTTTTCCTGAAAGACTTTGAACCGGTTGGTTTTCTGAATTTTGGACCGGTTCAATTTCTGAACCCCTGAGCCCTCTGGTCTGAACCCTAATTTTCTGAATTTATATTTAACCCCCCAAATGTTTCTGAAAATTACGGATTTGTCCCCAACTGTTTTAAAGAATTATACAGTGGCTCAAATTTCTGAGAAACTGTTCAATTAAGCCCCTGAAAATTTAATTAAATAATAAATTTATTATTTTATTAAATAGGTAAAATTACGATTTTACCCCTAGACATTAAATATGTCAAACGGAGTCCAAATAAATTAAATAAATAGTATATTTTCACTATGTTGAACATTCCAGACTTAATGGTATAGTCCAAATTGGGAAATTATGTACCGAAAAATACAGACCTGTAAGTGACAAATGACTGTACTGCCCCTGAAGATACCCAGGCCCAATTAAACATAAAAGATGGTCCAAGTTAACTATGTCGGACACTCTGGACCCAATGGTGAGGTCCATTGTATGAACTGAGGTGCCGAAAAATATGATGCATGAAATTACCAAAATACCCCTGATACTGTACGAAGCCTAAATGAAGTCCGATTGGGACGAAATTGATACCGATAGAAGCCCAGATACTGGCGAAACTGTAAACATGATTAAATGATGATTCGGAGTCAGAATCTTATGAAACGTAAAATGACCAAAATACCCCTGAGCACAGTAAGTGCAAAATAGAGGTCAAATAAAGGTCAAACTGATCTGATAAATTATCATAAGGATAATTATGAACACTGAAGGGCTAAATAAGACTCCGGAACAGTTAACGCGTAAAACGAGAAATGACTAATGTGTCCCGATGACCAAAAGCAGATACCAAATGAAGTCCAAATGACTTAAATCATAATCCTGATGACTGCTAAGCCTAATTAAAGAATGAAATAGCCTCGGGTGAGACCCAGTGAAAGGGCGATAGGCTACTAGGCTGTCTTAGGTGATCCGATAGATACCTAAGATGACAAATAAGGCCTGAATGGATGAATTCTGATCTGTCTGTGATTGATGATGATTGTTCAGGATATACATGGTGATGCCTGACGTACTTGGAGGTTATCGGATTGTTTGTGCAAGGAGATAACCCTAATAGTTTGTGAGTAACTTGGAACTTCTGGCTTGGTGTATAAGTACACCGTCTAGTTACTGTATTTTGATTCACTGTACTGTTTTATCTACCATACTGTTTAAATGCATACTCTTTTATCATGTATTACACGTGACATGATTTTGTACTGTCCTGCTCTCCTGTTCAGTTCGGGTCTGTCCTGCTCCGTTGTATGGTCTGTCCTGGTTTTGTTCTGTACTGTTGCGTCTTGTGAGTAACCCTGACTCCTGAATTGGAGTATAAGCACACCGTCTAGTTACTGTATTTTAAATACTGTACTGTACTGTTTTATCTAATACACTGATTTCATGCCCTTATTCAAATGCATGATTTTTACTCTGTCTGATTCCCCTGTTCTGTACTGCAATAAACCTATCACTGTTTTTACTGAAAGAACAACTGACTCTTGGTACCACTTCAGTCTTGAGCACTACATGAGCATACCGCACTGTTTAATCTGTGCATACTGTACTGTTTATACTGTTATACTATTTTGCTCTGCTCTTTACTGATCTGTTCTGTTACTCTGATGTCTTTACTGATCTGTTCTGTTACTCTGATGTTTTTACTGATCTGTTCTGTTACTCTGATGTTTTTCTGATACTCCTGGTTTTAATACTGTGTTTTTAATACTGTTTCAAATGATCGTATTCAACTCTCTTCTCTGAAACGCCTGATTCTTCCATATGCTTTATGAACAACAATGGTCTGTTTGGGTTTGGTCCTGTATTGTTGTGTCTTACTCTGGGACCCACTTCAGTTTTGAGCGATATGGCTTAAGTAGGCCAGAGCGGCACCCAGAGGGTAGAGGCCCCACGAGTAGTCCGCGATGGGTAGCTGGGGAAGCTCGAATATACTTGATTAGGTGCCCAATTGGCATCCTATACTGTTCTGTTCTGTTCCGCTCAGCACTGACCTGTTCTGTTTGATCTGTCCTGACCTGTTCTGTTTGATCTGTCCTGGCCTGTTCTGTTTGATCTGTCTGACCCGTTCTGTTTGATCTGTCTGACCCCTTCTGTTTGATCTGTCCTGACCTGTTCTGTTTGATCTGTCCTGACCTGTTCTGTTTGATCTGTTTGACTTGTTGTGTTTGATCTGTCCTGACCTGTTCTGTTGAGTCTGTCTGACCTGTTCTGTTTGATCTGTCCTGACCTGTTCTGTTTGATCTGTCTGACCTGTTCTGTTTGATCTGTCCTAACCCGTTCTGTTTGATCTATCTGATCTGTTCAGTTTTGATCTGTCTTGACCTGTTTTGTCTGATCTGCCTGATCCGTTCAGTTCTGGTATGTCCTGATTTGTTATGTTTGATCTATTCTGTCCTGACCTGTTTGCTCTGTTTTGATCTACTCTGTTCTATTCCATCCCGTCCTGATCTGCTCCATACTGATCTGTCTTGTTCTTTGATTTATATGCCTTGTCCCTGATGGCTTATGTTCCGTTCCGTTAAGGATGTGCTTTGTTTTAGATTAAAATATTGTTTCCGCTTCATTTTGTTATGTTCCGTCCCGTCGATGATCTGCTTGTATTCTGATTGATGTATTATTCCCGCTCTGTCTTGTACCTTTTCATCATAATATGCCTGTACATTGATTGATATCCTGTTTTCGCTCAATTCTGTCTTGTTCCGTTCCGTTGATGATATACTTGTATCTCTAGTTGACATATTGTTCCCGCTCCGTTCTGTTATGTTCTGATTTGTTATGCTTTATTCCATTCTGTTCGGTAATGATTTGTTATGTTCAGTTCCGTTCCGTTCTGTTATGTTTTATTGTGATTCGTTCTGACCTGTTCTATTCCGATCTGTTCTATTCTGACCCGTACTATTCTGACCTGTTTGTCTCTGATTAATATATTGGCATCATTTACTATTCTGTTCTGATTTGTTGTGCTTTGCTTCATCCTGTTCTGATTTGTTATGTCCTGCTCTGCTCGGTTCTGCTCCATCCTGACCTGTTGTGTTCTGTTCTGTACGGTTATGCTTGATATAGTCTGTTATGTTCTGTCTGTTCTGATCTATTGTTTTATTTTGTTCAGTCCTGCTTTATTCTACTGAAACTGCATTTAAAGTAGATTTATAAAACTGCTATTTCTGGAATGACTGAACTATCCCATATGCTTGATAAGCAAGAACTGGTTTTGAAACCCATGACAGGGAACCTGTGTTACTCATTGGGCTTTTCGAAGCTCACCCCATTCCCTAACATTTTTCAGGAATGATATCAATTGGATCTGATGGCACTGATCTGTGGAGACTGGATTATTGGGGATTGAATCTGTTTAATCAGGTGAGTGATGTAATACGACTGACTTGACTGATATGTACTAGACATAGACATGGCTCATGGATTTAAATGGTACTCTAGAGATTATAGTTCTGCTCTGTTGTTATATGCCTGATTATAAATTAGATATGCTCTGAGGTTAGAATTGTTAGCTGTTGGATTTTTGACTTGCTCTGTGTGATACATATCCTACGGGGGATACATGAGTTGCATTCCCGTGACAAAAGAAAAAGTTTTAAATTCCGCTGCATCTGACCCTACAGTCGGAGTGCAATTCACTAGAAAGTTCAGAAATTGCCTTCGGTTGGTCGCTTGGCGGCTGACTGGCATCACGTCCTCGACATCCGTGTAGGGTGGGGTTCGGGATGTGACATATGTCATTGGCATAGAGATTCACAAAGATAGGTCTCAAAGGACTTTAGGATTGCTTCATAAAGCTTACATCAAAAAAGTTTTGAAGAAGTTCAAGATGAATGATTGCAAGCCCAATACAACACCCATTTTGAAAGGTTACAAGTTTAGCTTGGGACAATGTCCGAAAAATGATTTGGAAAATGAACAAATGGAAAGTATCCCCTATGCATCTGCTATTGGCAGTTTTATGCATGCAGAGTGATGTAACATATGTAGAGACCTGAAAATTAGGGTAAATTTTTCGTTTTGCCGGTAGGATACTATTTATGCATTATTGGCCAATAAGGTACTACACATGCTGCATTTAGACATAAGTCCTATTTAGAAGCATATTTTGAGTATTCTATAGAAGAGAAATATGCTTAGAATATTAAAATACACATCCTGTAAGAATTTAAGCCTATTCGGAGACAGTTCAAAATTAGACCAAAAAGGGCATCCTGGGTGGCCTGGGTGCATCTGGCCAAACCCGCCCACAATTGAAAATAAGATTTTGGGGAAAATATTATTTAAAATAATTTTAAGAACTTTGGTTAAAACAAAATATCGAATTGAGGCGTTTCGGAATGGGTTGCAATGTAACGGGTTCCCAAACTCATTAAGGGCAAATGGTCTTTTTACCCCTTAAACCCTTTACTATAAATAGGACCCCTTAGTGTAAAAAATACAAAATTTGGTCTGAGAATACAGCAGCAGGTCGTGCATGGAGAGAAAGATAAAGAAAACCTAGGGTTTTCCAACTTTCAAGCCTCCAAAACACATCTCTAGGTTTGGAATTTCACAAGACTTCCTTCTAGGATGTTGTTCCCCATGTCAAGGGCCACATTCTCACCTATTAGTGTGGCTGCATAGCTAGTACAACTCCTTAGGGTTGAGAAAAACTCTTTTAGGTATAATATTTTGCTAAGTAAAGAATAGAGTTAAGTTTAGGAGTGTTTTTATAAGTTGATTGTGTGACTTACATGCTTGTTTGTTGTTAAAGAACTACCTAGCTTATGGTTACTTTGAAAACCTAGGGTTGGTACCTTATGTACTTATGTATTCTTTGAGAATTTGGTAAAGTGATAAACAGAAACCATGACTATATGTATAATTCATTATATTCTAGCTTATGTTCATGTAGACAATATCTTGTAGTTAAAAAGTTATGATTTATTCAATATGTTGGTACTTTATATATTTTGTAATCTTTGAGAATTTGGTAAGGTTGTGAAATGTAATATGTTTATATATGTAATTGATTGGATTACATGTTAGGTTCATGTAGACAAAGTTTTATGGTTCAAAGGTTATTGTTGCTTTAAGTATAATGCATTATTTAAAGCATGCTCCATGTGTTTGATGAAATGTTCCATTGGAATTGCATTGAGAAAAATCAAGGCATCTTAGCATACTTGAATATTTGGAAACATGGTGTGGGTTGAGCATTTTGGTGCTATGCATTATGAGGGTGTAGATCCTGTGGTGAAAAACCCAAAATCTAGCCAATGACAGTACTAGCGGGCTGACGGGGGTGGATCGTGAAGCGAGGCATGAGTGGGCATAGAGTTGCATGTGTGTGTCATGCATATTGTCATTGCATTGCATCATTGAATTAGAGGGAATATAACTTTATAAATGTACCCTTGCACATGACACGCCTTAACTTTGTTCTTTACATTAGCACCATGTCATACTAGTAGTCGTGTTGACCCTTTATGGGATTACATATTACAGATTAGGCTCCCGATGCTTGAGACTTGATGAAGTCATTGAAGCACAGAGGGAGAAAGTAGATTTTGAAGCATATTTGGCTTAAGGGCTTCATTTTTGTATATATGGGTATAAGCCCAAATAACTTGTGCTAAATTTGAAAAAATAGTGGACTATAGGCCATGGGCCATTTTGTAATGTAAGGGTTTAAACCCAAATGACAAATAGGATATATTTTGTTTAATGTGCATTACATGTATATGTTAGAAACAATGGATGTATGTGTAATTTCCATAGACTTGTGGCCATCGAGTGAGGGTGGAATGTACGTTGCTTGTATATATAAATTGTTGTAAAATATTAGGTGAAAAATGCTTAGAAAACGAAGGAGACCATGTTAAAATTTTATGAAATTTAAAGGGTTGTTAAGTGTGTAAAAACACCCTATATATAGGTGAAAAAGTGTCAAAAGGGGGGCGGGGTTAAAAACCTTGAGGAAGTAGGTTAAAACTTGAAAAAACTAGCTGCAACACTTTCAAGAAAAAATCAAAAAATGGAAAAATCAGCTTGCTGCTAGTTATAGTGAATCTGCAGGAAACAGCCCATAACAGCCCAGCCAGCCCCCTTGCAGCACAGCCAGCCCCCCCGCGCGCTGTTGCCTGCCCACTGAGCACCTGCGCCAGCTGCCCTGCGCGCCCTGCCACTGCATTGCCCTATGCGTGCTGCAGCTTGCCCTGCTACTTGACGCCTCTTTGGGCACCTAGCCCTTGCCCTTTGACACCAGCCTTTGACCACTTGCTTTGGGCCATATTTGACCAACCTCGAGGCCATGTTTTTCTACACTTATGGGCCATGTTTGGCCACCCTTTGGGAAACATTTTAGTCATGTTTCAGGGCCATGTTTGGCCACCTCCTTAGACAATTTTTAGTAGATTTTTTGACCTATTCTTGACCTATGTCTTAGGGCATTTGGGGCCCATTTGGGCCATTGTTTCAAGGTATATTTAGGGACATTTTGGGGCTACCTTGGAAACCATACTTGAACATGACTTAGATTAATTTTGACTATTGGTTCGGGGCGTGACATATTTAGAAACCCATCTTGGGTAAGTCTAGTAGTAGAATTTCGTTCTTAAATTTTGGGAAAACATGAGAAAATAAAAAAGAAATCAACTGAATCCATTTAATTGTCTTTTATTTTTTTTTTTAATTCATTTCACTCACCCCCCGGGTTTATGAAAATTTGGGGCGTAACACCATACCTAACATTGCATTTGTAGTTGGGATGCTAGGAAGATATCAAAGTAATTCTGGGATGGAGCATTGGAATGCTACAAAGAAGGTTATGCGGTATTTACAAGGAACCAAGGACTATATGCTAACTTATAGACATGTTGATTGAATGAAAGTAATTGGATATACAGACTCAGATTTTGCTGGTTGTGAAGACACTAGAAAGTCCATTTCAGGATATGTCTCTCTGCTAGCAAGAGGTTTTATTTCATGGAAAAGTGCCAAAAAGACAATTGTTGCATCATCTTCTATAGAGGCGGAGTTTATAGCATGCTTTGAGGCAACTTCACAAGATATTAGGTTACGGAACCTTATCACAGGGCTTTAGGTTGTGGATTGGATTTCCAGACCCTTAAGGATTTATTGTGATAATTCATCTACATGTTTTTACTCTAAGAATAACAACAGTAGCAGTCGAAGCAACCATATCGACATAAAGAATTTTGTTGTTAAAGAGAGTAAAAAAGCAAAAGGTTCTTATTGAGCATATTGGTACAGATCTGATGATTGCAGATGCCATGGAAAAAAGGCTTTCAATAAAGGCATGCTTTAGACATGTAGAGAACATGGGATTTATTAGCTTATTTTGTGCTTGATCCTGTTATTTAATTGATATTATGTTAGTATTAATAAGGGCATTTTCAATTTTTACGCATTTAAGTGTTTGCCTTTAATATAACGTCCATGGGGATTTTTGGACCTAGAATAACTTATAAGAAATTGTTCATAAAGTATGCAAAACCACATAAATTCTTAAGAAGATGGTGCGCTATGAAATATGGAAAGAAGTGTCTAACATATAAGGTATGACCGCCATAATACGTGTATCTGTCTCTTAAATAAAGCATGAGTAGTTTTTAGTTCATGATCATGATTAAGGTTTGATTTTATCACCTAGAAAGTATGAGATGTGTCATGTGTGCCAAGTGGGAGAATGTAAGCATGTCTCTTTTGGAGACTTGAGGTGGCCCACATGCCACATCAACCTTTCCATAATATATATATATATATATATATATATATATAAAATTATATTTATTGAGTCAAAACTGGATGATAAGATACACAACTATTCTTATCAAAGTGGTTAAACTTAAAGACTTTGTGATAGAATATGTTTCCTTGATGGTAGGAAGTCTTGAATTTTAAATTTTGTAGGATTGGGGTCCCCTGCTTATCTATATATCTAGCCTGTGACAACCATCAGTCCTATGGCTTATTTTCGTAACATAGAGTAAGCAGTAAACTCATTTTCACCCTTCACCATACAACAACCATATTGTGTGAGGTAGTGTAGTTATCTGTATTTTGGAATTCATTCATATTCATCAAGATTATCAACAACAGGTTAAAGCTTGAATCTTATGGCTAGAAGCAAGCATTTCGACGTAAAGTATCTTGTTGTCAGAGAGACTCAAAAAGTAAGAGGTTCTTATTGAGTATATTGGTACAGATCTTATGATTGCAAATCCCATGAAGAAAGGGCTCTTAATAAAGGCATACTCTACACATGTAGAGAACATGTCTAGAGTATGCTTGATCTTGTTATTTAATTGAAATTATGTTACTATTAATAAAGGCATTTTCAATTTTTGCGTATTTAAGTGTTTGCCTTTAATATAAATTCCAGTTGATTGATGATCCGCAAGTTCATATATATATATATATATATATATATATATATATATATATATATATAAGCAACTTTTGGGCAATTTGGAATACAGAGACAAGAATAACCAAGGTAGATTTTGTGGATTTATAAATGTTGTAGGTGGCCCTTCTCTATTCTAGTCAGGCAAAGGATGGGAAGCTTGTTAGAATTTTGGGATGATTTAAGCATGCTTTTGGTTCAGATTGTATGGATATTGATGTGCAAAACAGTAGAAAATATATGCTAAATAATTATTGAATAAAAAAGTTAAAAATTCTCTTGTTTTCCATTGAGCTTTAGCTTTGTTTCCATTGATGGTAGCACTCAAAAAGAGGAAATTTAAAGTTTTTCGTGTATAATCAAATTCAAATAAATGTTGATAATGTGAAATGAGATGTGATTGGAGAAATCCATGAGTTTTCAATTTTTTTTAAAAGAATTCAACTATTAGTACCGGGTTATAGATGAGTTCGACAGTGAATACATCCAGTAAACTTGAGGACGAACTTATGTGTGTACACACACACACAAATCTTTGGTTGTGTGCATATATATATACAAGCCTGTGAGATTAAAAGAGAGGAGATAGAGAGAGAAATTACCAATAGAGATAAATTACGTTTGTTGCTTGAGGAAGCTACCATATGTAGTGTAGAACCCCTTCAATGAAATTCTTAGCAAAACAACAATATACTGGAAGAATACTCAAAATCAAATCAGAACACACCACTATTACTGTAGAGATGGGCATAGGAAAGGGATATGACATTGTTAGAATAGGCGGTAGAGTGTAGCTGCGGAGATAAGCGGAGGATAGGGCAATAGAAATGGGCCAAGAAGAGGGCGGTATAGAGGAGTGATGGAGATGGGGTAGAGGAGATGGGTGATCATGTGGCATCGTATATGTATTTAGAAGAGAGAAAAATAAAGGATTTATTAATATTGTTAATTTTTTTTGGCTAAAAACTATTATTATAATACGAGGGTAAATTTGTAAATAAGCAAGCTCCGTTAACACTGTTAACCAACATTACTGATAAGGGGACAATGTTATTTCATAAATTTTAAGAATACTGTTTGTAATTCTTAAAAACCCTAGAAGATAGGGTTCAACCAAACCAAAACATCACTGTCACAATTACATCCTTTATTATTAAAATCAACAATATAGTTAGAAATACACTCGTGCCACTCTTACACGAGCACCTATAAAGAAATACAGAAACTTTAAAAAAAAAAGAGATAATTGGTATATCGGATTGGATTACCTATTTTGTTAAATATCTATCAATCGTACTTTAAAAATTAATTGATATATTTTGCTTTTTTTTTTTTATATTTAGATATTACATGTCAACAGTAAACAAATCCATGACTTTTTTTAGGTGGGTGTAACATTACTCAAAAATAAAATAAAATAAAATATTGAGTTTCTTATAAGTTTCAACAAAACCAACAAATCGCTGTCACATGTTTTATTATTGATATACCATATTTCGGTTGTAGCTACTAGGACATGACACATGTCCACGAGGAGTTCTTCGGTACACAGATCACGAGGTTGTTAGTTCATTCGACCAACTAGATACAAAGGCTTTAAAGGTAAGGGATTCCGAACTGAACACTGCCTTCTAGAGGCTACTGACCTCAGAGAAAGGAAACAGAGTCCAATATAATAACTACTATCTACGGATATCTTCAAATCCCCACTTATATTACTTCTAATTCTACTCAACGTAGGAGATCTACAATTTATAAATAAGGCCACTTTCAATTCATGTTCAATTCTTCTTTTGAATTACTGTCTTTATTTCTCTACAAACTTTATCATTAAAGCGGCTACCACCGAAGCCTCCCCAATAATCCTCTATCCTCAAGTTCTTAACAGACAGTTCATGAGGAGAAGTCTTTACACTAGAAAGGGGCAACATCAATTATTAAAATCAACAATACAATCACAAATGCTCTCTCGTTCCACTCATACATGAGAGCTTATAACGGGAAATATAGAATCTTATACAATGACTCACATATATATCCAGAAATAAGAAATAATACAGATTCAATCTTGTTTATTTAAACACACACAATAAAAATAAAATTAAAGGAAATTGCTCCCCACATCTTCTATACTAAGAGATATACCAGAGAGGAGTTATGCAGAAACAATGACATACGAAGAATAGTCTTCATATGCCTCTTTATATGAATGACAAACATGTTCCTGAAACAGCACTGATGAAGAACTTTCACGGGGAAGTGTCTCATAAGTGCTCTACTATTTTGATATGTTTGCAAAGACCATCGCAATCACTAGGAATAGACCATACCTGGAAGAAAGCCTGAACGGCACTTAAAAAAAAGAGCAAAAATTGCTCCCAAGAGAGCAAAAATGGTCCATGGGTTTTTGAAATACTGGTACTTTTTTTTTCTTTTTTTGATCGGCAAAGAGAAGAAATATCATTAATAAGGAGAAAAACTCCCAAGCGAACGTTACAAAAACTTAGAACTCCTAACCCCCCAACATTGAAGAAGCAGTGGGTAAGGCACCAACAGCAACAAAAAGGAAGAAAACTAAACTAAAACAAAAGATGAAAAAACACAAAACAGAGGAAGAAGGAAACTTATCTTCACTCCAA
This sequence comes from Nyssa sinensis, assembly GCA_008638375.1. Lineage (NCBI taxonomy): Eukaryota > Viridiplantae > Streptophyta > Magnoliopsida > Cornales > Nyssaceae > Nyssa > Nyssa sinensis. Next base: position 283,678 of record VIRR01000536.1, on the reverse strand, counting down.
AAAAAACTGCAGCAAGCAAATGAGGAAACAGTAGCCAAAGCCACTTCATTTACAGGAAATCGTCTTTTCCTTTTTCCTTGGGAAGCGAAATGGGAAAACACCAGTTGGAACTGAAGGATTCAAAATGCAGATTATCTGCTAAACCAGATGAACAGATAGTTGCAACCTCCTGCCTCATCTTCTTGGGGCCACAAACAAGAACTCCAGAACTTAATCCTTTGGAATACTCCAACAGAGTTCTCTTTAGGACGGGACTTTCACCATAATGCGTTGGACTTATCTGAAGCACTGTAGAACAAAGCAAACTGATCTTGAAGCGATGAAAAGCCACAGAAACAGAGCAAACTGATTAACCACCAAGATTAACAGAAGTTGAAATCCACTGCTCTAAACCCGTGCAAGGAAAACACCAAGATTAACCACCAAGCTGAAGTCCACTGCTTTAAGGGTGTGAAAAGCTATCAGCTCCCAAGACAAAAAAAGAAAAAAAAAACATTAGATGCAGCCCAAAGAGCACTCATACTCTCACTGGTCATAACAGAAGTTGGCATACATTCACTCTTAGGACCATGCTGCTGTAGAGACCAAACAAGCACAAGAAGAAACCAAAAAAAATTTATCACAAAACCAGAGCCCCACAAAGAAAATAGCTACCACAGACCACAAGAGCCATTGAAAAGATCCCAACAGCCACAACATCAAATACTCAAATAGCCATGGCCAAAATACAACCTCAATAAACATCAACAGGTTCAAAGAATCTCATAGATTTTTGCAGGAAACTTGCTTTATGAAGAACTGCGACCAGGAAAAAGTCTGCAATCACCTCCTCTGAGTTTCATGCCCTGCTTGAAACCCTTGGGAAGATTAGGATAAACCCAACCATTACATCAATTCAAAATAATTTGGAATGGCTGGCCCATCAATTCAAACTCCGGCAATGACTGGCACTTCAATTCATCCTTCTTAAAATACCCATTCAAACAATCCAACAAGAGAACTAGAATGAACACATGAGATATTCCTCCATCTTAAAACAATCAGATCAAACCTTCCTAGCATAGTGATGTCTCAACAGCAGGCGATCAGAGAGTTCAATCTCTTTACCACAAAAATAACAAAATACTCTTGCCTCCTCTAGATAACTTCCATCTTTAACAATTTAGAATGTTAAGCTGGTCAGGAGGTCCAAAAGCGTAGCCTTGAGAGAGGGACAAAGCAGGGCAGGCAAAACCAAAACAAAAGAAAACCAGGTCAGTAATAGCAGATGCAACAAGCTCATATTCCCTGCTGTAGAGGTGAGAGAAAAATCACTTCTCTAAAGCTGAGAAGAGCTAGCAGCCCCCAAGAAGAACTGAACCGAAGCCGCCGACAACAGCAAGCTGAAATCCACAATGACCAACCACAAAACAGAGAAAGAAAGGCAAATGCATAATACAGAACCACATTCCTCAAAACATTGGCATCATCATCCACCTGGAATCCACTGCTCTATATAAGTGAAAATCTAGCAGCTCCCACACAAGAAACTGAGCCAAACCGGCCAATAGCATCAAGCTGAAACCCAATGATGACCAAGAATTAAAAAACTCTCCATCAAAATTTGGAGTGATGAACTAGGCTTTGGGTCTGCTCTGAACCAGGCTGTACTTCATCTAGAGGATAAGTTAGCGGCAGCTAATTATATTCTGAAGGTTGAAGATCAGATCGTTGATGGAGTATGAAGAGCCCCTTTTTTTGATTTTATCCAGAAGGCAAGTCTGGATTTAGTCTTTCCTTTGTTTTCGTAGTGCTCTTGGATATCCCGCTTGACAAATGCATAGGCACAAGAATGTGGCACCAAGTCTGTGCCTATCTCGTTGAAGAGCTTAGCAACTTCATCGTCACTGCCAAGGCAGTTGTGGAGTATTTTTGTTGATCGCAGCTCCTTAACATCTTCAGCATTATCAATAAGAGAATCAAGAAAGCATGCATAAGAGGTGACCCATTGGAACTCATTTCGGATTTGTGGACACATTTCGTAGGCTATCAAGTTCAGGAACTTCGCCTTTGTTGAGTCATCAACAGTTATAGGGGGAAGTTTTAGGAATCCAAATGTGTAATGAGGTTCGTAGTTAATTTTTGTCAAAAGGCTAGCCTCACTTTGCTTCAAGTGGATGCCCACTTCAGTGAGCTCCTTAACCTTACGGAAGGTGTAACTTTGGGGATCACGACAAGAATTTATAGGCTCTATGTCACCTACTAGTTTTATGTGAAGAAGCTCAAGAAGATGGGCAGCTGGTGGCGCCTCTTAGTGGCCGTCCTCTCCATTCTTGTTTCTGGTTGCGCCATAGCAATATTGTCGGCATCGTCCGAATGATTTTCCTGCACTCTTTTCTTTTTGCGGTGGCGTCATCGTATTGTGGTCCACGAACTGATTGATCTTTGTCATCCATTCTTCTTTTATGGGCTTTTTCGAGTTGTTCATTAGCACGGCAAGGACGAGGAAGGGAAGTTGGTTTTCCAGCAAGAACAAGTCCTGTTGCAAGAAGGCTTCGTGGTAACTTTTCAGTTCGAGCTCATTATCAGTTTTTTCCACTACAGATTTGATGTAATACAAAATAAAGCACCCATCCATCAGCATCATCCTTGCTAGCGCCTCGTCGCTAAAGTCTTTTGTTGAATTCTCTTCATAGCACTCCCTCACTTCTTTGGTTTTCTGGAGAAGCTTCTCATACAGGCCTTCAAGCTGCAGCCTGTCATTTGAAACAAACTTGTTAGCCATTTTTGGCTTGAGCTTCTGCACTTGCTGGAGTTTACGGTTTTGATAGCAGTGATGACTTTCTGGCCGGACCTTATAGTGGTAAGGACCAATAGAGACAAGTCTCGGTGTATAGTATTTCTCAAAATCTTTGGCATCTCGCAGCATCAGTGGAACCCTTGGTATTCGTCTTGGATTTTTTTGTTTGAGACTGATCTGCTTCTGCTATATTCGAAACTTGAACATTCATTATGGACTCAACCCAATCCCCGTGGCTAGTGTTGAGCTCCTCCACGGGAACGTCATCCATGGGAACCTCAACATTCTTGATCTCTGATTTTTTTAGTCTCTAACGGGGAAATTCAGTGGTAAGACGGTTGTTAAGTTGTGAGTTCAGATGTGAAATATATATATATATATATATATATATATATATATATGAAAATAGATTGTTAATTATATACACACGCTTTTGTGAAAGATTTTTTCTTTTTCTTTTTCTTTTTTTGTCGTCAACTTTATCTACATAACAAGCTAGTATTATATTCACATACCTTTTGTGAAGAACTTATTGTAAATTCTTTTATGTTGGAAAAATGGGTTTGAGCATATTAAATTAGCTATCTTTTGACTAAAATTTAAGTGAGTCTTACAAATTAATTTTGGTGGATCCACATGGGAATGTGTTATCCTCCATGAGGAGATGAAGATTATATATTGGATTGCTCAAAACCATTAAGGAGTGAATGAGAAATTGCCTCCAAACATCACTACTTGAAAATGGTAACTAAAACTTAAAGCTTGTGCAAAAGCTTGTGTCCCACATAAGATGGGAACAAGACTTTTAAAGAGTATACATACACCTACCTTGGAGTGGGGTTTGGGCCCCAAGGGGCACCCCAGTTTTGTGGAAGGGGGGAGGACCTAGCACATGCTTGGTTCACCACACACGAGCGCGCCGCCGCCGCCCCGGGCTCGGGTTCGGGTTTTGGGCTTGCTGTGTATATATCTTTTTAGAGAAAATTTAGTTAAATTTTCCAATATTGAAACGCTGTCATTTTTCGGCATGCGTATGGTTACCGTTGGGAGTATAAAACGCTGTCGTTTTGGAAACATCGTTTGACTGAAAGGGCATCTTCTCCACAGACGCAACTGTGTCTGTTCGCCATGAACGGACACGACCCAAGCTTCATGCCTGTTACCAAACAGTCATGAGCGAGTCTATAAATAGGACACGATCACAACCATTCTATATTCGATTATTTCATTCATTTTTTGCATATCGTCTTCATTTTGAGAGAGAGTTCTGCACAAGTTGTGGTTCGACAGACAACCATTGGTAGTGCTTGCTTTTGTGTTGGGAGATCATTTTATCCTAGGAGACAAGTTGCCAAGAACTCTGTAGCACCACTGAGAGGGCAATAAATTGTCTTAAGGAAATTGTGTCCAACACAAGACTTAATCAGTTTTTGTATTCGGCAAATTTTCATTTCTGCGATTTCATATTCTGCAAACAGGTTCTAATTTTATTATGTTTCAGTTTCAGTTTTTCATTTCAGTTCTATTCTAACAGTAATACTGATATATATAACAAACACTTTACTCATCAATCAAGTTTGGTATTAGATGTAGATGCTTTTATGTAGTAGTTATTTTTGAAGAATTTCTCTCTCTCATTTTATTAGGAGTATTGTTAGATATATGGAATTCGATTACAAGATTAGTTCATGGATAACATCATCAATCATAATTTTTTTTTTAAATTTAAATAAAAACATAAACATATTTATTAACTATCAATAAATTATTAAAATATATATATATATATATATATAAATAGATTGTTAATTATATACACACGTGCTTTTGTGAAAGATTTCTTTTTTCTTTTTTCGGTCGTCAACTTTATCTACATAACAAGCTAATATTATGTTCACATACCTTTCGTGAAGAACTTACTGTAAATTACTTTATTCATCAATCAAGTTTGGTATTAGATGTAGATGCTTTTATGAAGTAACTATTTTTGAAGAATCTCTCTCTCTCTAATTTTATTACGAGTTTTGTTAGATGCATAAAACTCAATTACAAGATTAGTTCATCGACGACATCATGAATCATAATTTTTTAAAAAAATTTAATTAAAAAAATTAAATATATTTATTAATTACAAAAAAAAATCGTTAACACGTCATCTGATAAAAATACAAAAAAGTCTATGGGTATCAAAGTGGTATACCAATTATTTTCTTTTTTTAACATATTCAAAATTTCAAAGTCGATCATGATTATAATGACAAACTTGAACTACTCTTGGCTCCATTTTGTGCAATGCAAATAGTTTCTTTTTAAAGTAATACATATCTACACACACCAAAAAATTTATTTTCATTAATATTTAACTCGAAAATTTTAATTGAATATCCTTGATAGTGCATTAGATGAGCTAGTACGGTGGAATAATGGGAGGAACCATTTGGATGCAGAACTAATCATTAGATTTTTTTTGGTACAGCAAGGTTGCTCCATAACAAATATAAATCATTGTTTTTTTAATCTATTCGGAGACTTGTACGTTTCCATGCTTTATAAACCGAATAGTTTAACATTACACTATCAAACAATAATCCCATTTTTTTTTTTAATAAAATGAAGTCTAAATAGACAATTAAAAACTGTTGTGAATTATCGACACATGTAATTTCGGAGAAAAGAGTTAAAAAGAAATGACACAGAAAATTTAAATAATTCGGTAACTTATTTCTATGTGAGCAACTATGTTTTTTTAAAATTCAAAAAATAAAGTTATAACGTATTTATATTGTATCACAATTAAAACTCTAATATTAATCCTAACCCGGTACTGATTTCACATATTATAAGAATTTGGGTTACTATATCTAACTAAAACTTTTTTTCTTTAGGTTTTCGGAAAACTACATAGCAGTTGTAAAGGGCTTTTAAATTTTTTTTTTTCAACAATAGATTTGGAGTTCAAGAGTGGTTATGAAAAAAGAAGTCAAGCCTCCACACATTTTGTGTTCTTCAGGCTACACTATTGCCGTTGAATTATTGTGTAAAGAATTTGATAATTTAATTTTTTATCAAAACAAATAAAATAAAATGAAATAAAAAAAAATGTCAAGAGATAATAGTTGTAGTTTGTCAGAAAAAGTAAAAAAATTGGTATAATTTTATGAAGTTCAGAAAAAGTCGATGTAATTGTCATAAATCTAAAAAAAGGTCGGTGTAATTTACCCAATATAAAATATCTTCCGAAGCTATTATTGTACCACAATGGTGGGGTAGAGATAGTTCATTCTTATGAGAATGGAGATATTAGGTTTTAGAAACATTACGTTGAGGCCTCCTTAGGGTTTTTGAGACATGAGAACAAATTTTTTATATTCGTTTGGGAAAATGGGTACCTGGTATTTAGGGTGATGTGTAATTAATATAAAAGAACTTAAAGAATCACTACAGAACCTTAGCATTAAGGGTCAGGGTGCTCTCGAGAGTTGAACCATGAAGTGTGTGAAGTATTTAATGCACAATGTGAAAGACACAAGTAGTATCTCCTTTTGGTCGGGTGATTACTAGGACTAGGATTTTATCCTGCTTGATTGAGGTTGCATGTTTATCATTGATCCTTATAATTCAACTGTTGTCATTCTATTTCGATATCATTGATTGTAAGTTATCTTGGATGCATGTGGATACTCTGTGGACTATGTGATTTCCATATATTGAGATATCATGCATTGCATTGCATGATAGTCGATGTGGATTGTATTATGGACCTCTATGGTATTGGTTGAGCACAAAGGTATGGTGTAGATGGATTGATAGGGCCGATGAATAGAGTATGACAAGATCATTTTAGAGGACGAGATCATTTTAGAGGCCAAGATTTTTTTGTGATAGGGAGTGTGTCTCTATTCGGTTACGAACTGTAACCCCATGTGGGTGGTGATGCATTGCCATTAGGTTAGTAGCCCAAGAAGCATCAAGTTTTTTCGAGGGCCATTAGGTGATTGAACTATGGATTGAGAGAGCTAAAGTTGAGATTTGGATCGTAGTTTAAATCATACAGATTTACCTTTCTACGTTGAGCATCATGGCATTGCATGGACTCCACTAATGATTACAATGGATATTGCTCGAACTTGTTATGTTATGGATTACAGATGTTATCTATATAATGATACAGTGATTACACGTTATTGACTGGCTATGTTATCAATCTATGTTGGATATTGTGTCCTTCTTGTTTTTAAATAGGAAATGGAGGTGTGTCGTGAGGTTTATATATATATATATATGTAACATGTTTGAATGCCAATTTTGAGTGCACTATTATAATTTTTATACCATATGGAGTGGTGCCATATTTGTTTTGATGATTGTGTCTACAACTATAATATAGTAGATCATATTGGTGTGTTTGTGATTGTATATTAGACATTAGGGATTGTCCATATCGGATTTGCATTAATTTTTACACGCTATATGCTTGTGTGCTTTGGAAACCCTACTGATGGGAATGATGAGTACTAGACTGATAAAGGACAACTGTTGGAACAGCACGAGATGGACAGAGACTTGAGTATCTTTGGTTTTAGATAGTTATATTTATTTATCATGTATTGTAAAGGGTGCTTGTATCATTCTTTGACTTAATGTACATATTATTTATTGGACTAGTAGTGTCAATTCTGCACATTACTTTGCTATGTATTATTGATAGATGATTTGGTTCAGTTTCTCCTTATGGTGATCTATTTCATTTAATCCCATTACAGGACTTGAATAAGTCTAATCATGAGAACGAATCAAAACAAATTAAAGTAAATTAACTTAAAGGAAATCAATTCAGAAACAAATGGATTGTGTTTATTCACTTGACTAGGATGATTAGTCTCAATGACCTACCTTTTGGGGTTCCGATAACCCCTTAATTCGGCCCAACATAGCTAGGGAATTACAAATAGTCTTATTCATACATATTTAAAAATGTAAAGCCCACATCTAAGAAAAAATCAAAGGAAAAAATCTATATATATATATATATATATACACACACACACACACACATATAAGAATATACACACATATATCAGAATTCACACATACACACACACACACACACATACAAGAAAAAACATATTTGAACATATATATAAGAAAAAACACAACATTTGAACACATACAAGAAAAAAGACACACACACTAGAAAACATATACACACACATATACACAAAAATGCAATAAATCCTAAATCAAATCTCTATAAATAAAAACTAAAAGTGTAAAATTAAGAAAAAACTAATCTAAATTTCATAGAGGGACATACATATCATAGATTCAAATATTGAATTCACAAATCAAAAGAGGGAAAATTAGAAAGAGAAAAACTTGAAAACTGAAATTTTGGGAGTGGTAGTGACAACATACGGCGGGAAGTCATTGAGAAAGAGGGGGTCGATGTGTGAGATTGAAGAGAAAGAGTGAGTTTACTAGATCGAAGTGGGTTTACAGAACATAAGGACTTATTAGCGATGAACACATGTGCATCGCACATAAGAAAAGTATGTCGCCAATATTCACATAAAGTTCAAAATGGTGTTGTTTTAATAAATATAACAATTAGCGTTGCATACATGTCCATTGCAAATTTGTGGGCCTAAATGAGGGAGTTGCAAGTCTGACTAGAATGGCAGTTGATCGAAAATTGAGAGTTTTTAACGGGATTCAATGAATAAAATAAAGTTTAGAAGGGTTTTAATTGAAAAAAGGATTAAAAAGAGAGAGAAAACAATGTCAAAAAACATAAAAATTCCCAGTTTCCGTTGACTATCACCTGAGAAGGGGACGAGTCATAGTAGAGTTGACTCGATGACTGAGTCATGGCGAGTTAAGCCGAGTGGATTCGGCTAGCCAACAAGTTAGGGCATCATATAATAGAACGTCATTTTAATGATGCTAGAGACAAAACTGCGTCGTTTCAGTTTAAGAAAAATTTAAATATTTAGTAAACCCAAACTATGTCTTTTTGAGTTAAGGGTTTATTAAAAAAAAGGCGTTGTCGCCTAGGTAACTCGAAGATGAGATGCAAAGGCTTAAGGCCAAAATACTAATTGTTGTGCCACAACTTGTGGCTAATACGACGTGCAACTCTAATTATATATATATATATATATATCTAATAAAACCAAAAAATAAATAAACTGAGTGCGGCTAAAGGGGTTCAAAACTCCTAACCATTGATTTGAAACCTTAAGCCCCTACCATCGTGCCGGTATAAGTGGTTGTAAATAAATCTAAAATATTTATATATAATATATAAATAATTATTATTATTTAAAAATAATAATTATTTTAATTTACCAAAGGCCAAATAAATTACGAAGGATATCCCAACATTTCTCGACATTTTTGACTTAATGGTGGAGTCTGCTTTAGAAAATTTGATATCGAAAAATAAAATACATAAAAGTAATAATTACAACTATGCCCCTAGTAATACATTAAGTTATATGTAATGTCCCGTAATTTTGTAATATAAAATAAGTAGACTAAAATATTAGTAATATATTATTATGGTGTATAATTGATTTAATATATCAAATAATGGGTTAGAAATTTATTGGAGAATATTGGAACTTATTTAAACCCATTAAACCACTATAGGGGTTAGATAGTTATTTTACCGTCTTCGCTCATCTATGTGAGTGAGATACCTAGGAAATTCTATGTTGAAACTGAAATGAATATTATAAGGGTTAATGAAATTGATAAATGAGGGGTGTATAAACAGAATGACCATAAGAGCAAAGTAAAGGGAATGAGAGCCACAAAGTGAATAGCAAAAAGATAAATTGGATGAAAGGGAAGTATAGAAGGAAAATTAGGGTTAGAGAATTCATTATTCTTTAGCACTTTCTCTCTCTATCCTTTTCTTTCTCTCTTTCTTTCTATACGGTTGGGTACAAAGCCCATTTTTCTCTCCATTTTCATATTCTCTCTTCGATCTAATGCCAGATCTAAGAAACCAAGGCTAGGGTTTCTTACTTAGATATTCTCTACCGCGATTACAAGCTAGGGCAAGGAAGAATCAAGAGAAAAAACAAGTTTTCAACTAGGGTTTTCAAGATCTACGAGATTTGAGGTAGGGGTTTCTAACCTAAGGATGAGATGAGAATGTGAATGTGTATGGTGTGTGATATATATGTTTCTCATGGAGTGATATTTTTGTTTATTGGATTTTGTGGTGGTAAAAATAATGGAAGTATGTCAATCTTATGTCCTTGTGTATGACTGGTTCTATTCTCTACCTTATTGTGTTCCTTTTGTGTTTGAAGTCTTTTGGATTAATCATTAAAGGTCACATGATAAGTAAATCTTGATTTCTTTGTATATATGAATTCTAGCATATGTTATGCCTACCACATGTTTGCTAAAATGTGTTTATGTGCTCTATTTCATGTTGTGACGTGTAATCTTGATAAATGGACTATATTATGAGTGTTACATGACAAATACACACGTGTATACTTGTTTGGGTTGAGATTATTGAACAATAAATTATAAAGTTGAGATTGAGAATTATAGATGTGTGAATTGTATTGTCACATACAATTTGTTACTACACGAGCACAAGCATCCACGTAGCACCAAGTAAATTTCTACTTTTGTTAGATTCCTTTACAGGGGCATTGTTTTAACTCCTTACTAGTTATAGGAAATGGCGAGGAGACTAGTCAAGAGACTCAAGATTTATGAAGATGTGTATTTCTAGCATTCTGGTGGAGTTTTGGGCATGGTTAATGTTCTATTAATGTTGGATGTTATAGATAAATTCTAATTGTTCAATTTGGGTATTTTGTAAAGTTCATATGTATATATAGGTCATGCCATGGAAGGAGAAGAACAAAAGTTTTTGGTGTAATTTGAGTATAAATTGTAAACATCCTTTCTGTAATCATAAACCTCATTATAAGAGGTGTGAAAATATGAATGAAAAGATGAAAGTGTGTGTTGTATTCAAGTGAGAATAAAGTGCTTGAAAATCCCATTTATAATGATTATAAATGATTGATTTAATCCCTGATAATTATATAAAATGAGGTGTTTTATGTTAGAAATGTTTTTCCTATGTTGTATAAATACTTGGTGAATAAAGGGCCCAAAAGGAGGTTGAAAAGAATCACAAAATAGCATATTGAAGTTGTTCAGCAACTAATTCAATCGACTAGGGATGTCTTTCAATCGACTGGGAATTGGAACAAGTCGACTGAAACTAATAGAAGCTAAAGAAACCATAAATCCCGGATTATTAGTCTACTGAATGAGATAATCAGTCGACTAGTATCTAGACTCAGTCGACTGAAACTCACAGATGCTGGAGAACCTATAAATTCTGAACTATCAATCGATTAAATGGAAGAATCAGTCGACTGGTATCTAGACTCAGTCAACTGGAAAGTCGATTGAAACTCATAGATTCTCAGTTCTACTTTGCACTCTGCTGTCCAGACAACACTGTTATTGAATACCTTATTTACATTATAATATCTTAAGTAAATGAAAAGAGATACCTTATTTACATTATTGAATACCATTATTTAAATGGAATTCAATAATGTAAATAAGGAAGTACCCCCTATTTAGAACCAATAAAAATAGTTCCAAGGCCTAATTCTTTAAGAATAAAAAGTCTACTCTCTCTTCCAAAAATAAATTACTGAAAATTTTGAAAATTTTGCCTTGAATTATAGGTAGTTGGATGGGTTACCCTAGAACTAAAATTTATTAAAAAAACATTTTTAGACTATTGGACACTTAACAAACAATTACCGAAAATTCTGCAAGGCCAATTCTAAGGATTTTAAATAGGTAGTTTTCTAGGCCTTAGCAAGACAGCACATTGGTCAAACCTAAGTGTTTGGGAGTTTGGTTGATTCCCATTGACTTGATCAGCTTGGGATATCATCTATTGATGTTCCTTGGTAATTTTTCATCGCTTCTCGAGTCTTTAGAACTCGGGTTGTGACATTCTATGAACCCAAAAAATAGAAAAGGGCCAACCTTAATCTTTCTGGAGCCGTTTAGTCTAAAAATGGAATGTTTTAAATTAAGTCATATTTTTATTACAATATTAAGCACAATTTGATCCATCTTACAGGACCACAAGATAGAGCGGGGAGAAATAATAAGGGGACACCTAATTTTAGAGAAACATGAGACAATGAAAAGAAGAACTAAAGACCATGTGTGGGTAATCTAATCCTTCAAAGAGAAGATATTTTCACTACTGTTTTTACAAATGTACTTTGATAAAATGTCATCTACTTAATAAATTGCTTTATAAGTTCCTATGGAAGCATGTTAATTGCTCCTGATTGAAAATATGATTCTTATTCCCTTTCAAAAGCATGTTTATTACTCTTGATCAAAATAATATCTCTTATTTTCTTACAAAAGTATGTATATCACTATTGATCGGAAGGTTGTGGTTTTTTACGTACAAAGCCTATTTTATTGAAAAGCAATGTGCCATGTAAATGTTTTATCAAATGTCATTGCTCAGAATATTAGATTGTGATAAGTTTGGGAATGTACTAGGAAATCATTGTTATTATTATTATTATTATTATCATTGTAAAGATTCAAAAATTTGGAATAAATTTTTTTTTTTTTTTAGAACACTGCGAATGTCCTTAATTCCTAATTAATTTAAATTTTGAAAAAAAAAATAATATAATAAAAAAAAATAAAAAATTTTATTCCAAATTTTTGAATCTTTACATCAAAAAAAAAAGAAATGGGAGGGAAAGAAAAAGAAAAGAGAAAAGAGAAAAAAAGAAAAAAAGGGGACGGTGCAGTCTCGGGTGAGGGAGAACGGCAGAACAGGGGAGAAGGAAAGGGAGAAGAAAAGAGGGAAAGAAGAAGAAAGGGAAGAGGAAGAAGCGGCGGTGGTCGCGAGGGGGATCAGGCTAGGGGGCGACGGCGGATGGGACGATCGTCGACGGCGTGGCATCGGAGTTCATTAATTGGATGGTGGTTGAGATTATTGGGAGAGAAGATCGCGATTTCGTTAGATCTCGGGGCTGGGATCCTTGCGGCTGAGTGGATTCGTTGGGGTATGATTGAACAGGTCTGTATGTGTATTTATCTGTGTGCTTGTGAAGTGATGGGGCTGTGTGTTGCGGATTGGAGGGACGCGAAGCAGCAACGATTTTGACGGATCACTAGATCGTGGTCTGAGTTCGGTTTCTGCTTCAGATTTTGATGGTTCGATGGTCATGGGTTGATTCAACGGAAACTTGGGGTTACGATTCTGTGATTTGTGTTGCGGTTTTGTGTGTGTGGCTGTTTGGGTTTGACGCAGAGCAAGAGATGGAACAAGTTGTTGTTACGGTTGTGGTGTATCGCTACGGTTGTGGGAGTTGTGTATATCTATGTGTGTATGTGTTTGTGTATTGTTAGAGTAGAGGGGAAAACTGAAACAAAGAGAGAGTAGCGGCAGTAGCAGTGCAGTGCGGCAATATGTGTATATGTCTGTGTGTATAATGGTGCGGAGGAGGTTCCGGGTTTGGGCAACAAGCGCTTGGCAGTGGTTCGGGATTGTGTGTGTGTAATTGCGGTTTTGTCGATGGTTGTCATGGGTGTTGAATTGGTTCGTTGGTTCGTCGGATTGAGAGTCGGTTGGGTTGGATTTGCTGGTTCGGTTGTATCCATGTTGGAGGAGAAGTATGTATGTATATATACATATTGGGAATTGATTTATGTTAAGGATGAAGAGGGACCAGTGCTTGCGGCTTGAGGAACTTGATGAAACTGAAGCAGAATAGGCTTCAGCCGTAGTTGGCATCAGGTGATTGGAAGCTTGTGCCGTTGTCTGATTGAGGGGTTTGGTTCGCATAAGGGGTCGGCTGGTCTTGTAAATTTATTGGGAGAGTTACAGTTGGGGGCAGCAGGTTTGGATGTTGTGTAGTTGAGGTTGGTTTGAATAGGACTAAGGATGGTATCTGTGGCTGTGGAGCTACGTCCGTTAGGAGATTTGTGTGTTTAAAAATAGGGACAGACTGTTGGGCACATTTTAAAGCAACAGAGCAGCTTGTTGATGGGAGGCGGTTGCGGCAAGAAGAAAGTGGTAGAGGTTTGTGCGTTGCGTTGGCTATTGGATTACAAACTGCTGGCCGATTCGAATGAGTTAGGTTCAGGACCTACTGGTTTTGAGAGAGATCAAAGAGAGGAGACTCTGTTAGTGCATTCAGGTGAGGGTCAGTTTAGCAGGGGTTGTCACTCCATTTATGCAGTGATGATGAATGGGAATTCAAGGATGGTCATGTGATGCTTGGTGTTGGATGGTTTGAGCTCCAATTTCAAATAGTTGGTGAATGTGAGTACTACAGGAGTGCTGCAGCACCTGTTGTTCAAGATGGACTGAGTTTAGTAAGAAGTTTAAATACTGGTCTTGTTGATGTAAATTTGGAGTGAATTTGTTGATCAGATTCTGCGGCTGGTGTTCATGGGTTGAAACAGTGGCTTGGAGAGGACGGATTGTGATTAGAATTGGATGGATGATTGAGGGGACTGATTCACATAAGGAAGTTGCTGGTATTGCAACCTGGTTGGAAAAGTTACAATTGGAAGATGGCTCACTCAATTTCAAGCAGAGAAGTTATTGTCCGTTCATCTAGAGGGTTGACTGAGCCTGGAACTTTATTCAAAAACTTAATGGCCACCCTTCGCGATGTTGTTATCTGTATGATGGCACAGTGAGGAATGTATGTAGTAATTCGATTATCCAATTTGAGTATGGGGTCAAGGCTGAAGAAGCTGATGAAACCGGATTTAAAATGTTTGGCCGATTCGATCAACCTACTGATGTGTTTTCTTCGACTCCTGAACCGTGGACTAAAGATTAACCTCAAACCCTCTAAACAGCTACAGTAGGAGGACTGAGTCATTCATCAGTTGATTGGACTACGTAGTGGACACAACTTAGTAGGGTTGTGACCAACCTTATCAGGTATGGTGTTTTGCTAATGTTAGAAATGAAGTTAAGTTAGGAATATTTGTGAATGACTGGAATGCTTTATGTGTTTGTTTGTAATGTGTTTACTTGATAACTTGGAATTGATTGTTCACATGTTTATGTGTTACTTGCAAGTTTAGTAAAGTGAAGAACATGAATTATGATATGTGAACACATGAGATATGTATGTATATGAAACTGATTGATGATTTATTTGTTATTATCCGAGTATGCTATATTATTGAGATCCATGTTTCATTAACATTGCATTGGCATATTGGCATGTGATGAATCCTTTGAGAACATGGTGTGGGTAAGCACGTGGTGCTTTGCATTATGAGGGTGTAGATCCTGTGGTGAAAAATCCAAAATTGGCCATTGCATTGGTACTCTGTGCCCATCGGGGAGTACCCGTAAATGAGACATGGATGTGACATAGAGTTGTGCATGGGTGTGTCACGCATACCATTCATATATATATTACTGCGATGCTGGAATGTCATTTAGAAATAAATGTACACTTTGCACATGCCACGCCTTAGCTTTATTTCTGGCATTAGCACTTCATCATACCAGCATGTTGGCGCTGACCCATTCGTGGGAACCATATTTCAGATGACATTCCCGACACCTAAGGCTTGAGGAAGTATAGCCGAGTGGAGGAGACTTAATTGTAGATGGATATTTGGCCTTGGGGCGTGTTTTGTGATGTACGGGCTTAAGCCCAATGATATATATATGTATGTTGACAGAAGTGAATGTATGTATCTATTAAATCGTCTTCAGTTGTATAATTAGGCGATGTATATGTAAATTTGATGAGATTGTGGCCACTGAGTGAGGGTGGGTTGTAATATGTTTATATTTATGAAATGTCGTGAAATATATCATGTCTATCAGGTGAGAAAAGGCTTAGAAAACAAAGGAGGTGTTGCCGAAATTTTTAGAAAATTAAAGAATTCTATTTAATTTGTCGTAAATTCGTAAATCTATTTAATTATCTTTTATTTTATTTACTTTCTGTTCGTCAGTCGTGCCTCGGGTTTCGGTCAGGAATTCGGGGCGTGACAATTATTATTATTATTATTATTATTATTATTATTATTATTATTATTATGATAATAGGAGATCTCTTCATGCTACTATATCAGCATTTCATTACGTCAGCTAACATAAGGAGGCTTTTTCTTTATGCTTAACATAAGCCTTTTATTTCACACGACCTATTGTGTGTTTTGTATGAAAGTCATTATCGACCAGTCCATTTTGTTGTGACCACGGTAATGGGCATCTAAACTCTATAAGGCAGACATGAAAAGTATTAGTTTGTATCCCATTTCTATTTTGGAATTTTTTTTTTCCAAATGATAAGGAAAGACAAAATGGTTTCAAACCTTGTTTTTATATGAAAGGTTTTTAAACCTCCTATTTTACATAAAATTCTTCATTTGATAACTCTTTTCCTATCTAGGTAATATGTTTGAAATGATTGATGATTGAGAAAGCTTTTATCTAAATTATTGTTTAGAGTGATTGTTTTAAAGAGATGTTATTCAAATGCGCTATATCTAGTTTTGAAAAGTGAATAATTGATGGAAATTCATTGTGATACTTTTTTATTAAAAACTCTATAAGTTGAAACACATGATAGAGTACTGATATTACTCACTAAGCTTCATTTAACTTACTCTAGTCTACCAACATTTTTCAGGTACCGCGAAGGAAAAAAATTTAAAGCCAAGATGCTAGTAAAATATAAGGCAGAAAGGCATAGAATGATGAAGAACTTAGTAGAAACTAAATTTAGTTGAAGTAGTTAATACATGTTACATAGCAAGGTAATTAAGCGTAACGGCTCGAAAACTTATTAAAGGGCATTTTGACAATTTTTTAGTCTTAATTAATAACAAATAATTAATTAATTAAAAAGGAGTGAAATAAATTATAAAAATAATTTATTAATGATCAATATAATATTATGAGATTTAAAATAAAATTTTAGCAATATATTCGGAACTGACGTGAGTCATGAGACCACACAGTCATATATAAAACACAAATAAATATGAAAATTATGACGATTAAATTTGAAAAACAGAAAGCGTATTTAAAATAAGTGTGTCAAAATTAATTAAGATGTCAAGTTTAGGACAATTCTGAGAGTGATTATTATCGGAGGCGTATGCATGTACATTTGATTAATTGGCCACTTACCACTTTGGAAAGAGAGCTTAGCTTCCCCAAGAATCTACTAAGGTATTTTATTAGAGGAACCTCGTCTATTTTTGGGTGATGGAAAAAAATATACCACTGTGTCTTGAAACTAGTTTGTGGTTAGGAATAAAAGAAAAAAAAGAGAGAAAAGAAATAAAAGAAAACGAAAAGGGAAATAACCCCTTTCTGCCGCAGCCCTTCTCTCTAAAAAAACAACCTCCCCAAACGACCCTCTTTCTCTTTCTCTCTCTCTCTCATTCTCTTATACTCATTCCTTTTAAGTTTTAATTATGAAACAATCCACACCTCATCTCAAGAATTTTTTATTAAATTTTAGTAGGTTTTTTTTTATTTAATTTGATATATGTCTTTTTTAATTTATATATTAAAATTATATTGTTTAAAATCATATTTTTAAAATATAATTTTAATATCAATTTTTGAACGAAATTACATATTCAAAATTTAAGTTCAAGATAAAAAAATTAGTTTTCAAAATTATATTTTTAAAATATAATTTTAAAAATTATATAAATTTAACAAATAAATAAAAATTTATTTGAGTGAGATTAAATTAAATTAAAATCATGTCAGTGTGACAAAAAATTCCTCATCTCAACCTCAATCTCTTTTCACTAATTTTCTGCAAAATGGCTATAAATGGCCTTGAGATGAGTGTGTGCGTGTGTGTGTGCATTATACACGGTGAGTGTGTGCATGTGTAACTGTTTGTTTGTGTGTGTATTTCACACACCAAGAAGACCCAAGATCAAAGAGGGAGTCAAGGGAAAGAAGAAAAAGAAGAAGAAGATGAAAATGGAAGAAAATAAAAAGGAAGCAGATCAAATCCTAGGTAGCCATTGATGCTCCTCTCAAGCTCTATCTCTCTCTCTGAAGTTCAACCATGGAGGTATTCAAAAGTGGGGATTTTTCTAAGCTTATCTAAGATTTTATTTTTGGTTGTCCATGTAGTTCTCAATGTATATATATGGGTGAATGTATATGCGTGTGGGTGTGCAATGATGCATTAGATTTTATTTTTGGTTGTCCATGTAGTTCTCTGTGTATATATATGGGTGAATGTATATGCGTGTGGGTGTGCACTGATGCATTTGTATATGTATGTGTCTATATATATATATATGGGCAGGTATGTATTTGATTGTGTGTGTGCGCGGCTTGGCCAATGAAATTCCTTGAGAAATATTAAATCAATCAATTGTAGAATATCCTAGATGGGTTGCAAATAAATTGGGTGTTTAGAAATGAAAATTAATTTTTTGAACAAGTTCTTAAGCTACTGTTGGGAAAATTTTTAGGGAATGTTTTGCAGGATTTTAAGCTTCTGTCAGGCAAGTTTTTAGGGACTGATTTGAAGGATTTCAGACTGTTGTTTGGTGAAGTTCTGGGTTGCTGTATGGCTGATTTTTTTAAGGGCTAGTTGGAGAACTTTTAGGCTGCTGTTTGGTATAAACTTAAGGGCTGCTAACCCAGTTTTTTAGAGGTTGTTTGGTAAAGATTTAAGGGCTATTAACCGAGTCTTCCATGGGTTGCTTGGCAAAAATTTAAAGGGTTGTTATGCCCCATTTTAAGGGGCTGTTTGGAGAACTTTTAAGGGTTGTTAAGTCTAATTTTAATCGGTTGTTTGGCAGAAATTTAAGGGCTGTTAGGCCCCATTTTAAGGGCTATTTGTTGTATCTTTAGGGGTTGTAAAGCCCAATTTTAAGGGGCTGCTGGGCAGAGAATCAAGGGCTGTAATGCCCCATATAAAGGGGTTGTTTGGTGTTCTTTTAAGGGCTGTAAAGCCCAGTTTTTAAAGGGCTATTTGGTGAAAATCTTAAGGCGGTTAAGGCCATCTTAAGGGGGCTGTTTGTTATTGCTTAAGGGTTTGTCTGCTGCTGTTTTAAGGGGGCTGCCTGCTATGGTTTAATGGGCTGTTTGGTACACAATTTTAAGGGGGTTTGATACAATTTTAAGGGGGTTTGGTACACAATTTTAAGGGGGTTTGATACAATTTAGGGGCTTGTTTGATAAAATTTTAACGGCTTGTTTGCTACAAAAGAATTCAAGAGTCCTTTTGCACAATTTTAAGGGGCTATTTAGGACTACTTAAGGGGTTGTTGGTATACTTTTAAAGGCTGTCAAGCCCAGTTTTAAGCGGTTGTCTAATTAAGTTTTTAGGAACAATTTGACCCAACGCATACTTTAGTTGTGAACATGACTACTTCAAAAGATTGACATAAGTTGGTTAGTGTCATTATGTCATACATATTTGTGTCGTTTCATATGTGTATGTAGTGTTCTATGTATTTCAATGATGCATGTGATGATTGGTGATTTGGGATGAAGGCCCTAAGATAAATGGAAATGGATAATGTAAAACTAACCTTAGAGAACTAGAGGAATTGATATAGAACCTTAGTATTAAGGGCAAGGGTGGTCCTGGGAGTTAAAATAGGAATGTATAAAATATCCAACGTATTTTATGAAAGACACAAGTAGTGTCTTTGTCTAGATGGGTGATGACTAGGACTGCGATTATGTCCTGATGAGTTGACATTGTATACTTGTCATTGATTCACATAATATGTATATCATTATCATTAGGTATCTTGTTACTAATTTATAGCGATTGTCATGATGTTGGGTTTTTGCCTGATCTTATAAGGTGAATGTGATTAATATTCTGTATTACATTTAATTACGATGGTTGTGAACTTTAATGTTTATTATTAATTGCACTGCTAAACATACTCGAGTGACGTGAGATTTGAATAGATATGACGATATTGAGCATACCAGACTGATATGAGAATGATGTAGAATTAAGGATATTGATCATACTAGAGTGGTGTGAGAATTATGTGGATCCAATGATATTATGAGTTGATAAAGCATTGATGGTTACCGCACGAGTAGTACGAGCTTGCGAGACATCAGTACTATAAATGAAAATGAATTAAATAAAATGAACTGATGGAATAAGTAGAGTGGTGTACTTGTGAGATTTTGTTAAATATCTATTCGATCTGATCCTTGAGACAAGGGGCAGGCCCTTCAAATACCTGGCTAGGGGGCAGGCCCTTTAAATACCTGGCCATTTGTGATAGGAATTTGGACGGATCTGATGGTATAGACTCGTATGATATTGAGAGGATGTGAGCCCTGTTATGCTTTGGGGATGGAGACTCCCTTTGGCCGAGGGCTATAACCCTGTTGTAAGGATTCATAAAATCATAAAGGACAATTGGTAAATTGCTAACATTGACTCAGGTTAAATGAGTAATTAATCAATGATGTGTCGTAATACCTATCAAATCGATTAATAAAATCTCAATGTGACATTAAAAGGCTAAGTTGAAATTTTGGTAAATTATTTGGGATTGATACGAGTCACGGGACTACACAGTCATTTACAGGTCACAAATAATTATGAAAATTCAAACGATTGAATTTCGAGAGACGGATAACATATTTGTAAACAGGGCGTCGAGATTAGCTAGGGTGCCAACTTTGGTGCGATTTTGAGATAGTTTAAATCTGGGCAAGCGTGCACACATATTTGGCCAACTGGTTCCATGATGCATTGAAAGATGTGCAAAGCTTCCTCAAGAAGCTTGGTAGGTTTTCCTAGACTTGGACACATGGCATTATTTAATTAGCCAAGAAAGTATCCAATGTTAAAAATGTTTGTATGTAAGTGAGGTACACCAAAAGGGAACCAAAAAGAGAAGTGAGTACACATTGGATGGGACAAAACCCTTCAGTTTGATGATGGTTGGAAGGAGAGAAAATATCAGAAAGGGTGAGAAAAACTAGGCAGAAAACCCTAGGTTTCAGCTACTAGTCGGGTGCCGTCGAGTTGGAGAAGAATATGAACAGTGATCCCCTTCGGGCCACGACATCTTTTTAGTTAGTCTAATGGGCTGGTCCTTCTCTTGTTTGGAGATTGGGCTAGACTAATTATACTTGAGCCTGACTCCTTAATTTACTAAAATTGGGCCGCTACTCGATCTAAGGGGCTTATGTTTAAGTTGGGTTGAGACTAGCCCAACAGATTAACAAATGAAAAGGCCAAGTAGCTTATTTGGGGGCATGGACAACCCAGGACGGGTTGGTGGGTTCTGGTTCAAATTAAGACCAATCCAAGAGAGAAATTGGTGCAATCTTGTTCTTGGTAGTAAACTTACGAGAATGCCCCTCTCTTTATAAGTTGAAATTTAAATGCCATTAAAATGTAAAAAAAAAAAGGTTTTCCTAAGGTTTTTGGGTATTCCGGACTCAATAGCAAGTTCGGTTTGGACGTTCGAGAAATCAAGGTGGTCTTACATGAATATGTAAAATTATAAATATGCCCCTAATGATAATTGAAGCAATTCATAGGTTAAATAAATCCAAAAAGGGGTATTTTCTGATTGTTCTTTTTTCTCTTTTTTTTTTTTTTTTGAAACTGAATAACATTACAATAAAAGAAAAATGTACATCTTCACTTCTCTACTTTCACAACACCAATTTCTCAAAGAAAAATCATCCAACTTCTTCACCCAAAGCGATGCTACTGGCTATGAAAAGAAAGATATAATAATGAAGGCTCAACTTGGTTCCAATCAGGTAAATAATGTAAAGATGCAAGAAACAAACGAACAGGCTCAAAGTAGAAAGAATGCCTAGTTTCATTCCCCAAAGGCAAGAAGTGTCATTTGACATTTGAACTGACTGACCTTAGACATATGACAATGGTAGTTGATAGAATGGAGATATGCAAACTGTATAACCCTCAAAATAAAGTTCAAGCTCAATTCTACATAATATGGGTTATAAGTCTCAGTCAATGCCATCATGATACTAGAGTTTCACAATCTAACCATCAAATCATAGAGTCACAAGAGTAGCAACCCAATTTGTCTCCAATTATGAAAGTTAGGGAAAGACAAATCACTAACAGTGCACAACTATCACAATGATTCTCATGCAAGCTCAGAAATACATGAATACGCTCAAAACAATAAAATTGTAATTATGAAGTCTATTGAGCTCAAGTAGGCAAAATAATAGCAACTCCCTCCAACTTATTTGACACCTTGTCCTCAAGGGGACATGACAGCAAACAACATGAAATAGAACGAAATAAGTAAAAGGAAGGAGTGCACCTGAGTGGAGAGAAGCCCGGTGAATCAAAAAGTTTTGTGGCCCATTTCTCATTTGGTTGCTCAATGCAGTGACTGTGACGGGTTTGAATGGACCGTTTGCGTGAAGTGGATTCAACTTCAATTATACGGCTTTTGGAAGCTTTTGGACAACCCATGGATCCCTACAATAACAAATTGACTAATAAAAATCAGTAGGATCATAGAATCTAAATATTGGCATAACAAAACAAATTAGGAAAAAAAGAATCAATATGCCAATAAGTGCCAATGCATGCCAATGCAGGCGATGAAGTGTGGTTGGAAGGGCTTTCCATGCAAATTAAACTAAACGAAAATAAATAGTAAAATAAAAAGAAAGAAATAGTAAAACAAACTAAACTAAAATAAAATAAATAGTAAAATGGAAAAAAATAGTTAAATAAATAAATAGAGAAAATAATAAATAAAATAAATAAAAAGAAATAAAATAAACTCAAATAAATAAATAAATAAATAAAATAAAATAAAAAATAATAATAATAATAATAAAATTAAAATCCAAACAATGAAATTGCAGCAATGGATTGTTCTCAACAAATTTACCTACGCTTAACATCATACTGCAAACCCACCTCAACCAAACAAAAATTAACAAAAATTAAAATAAAAAAAAATAAAAAAAAAATTCAAACCTTAAAATGGGAATTCCCAGAGGAATACAGAGAGATAGATGTTGGTTGATGGAGGTGCGGTCGGGTTTGTGCGTGATGGGAGAGGATGGAGGGACGGATCGGCGGGATGGTGATGTAAATGCGGGGCGATCGACGGTGGTTGTGGCGCTTCGGTGAAGGAGTTAGGGGCTGTGGGAGATGGAGGGTTAGGGGCGGTGGTGATGGAGACAAAGGGTTAGGGGCGTTGTGGCAGTACGGTGGTGATGGAGGTAGATGCGGTGGAGCGGTGGTTATGGGTTAGCTCGGCAATGGTTGGAGGTGCGTGAGGGAGGGGCGGTCGCGATGACGCTGGCTGTGCGGTGGATCTGATTGGAGATGGAAGAGAGAGATGGGGACTGTGAAGCTGTGATGGTGGAGGAGAGTCGGCGGTGGTGATGGAGGTGCTGGGTGTTGCGGTGTGATGGTTGGTGGTGATGGTGCGGCGGATGGTTGTGATGGAGACAGAGGGTTAGGTTTTTTATTTTTTTGATTTTTGAATTTTTGATTTTTGAAATTTTTTTTTTTTTGGCACTATTAAAGCTCAAGCTTTTTGAGAAAAGCTCAAGCTTTTTGGGACAGAAGCTTAAGAGCTTTGAGGGAAGAAAAAGAGCTCAAGCTTTTCTTGGAGTGCTCGAGCTTTTTGGGGCAGAATGTTGAATCAATTTTTGATGAAAAAGTGCTCGAACTTTTTGGCGAGTACTCGAGCTTTCTGGACCAGAAACATTTGGAAAAAAAAACATGAGAAAATGCTCGAGCTTTCTGAAATTGCTCGAGCTTTTTAGTCCAGAAAACAAACATGACTAAAGAGAGACCCCTCTTTTTTAAAAAAAAAAACAATAAGAATAAAATAAATACTAAACACCTACAAAACAATAAAAAGAAAACTCAATTAAAAACAACAAAAATAAACAAAAATAAAATAAAATAAAATAAAATAAAATAAAATAAACTGAACTGAACTAAACTAAAATAAAATAAAATTGGGTTTCCTCCCAAAAGAAGAGCTAAGTTTAATGTCTTCAGCCAGACACAGCAAGAGGAGAAAAACATCAATCAACATAAACTGGGTCTTCAAGACCAATCTCCTCAATCAAACTCCCTTCCTCCACACCCTCAATAAACAATTTCAACCTTTGGCCATTAACTTTGAAAGTTTGGCCACTCCGAGAGTTATGAATTTCTACTGCACCATGAGACCAAGATTGAACAACCTCATAGGGACCATCCCATCTAGACCGCAACTTCCCAGGAAACAACCGTAATTTAGAGTTAAACAACCACACCTTTTGACCGGGCTCAAAGGACTTACGATTAATGTGAGAATCATGGAACGTCTTAGTTCGAGCATTGTAAATACGGGAACTCTCATACGCATCATTTCTAAGCTCCTCTAAATGAATATGGTGCATACAAATAGATGGATCAATCCTTTTTAAATCGGCTAGGGACCAACCTATAGCCCCTTTGTGCTCTCTAAGAACCTCAAGAAGATGGCACTCTTGCTCACTTGGAAGATTAGAAGACATGATAATAGGGAGAGTGTCATCGGGTCCTAAGAATGAATACTTAAGAGTAGCCGGGAGTGGCTTCAACTCAAGCTTTGGAGGAACCTCTAAAGATGAAAGAGCAGGGGTGCTCGCAAGATTAGGTAGGGGCTCCGGTCTAGACTTCCAAGGAGGATAGTCTCTAGAAGGAGAACAGTCAAGCAATGAATTGACTTCTTCAATAGAAGCATCAATATCGAAAGCATCACTATCAAAGTAAGTCAAACATCTCTCTAAAGGATCCTCAATCAAGATTTGAGGGAGAGATTCCTTAACTATCCTATCAACCACATCCACTGAAAAATGAGCCTTAAGAGATTGTGGTTGTTGTTGTCCACCATTATTAGCCATGTCTATAGAAATAGGATTTCCTAAAACCTCTGACTTAATGGACAAACTACAAAAAGCTCTCAAGGTTCTTTCTAGCTCAAGGTCTAATTTCTCTAAGTCTGGGTTGCACGAACGGCGACCAAACATAAAACAAATAAACCTATCCAATCAAATATACCAACTGTAGCAAAAATAAAATGCAAAGAGAAGGGAAAGATTTCACCGTGATAGATTGCAAAACAGGTAGAATTTTTCTTCTTTTTTTTTTTTATCAACCCGCGTTTTCTCCACTCGACTCCGCTTCTCTTTAGCTTTTTATAATTGCTGCACACCAAAAAAAAAGAAAAAGAATAATAGCAGAAAATAAAGAATTAAAATAAAAATCAACTACTAAATTTTTTAACAATTCAACAGTCCCCCGTCAACGGCACCAAAAATTGATCTGTCGTGGAAATCAATAAAATTACCAAACTAAACTACTAGTATAGTAGAGAAGTAAGGGTCGAACCCACAGAGACTGTTGATTGTTTAAAAACCTAAGTTGAGATTAATTTTAATTCAAATTAACAAAGATTGATTGTTGTTGAATTTCTTTCCTAAAATTAAATGAGAACTCTAATTAAAGCAAATATTTTACTGAATTAATGATGAATCAAATTAAAAGAGGATTCTTAGGGTGTTGAATCCACCACTAATCTTGTAACTAGCTTCAATTGTATTAATTCTTGGGCCATTAAATTTGGATGTAAAAGATGTATTTTGGCTACAAGCCTCAATACAATCATCAAGAAAATCACGCACCAAAACCCTAGTTCACAATAATATCCCTCTCTTTCCAAAAATGCCCCCCACAAAATAAGAATTCAGGAAAAAATAATAAAATCCCGTAATTAGACATTAGGGGCCCAAAAAGGGAGTCTAAAGTGCTCCAAAATAAAGCCTATAATGCTAAAATAGGCCCTGGTCCACCAACATATGGACTAAGCCTCTCTTCTAACCCAAAATCACTTGTTTTCCACTTCTTTTAGCACTTCAAAGCCCAATATTTTCCTTTTGCTCCAAATCCACCATTAAATCATCAACTTTGACGAGCTTTCTCTGCAAAAAGATAAAATAAGAATTAACTAGCAAATGCATATAGATTGGAGAAATTAAAATAATAAAAGTGCAAGAATATCTAGGGTTAACAAAATAAATATGCACTTTTTAACCAGTTATCACCAGGCCAACTAGTGTCAAGGAGGTGCGAAGTTTTATGGGTTTGGCTATTTATTATAGAAGGTTTGTCAAAGACCTCTCAAGAATAACTATGCCAATTATTCAGTTGATCAGGAAAGATGTTCCATTTTTCTGGACCGAGGAGCGAGAGAAGAGTTTCCAAGACTGAAGGACCGGTTAGTTACGGCTCCGATCTTGACAGTGCCAGACCGGACAGAGGGATTTGTGATATACAGTGATGCCTCACTTAAGGGCTTAGGGTGCGTGCTAATGCAGAGTGAAAGGATAGTAGCTTATGCTTCATGACAGTTGAGACCACACGAGAAGAACTACCCGACACACGACCTTGAGTTAGCAGCCATTGTCTTCGCATTAAAGATATGGAGGCATTACTTGTATGGAATGACGTGTGAGATCTTTACTAACCATAAGAGTCTCAAGTATCTATTTACACAAAAGGATCTTAACATGAGACAACATTGTTGGTTAGAGCTAATCAAGGACTACGAGCTCAGTATACAGTACCACCCAAGGAAGGTGAATGTGGTAGTTGACGCTCTTAGTACCATCAGAAAGCTTAGCTTGCCTGTTAACAACACAAGTGGAGATACTAAAGGACTTGGAGACTATGGAAATAGAAGTGGTTCTGCTAAGCTCTAAGGTAATGTGTGCTAATGTCACAGTCAGTCTATTGCTTATGGACAGGATCAGAGAGCAGCTGTCACGACCCGAAACCCGGCCCACGCGGATTAGCGGTTCGTGATCAGCCACTGAGGCCTTTTTCAATGATCACGATGTTTTCTTCATTTCCATCTTATCAAATGCAGCAGAATAAAATTTCTTTGTTTCTATTGCAGAAACATCAATCAACAATCAACATTTGTCATCTATTTATACATTCCATAGTAATTACAAAAAATACATGACGTAATTTTTTCAAAGCCTGCTGATGTCATATTCGATATACAGTCCAAGAATTCCCAAAAGCAGCTACATCATGACTAGCAAAATCCTATCACAAAAAGGGGTTCATAGCTTTACAAGTTTCCATCTAGTCTGACTGAACCTGCTATTTCTTTTCCGATATCATCACCTGAAATAGGATAAAAATCCTATGAGCTCAACAGCTCGTGAGTATCCCCGCTTGTGAGCATTCCATAAAATACCAAGGGTTTCAAAACCTACTATTTAATTCAATACTGAAATGTCAATTATCAGATATCATATGTTATCTTAATTATAGTACAAGATAACGGTATCAAATTCAGTTCCAATATATCTCAATTCAAAGATAATCGTAAATCGATAACCAATAACATAGTTCAATAAATCAAAATCACAGTTCAATATCATGGTTCAATTCCCAAATTCATAGTTCAATAATTCAAAATCATGGTTCGATAAATCATAGTTCATTAATTCAAAATCATGGTTCGATAAATCATAGTTCAATAATTCAAAATCATGGTTCGATAAATCATAGTTCATTAATTCAAAATCATGGTTCGATAACCTAAATTCATAGTTCAATAATTCAGATTCATGGTTCGATTTTCAATATTCATATTGAAAATGATATATTCCACTTCTATGGCCAGCAAATTAGAATCTCGCTGACTGAGATCGATGGGCTAGCTAGTTCGATATGCCGTATCAACACCGGCTTACCACAATGTACCCTGTGGGATGGGTTCGATAAATCACAACCTATTCGATAGTGACCAATCATAGAAGAGTGTTCTATTCAAAGCATCAAAATCATATCCAAAATCAATAATCATCAATAGCGGTTCAATTACTCAAATCAAAGTTCTTTATTTAATATTTAGTTAAAACAGTTCAAACATTTGTAAAAAGATCATATAACATTTGAGTATCTTACAAACACATTTTCTTAAGTCAAAGAAGACAATATAGTTGTCGATAGGTCATTCAAAACGTGTACAATATAACTGTTAAATAAAGGCTATAAAGGAAAACGATTTCATATGTCGATATATCATAACAGAGTTCAATATTTATATCTATACTGAAAATGTCTACCTCAATATGGTATGAAATACTCACCTGAATTCCGAAAACTTATCCAAAAATCCTTCCTTTAAGATTCCTAAAATCACATTTCAAAGTTTGGTCATATTCCATAATATCCCTCGATTTAATTATCATTAAATCTCTTTCTATTTTAGTTACCTTTTCTGGGTAGCTTCTTTAAGTCTTAGGCGTATTAATTTCTAGAATCTATCAATTTCATACGTCAATATTTTTAAATATCTTATTTGATAAAACGGACTCTACCATTGAGTCTGAAATGTCGAAAAAAGTCGGTTTAGGCTCTTACGGATTTCAATTTGGACTTTGGTACTAAAAAGGACAAAATAGTCATTTTACACTTTTACGTGTCTTTATTTTTCGGGACCTCATCTTGTAAATCAGACCCCTCCATTGGTCTCAGAATGTTCCTTACATAAAGAAAACACTAATTACTTGTCCAATTTGGACATAGGGAACCACTTTAATATATAACTAATTAATTTAATTAAATTACTTAATCATATATTAAATATGTATTATTTTCATATATGTGCACATGTGGTTGGCGTGGCATAGTGGTGAGTGTGCTCCTTTCCATGTCACGGCTTCCAGGTTGGAAACCCAGTAGCCACAACTTCTTCCAATTTTTTTTTCTCAATTAAACTGAATCAGTTTATGAAGGAGCCCAAATAGCAGCCTGTCACTGCGACCAGCCCAAGCCCAGCTGTGACCCAGCCCAAGGTCCAGCCCATAGTGTCCTCTTTCCCTCATCTTCCCCATGATTTTTCTGTTGTCTTCTTCGGCCATCTCGCCGGCGCCGGTCACCGGAAAACATGATCCCTCACTGTTTTTCATGTCCAAAATTTTCTGTTTTCATATCAAATAAATCCTAAGATCATAAGCTATCATTTAGGACAGTTTTCCGTCTTAATAAACTGATTTTTCGACACCTATTTGCATTTTTCGATCAACTGTTTTCCTCAAATTTCATATGTTTTCTCCTACTGTTTTAACCCATATTTTCTCTCTTTTATCTTCTGCATGCAATTACTTTATAGTTCACTTAATTTATTTAAGTTTTGCACATAAAATTATAGGTTTCCAGATTTTTCCTTCAACCTGTAACTAACATTTACCAACCCATTTTTGCATGAATTTTGTTTATTCTTTTTGCATTTAAACTGTTAAATCATACTCTATAAGAACCTTTAAATAATTGAGACTAAAATGGTTAATACGGTAATTCAAAATTTCAAAAATTAAACTAACAATTTTCAGCTTTTCTTCTGGTCTGCGCCTTTCTTTTGCTTCAGTTTCTCTCACTTTCCTGCTTTATTTCTCTCCTTAATCTCTCTCCCTCTCTCTCTAAATATATCTGTCTCTATCTGACTCCCTCTCTGCCCTGAAATTCACTGCCACACACAACCCACTTATATACTCCATCTCCCACCATGCCACCTTAAGTGTGGCACACTCTATCACACATACACACACACACACGGTATGTCACTCACACACACATGGCCCTCCAATCTGATATATATATATATATATATTTATATATTTAGTTTTTTTTTTTTTATATTTTGTTTTCATTTTTATTTATTTATTTAAGATTATTTATTATTATTATTGTTATATTTTGTTTTCATTTATTTATTTATTGTTATTATATATATATATATATTTATTTTATTTTATTTTTTTTAGCTTATGGTTCGGGTTTACATGTCATGGCCCGGGTTCACCGGGTCGGGTACCGGCTAACTCGGTTCGGTCCCGCCTAACTCGGGTCGGGGTATTACAGTAGCAAACCAAGGATGAGAAGCTAGCCAAGCTTCGTCAAGAGGCTGAGTCAGGAGAAGACTTTGAGTTTACAGTACGAGATGGGATGTTAGACTATCAAGGCAGAATTTGCATACCAGATGTGCCAGAACTCAGAAGGGAAATCCTTGATGAGGTACACAGTTTGAGATTTGCCTTACATCTACGGAACACCAAGATGTACCACAATGTTAGAAGCACTTATTGGTGGTTCGGGATGAAGCAAGACATAGCTGAGTACATTGCATGTTATGCCAAGTACCAGCAGATGAAGGTCGAGCATCAGAAGCCTAGAGGACTTCTGCAGTCACTTCCGATACCAGAATGAAAGTGGGAGCATATTATTATGGACTTCGTGTCAGGGTTTCCAAGGACATTTAGGGGGAGTGATTCTATCTGGATTATTGTGGATAGACTAACCAAGATAGCTCACTTTCTTGCGACCAAGACGACACAGACATTGGAGCGATTATCCGAGCTTTACATTAGGGAGATAGTTCGACTTCATGGCGTCTTGGTATCTATCGTATCTGATTGGGACCCACGATTTGTCACAATTTTAAAAGAGTTTACAGCGAGCTATGGGCACAGAGCTGAGCCTTAGTACTGCGTATCATCTAGAAATTGACGGACAGTCTGAAAGGACGATACAGACTTTAGAGGACCTGTTACAGTTCTGTGTCATAGACTTCAAGGAAAGTTGGGGTGATCAACTGCCTCTAGTGGAGTTCACATACAATAACAACTATCAGGCTAGTATTGGTATAGCGCCATATAAAGCATTATACAGCAGGAAGTGTTGATCACCTCTATGCTAGACAAAGGTGGGTGAGAGGAAGCTTTATGGGTCAGAGATAGTAGAACAGACCACTAGGAAGATACAACTGATCAGGCAACGTTTATTAGCGACCCAAAGCAGACAAAAGAGCTATGCTAATACTCGTAAACAAGAGCTGTAGTTTGGTGTAGGTGATTATATATTTTTTAAGGTGTCACTAATGAAGGGTGTAGTGAGGTTTGGCAAGAGGAGAAAGCTAGGACCAAGATACATTGGACCTTTCAGGATCATGGGGAGAGTTGAGCCAGTAGCCTACCAGTTTGCTTTGCCTTCAGAGTTAGCACATGTACATGACGTATTTCATGTTTCGATGTTCAGGAAATGTGTACATAGTGCGGATCAAGTGATTGAGCACGAGCCTCTAGACGTCTAGGAGAACTTGAGTTACATAGAACAGCCAGCACAGATCTTGGATCATCGAGAGCAGGTTCTATAGAACAATATTATCCCTTTAGTCAAGGTTCTGTGATAGAATCATCAGATTGAGGAAGCTACTTGGGAACGAGAAGACGACATGCGTGCCAAGTATCCTCAGTTGTTCATACCTTAGGATGTACTAAGTCTGGGGACAAACTTATTTTAAGGGGGAGAAAATGTAACACCCTGACCCAGAATATGGCACTCAAATCGAGTTAGGCCGGGTCGAATAGTGTAATACCGACTTGTAACCCGAACATGAATTATAATGAACAATGTATAGTTTTGAAAACATACGATGATATTGATCACACGAGTGAAGTTACGTTCAATTTCAAGTACCCCGGGATCACCTGTACGAGGGATCGGATGGTACGGAGAATCGTGCACGTAAACCTGTACATGCATCGATGTATGTGCATAATGTATTATGTATATACACATGAGTATATATATATATATACAAGTGTATATATATATATATGTATATAGAGCATATATATGATTATATGTATATATATATGTATAATTATACGTATATAGATACAAAGTATAAAATTATATAAGTATATGTACTATTGTATGTATGTATATATATATATATATATAATATACTTAATATACATATACATGCTAATGCATACAAGTGGGAAAGAAAGGCACAACTGTGTCGGCAGTGTGCGTGTCTGAGAGGGTGTGTGTTAGTATGTGTATATATGTATATTATATTGTATATATATAAAATATCTTAAGAAAATTAAATGCAAAAGAAACAAATGTAGTCGAAATCAAAGAAAAAAAGAAAAAGAGAAAAGAAAGAAAGTCAATGAAAGCTACAAGGAAAGGGGGAAGAAAGAGAAAATGTGGGCGTACAGGCGGTGAAATTTTGCCTATAAGTATAGAAGAAGGATACTGCGACTGAAAATACAAAAAAAGGTAAGAATATCAATTTCTATTTTTTTGATTTCAAGCATCATTAGTTGAATTCTATATAGAGGGACATAACAAGCATGAAATTTAGTTAAATTTGCAAAAAGAAACAAGTGAAATGGTTAACAATTGAGATAGAAAACCTCAGTTGCAGGTTTTAGTGAATAATCGGATTTCCATGATATTATGCTCTAAATTGGAAACAAACAATGGGAATTTAATCCCTTATGTTGCAGAAAGTGAATAAAGGAAGAAAAAGGCAAAAACAGTGAGTAATCTTGCACGAAATAGGAAAAAAATATACCTCGCCGGAATTTCGAGTCTTGCCGGAGACCCACTGAAATCCCACTATTCGAGAGGTTGTGATGGTCAGTTTAAAAAACTAAGCCTAGATATGTAATCCTCATAAAATTTTGAAGAAGACCACATTGAGTTTGGTTAGAAAAATGGTCGAAAAATATTGGCGGTCGCTAGAGGGATGACAGAACCCCACCGGAAAAGACAATGAGTAGTAAATCGAAACTGTGTCATTTAGGCTAAAAATTAGATGAAGCTACGTCATTTGGTTAAGTCTGATTTTAAATTTAAAATACAATTTAAGCTTGTTTGACTACAGGGATAGGGGGATTGAATTCTTAACCCAATTGAGGGTTTGATATCCTATACTAGGATTAGGCTATTGTCCATTGTTTGGACTGTAGCTAAATAAAGAAAAATGGGAAAGCAGTCTCCCCAAGGGTTCGAGCCTAAGACACGTGAGGTCCGATTTATGAAAATAAGTCCCAAAAAATAAAGACACCTAAAAGTGTAAAATGACTATTTTGCCTTTTTTAGTATAGATGTCCAAATTGAAGTCCATGAAAGACTAAACTGACTTTCTTCGATGTTCCAGACTCAATAGTAGAGTTTATATTAGCAAAAAAGATACTTATAGTAAAGAGACATAAAATTGACGAATAACGTAGACTATGTAAATATAGACAGAAATGTGTTTACTACATCTTAGGAACATCAAAAGGAAAAGGAAAAACAATCTGAATTTCTAGAGGAATACAGTAAGAGGTAAGTAATATCCGATCTCTGCATGTGAGACTTCTAGCTATGTCATCAATTTTTCATACACTATCTATTGTACTCCATACATGCTAGAAAGTTTATTGAATCCATATTTACGATATTGTTCTATCTTGTGGAAAGTGTTTATTGATTACCATATATCTCGATCATGATTTTTGTACACTTGTGCATAGACTCTTTTGTACACTTATACCCAGAGCCAAAAAGGGTCAGCCAGTTATGTTCGTGGCAGCCCCATAACCATAGTCCTAAAAGCTATAGTTATATTATGTTGCCAAGAACCAGTTATGATTCCACTATACTCTTCGTGGAAAGTAGCATGATCTTGATTTATTATTAGTGTTGGATTTGTACTTAGTCACAAGCTCCATCTGATGCTTACTACGACCTACGGGTCAAGGTTCTAGGAAGAACACCAACTACATTGCTATGTGAGGCATAGGACACAGATTTATATTGTATACAGAGCTTAGTATTATTCAAAGACCCTGGTTTGGGCCTGAATAAGAGCTTAGAGGGTATGCCGAGCCCCAAGTTAAGGTGAATCCATTTTTGTTGATATCATTATCATTTATTAACTATCATAGATGATTATATTATTACCTTATGAATGATCATGAGATTGCACAACTTTTTATTGAGTACATACGATTATGCTTGAGACAGCTCATGATTGTAGTAGTATGATATTTGTTATCAGATTAGATTTCCATTGATTTATCATTTGAGCTTTCTACCATTTGATATTCACTGATGAGTTCTATATTTCTTCACTGGCTATCACGTTTGCATGATCCTAGTTTTTTTGGATTATGCCTTTCTATATTGACCTGTACACATGACAGAGCAAAGGAGAATTATTTACTAGGCTAGGTTAGCTCATTCCGATTTATTTTAAGTATTTCAAGAACAGATGTTGAGAGTAGACGATAGAGCCTGCTAGCTAGACATGGACATTTTTGAAAGTTGTAAGTGTAATACATAGTACGGTCTGTAGCCTCCCATGTCATCCACGTTTTGGGGATGAATAGTAGTTAAAGAAATTTTACAGTATGTAATTTGAGAATCAGATATATAGAACATGTAACTTTTATTTTAAGTATTCCGCTATTTATGTTTATGTTATGATAGTTGTTGCATATTAGTAGCACTGATTGTGTAACAAGTTCAGATCCGGTTCGGCAACAGTGTCGGGCCAAGGTCGCGGTTCTGCAGAAGGTGGGTCTCGGATCGTGACACACTAAGTACAATCCACAACATGATAAGTCAGTCAACATCCACTACATTCATCAATATAGCCAATGAAAACACTCAAGCTCAATGCATAAATACTTTCATAAATGTAGAATAATATGTTTATGATTTAATGATATGTTTTAACATACTCATAGGGCAGTCGAGGCGCCTATATTTCACCCTTTCATGAGTTACTAATTCATAGGTCTAGGGAACCTCCTGTGCAAGTGTAATGCCCCGGTCCTGGATGGACCGGACTGAGGGGTCACTAGGACCCTAAACTATGTGATGGGCAGCTGATTGAGACTAATCATCCTAGCTAAATGAAAAAGCACAATCTATTTTTTTATTAGCTTATTTTCTTTAAATCATTTTCCTTAGTTTGATTCAGTTGGTTGACATGGTTATACTTGTTCAAGTCCCGTAACGGGATTAAATGAAATAGATCATAATAAAGTGCATTGAACCAAAAATATTCGTCAACAATGTATAATAAGGAAAAGTTCAAAGTTGACTTTAACAGTCAATAGACAACATATATGTTATGTCAAAGAAGGTTACATGCATCCTTTACAATATACAATGAATGAATATAACTATCTGAAACCAATACTACTAAAGTCTCTGTCCATCTCATGCTGCTCCAACAACTGTCTTCTACAAGTCTAGTACTTGTCATGTCCATGAACAGCAAGAATGAGCTATAACACCCAAAACACACAAGCAAGCAATGTGCAAAAACTAATGCAAGTCCGATAAGGACAATCCTTAAAATCCAATATACAATCCCAAGCACACAACAATATTATTAACCAAATTACAAATATAGACATGAGAATCAAGAGAATAAGCACCACTTTGTTTGGTACTACAGAAATAATATGGTACACAATATACATCAAACATGAAGTATATCAATATATACAAACCTCACGAAGCACCTACATTTCCTATTCAAATCAGTTAGAACAATGATATCCAATACAAATCGATGACACAACCAGTCAATAACATATAATCACTTCACCATTATATAGACAACAAATATAATCCACAACATAACAAGTGTGAGCAATATTTACTATACTCATCAATACGGTCCATACAATGTCATGATGCTCAATGCAAAAAGGTAAACGTGTATAATTTAAACTGCGATCCAAATCCCAACTTCATCTCTTTCAATTCATAATTCAATCACTTAATGGCCCCTAGAAAAGCCTGATTCTTCTCAGGCTACTAACCCGATGGCAATGTACCACCACCCGTTCGGGGTTACAGTTCGTAACCAAAGGGAGACACAATACCCATCAAAAAATAAACCCGGTCTCTAATCATGATCTCATTATACATTATTCATATGCCCCATTAATCCATCCACACAACTCAAGTGTGCTCAATCAATACCATAGAGGTCTGCAATGTAATCCATTTCAGCTTCCATGCAATGCAATGCATGATATCTTAATGCACAAGAATACACAACCATAACAGATTATAATGATAGTAAGCATCGAAATAATAATGACAATCTCACCATAACATTACACAAGATCTAAGCATTAGAATAGTAATGATAGTCACCTCATAAGAATCAAATGACAAGTATGCAATACCAACCGATCATGATGTAATCTTAGTCCCAGTCATCATCCGACTATAAGGAGACGCTACCTGTGTCTATCACAACGCACATTAGATACCTTACACACTCCAGATTCAACTCTCGAGACGACCCTGACTCTTAACATTAAGGTTCTGTAGTGATTCTTTAAGTTTTCTTGGGTTAATTATGCATTAGCTTGCACACCGAGTGTCCGTCATACCAAACAGATATCAAAATGTGTTCGCGGGCCTCAAAAACCCTAAGGAGGTCTCATCGTAAAGTTTCTAAGTCATTTGAATGCCTTCTAAACTCATAAGGGTATTTTTATAATTTTACCAGACAAGTTTCATGTCTACCGAGACACTGTTTTACAAAATTGACATTAGAGTCGGATCCAGAAGGTCCAAAAACCCTAAGGACACTTTCCTTATATTTTATCAACTCTTTTAGACATATGTTCCATGCCTAGGGGCATAATCATGATTTTACACATTCATGTGGGATCGACCCCGTGTCTCCAGTTCGTTATCTGATATCGTATTTAAATTTTTGACGTCCAAAAATATTGAAAATTCCTCTTTCGGATCTTGATTATGCATTTAATTATTCAATCTATGTCTAAGGTATAATCGTCATTTTATTAATTTAGGCGGGACCATCACCGGCTCCCAATTCGTTCAATCTAACATTATATATATATTTCATTGCCTTTTCCTTTTCCTTTTGGTTTGCTTAAGTAGAAAAGTTGTGAGTAGTTTGGGAATGCTTTTATTGAAATTTTGGGAGTGGTGTTGCACTGTTCAAAAAGAGATGATAAGTTTGAAAAACTGTAGTTTATTCACTTCAACTTCTTCGCTTATCACATGGAGATTATTGTTCACTTACCCCTACATTATCCTTGACCTTGACCTACGTTACAACCAAAAACAAAGACCTAGCCGACCCCGAAGGTGTAGTAGTTAACGATTGAGGATGTGACTATAGTGGTCATGTGGCATTGGGAGTTGATTTTCATAGTGGTTAGAATTCTCTTTATATTATTCTTGTTGTGCTTCCATTCATGTTTGCATGTGGATCATTTGATTTGTACTCAACAATTATTCTATCCACATGTATGAGAGAATACATATGCACCCCATCTCTGTGAGCTTCATTTGTGAGTGATATCTTTTGGTGAGATTTGGAATCAAAGTAATGCCTGTTTGAAAAGAAGTTTCATTGCCTAGACATCTTGTTATGGTTGTTGCTTTTATGCACACTGATTCTATCCATTTATGAGCACTTGGGAAATTCACAGGTTGCTTTTAGTGACATAATTACTACTTTGATTCGATTATAACTCAGTTATACATTCATTAAGATTCATTTTTATTGATTGTGGAGTATATTGTGTTCAAGTTGGGGGGTGTCGAATTTTGTGGGTAAATTCACTGCAAACCCTCACGAGACTATAACTCGTCCACTAGGGTAACCTAGAGGTTTAAAGCCTTATTGCATATGGTAAATGCAATCGTGTATCCCACGAAAGAGGATTTAGTTAGTTGTATTTTGTCTCTTGTTTCCTTGGCTTTGCTCGAGGACTAGCAAAGTGTAAGTTGGGGGGTGTGATAACTGGTTAAAAAGTGCATATTTATTTTGTTAACCCTAGATATTCTTGCACTTTTATTATTTTAATTTCTCTAATCTATATGCATTTGCTAGTTAATTCTTATTTTATCTTTTTGCAGAGAAAGCTCGTCAAAGTTGATGATTTAATGGTGGATTTGGAGCAAAAGGAAAATATTGGGCTTTGAAGTGCTAAAAGAAGTGGAAAACAAGTGATTTTGGGTTAGAAGAGAGGCTTAGTCCATATGTTGGTGGACCAGGGCCTATTTTAGCATTATAGGCTTTATTTTGGAGCACTTTAGACTCCCTTTTTGGGCCCCTAATGTCTAATTACGGGATTTTATTATTTTTTCCTGAATTCTTATTTTGTGGGGGGCATTTTTGGAAAGAGGGGGATATTATTGTGAACTAGGGTTTTGGTGCGTGATTTTCTTGATGATTGTATTGAGGCTTGTAGCCAAAATACATCTTTTACATCCAAATTTAATGGCCCAAGAATTAATACAATTGAAGCTAGTTACAAGATTAGTGGTGGATTCAACACCCTAGGAATCCTCTTTTAATTTGATTCATCATTAATTCAGTAAAATATTTGCTTTAATTAGAGTTCTCATTTAATTTTAGAAAAGAAATTCAACAACAATCAATCTTTGTTAATTTGAATTAAAATTAATCTCAACTTAGGTTTTTAAACAATCAACAGTCTCTGTGGGTTCGACCCTTACTTCTCTACTATACTAGTAGTTTAGTTTGGTAATTTTATTGATTTCCACGACAGATCAATTTTTGGCGCCGTTGCCTGGGCCAATTGACGATAGCTTCGATCTTCTGGGAATCTATAGAGATCATTTCTTTGCTAATCACGTGTCCCAGAAATGCAATTCTAGGGAGCCAGAACTCGTACTTCTTCTGCTTGGCATACAGTTTTTGCTCCTCTAACTTCTGTAGAACCTTCCTCAGATGCACTTCGTGTTCCTCCTAGTTTTTAGAGTAAACCAAGATATCATTTATGGCCACAATAATGAAGTCATCTAGGTGTGGCTTGATGACCCGATTCATCAAATCCATGAATGCAGCAAGGGCATTAGTGACCCCAAATGGCATCACAAGGAACTCATAATGCCCATATTGGGTTCTGAACTCCATCTTCTCAATATCTGTATGTCTCACCTTCAGCTGATGGTACCCGGACCTCAAGTCGATCTTAGAGAAACTCTATGCTCCCTTCAACTGATCGAACATATCATTAACCCTTGGCAGAGGGTATCTATTCTTGATGGTGACCTTATTCAACTCGCGGTAGTCAACACATAATACCGGGGCATCCCATGGTGAAGTATTGGGTCTGGTGAAACCCTTGTCTAATAGTTCCTGTAGCTGCATCTTTAGCTTTTTCAACTCTGGTGC
Organism: Nyssa sinensis; assembly: GCA_008638375.1. Taxonomy (NCBI): domain Eukaryota; kingdom Viridiplantae; phylum Streptophyta; class Magnoliopsida; order Cornales; family Nyssaceae; genus Nyssa; species Nyssa sinensis. The sequence goes on along the minus strand of VIRR01000536.1, from coordinate 244,776 downwards.
CATTCGGTATGGATTCTTGAATATGGGTGAAGTACGTAGCTGTACATCAATGATAAACTCTATCTCTCTATCCACAGGCATCCCTGGCAAATCATCTAAAAAAACCTCGGGAAACTCCCTAACAATGGGGATCTGCTCTAAGGGTGGCTGTTGGAAGTGAGTATCCATAACGCTACACAAAAACCCATGAAATCCCTTACGTAGCTGACGCCTAGCCTAGATAGAAGAAATAAAATAGGGTAGGGTAACTACTCCCGCTCCCTCAAACTGGATGTTCGAACATCTTGGAATCTGTATACTGACTGTCTTAGCCACGCAATTTATAGAAGCATGATTCGCGACCAACCAGTCCATACCGAGTATAACATCAAAACTACATATGTCTAATGGTATCAGATCAGCTAATAACTATGAGCCTCCAATCTGTACCTTACATGTTTTGTACATAGTATTCCCACATAAAGACTCTCCTGATGGCATAGAAATGGTTAACATATAACCTAAGGGTTCTGTCTCTATGTTCAACTTAATAGCAAATATAGGTGATATAAAGGAATGTGTAAAACCAGTGTCAAATAATACTCGAGCATACTATGAACAGATCTGAAAAGTACCTGCGACAATAGAAGTCGTAGCTTGTGTATCTTTTGGCATTTGTGAGAAAACCCGCTCTGAGTGTTGCTGTTCAGTCTTCTGTTTACTACTGCGAGTCTGTACTCGGGCTGCTGGTGTAGTCACTGGGGTAGATGGGGTAGTTGCCGTACTCCTAACAAATTGGCTCATCTGAGGGTAATCTGTCTTCAAATGCCCAACTTGGCCGCAAGAGTAGCAGGCATTGGAATTCACCTGACAAGGCCCTCTATGATATCTGTGATAGGTGGGGCATTTGGCTGCACCCTTATTTGTGGAATTGACCCTTGTCGGTCTGGGTCTGTGTTCCTCGATCCTGCCCCTGGTATAGTAAATGAAGGTCCTGGCCTTCTATTCTGGCTTCCTCCTAGCCTCAGGATCTGGTTCACCCTCCTTTTGGAAAACTCTTCACCACTCTGCTCAATAATCTTGGCGGTACTCACCACCTTCTTATAAGTGGTCAACTACGGTGGCTTAACACGATCCCTGATATTCCACCGTAATCTGCCCTCAAACTTACGGGCTTTCGTATGTTCATCATCAAAGATAGTAGAAGCAAATCTGGCCAGTTCTGTGAACCTGGTCTCATACTCCTCAACCGTCAAGTTTTCTTGTTGAAGAACAAGAAACTCGGCGATCTTCTGGTCCCTAACTTCCTGAGGGAAGTACTTCTTGTTGAAGACCAATGTAAATCGCTACCAGGTCATCTGAGGCTCCTTGGCTTTTTCTAGAAACCACCACTTGTGGGCTGCTCCCCTAAAGTTAAATGTGGCGAAGGCCACCTTTTATACCTCTATGCAAGTCATAACCTCGAAGATCCTCTCCATCTCCAGCCACCATTCCTCAGCCACGGTGGATCCTCTAGTGCCATCAAAACTAGATGGTTTCAGTGCCTGAAACTACTTGTAGAGATGCGCCTGATCTTTCTCGTTCCTTTACTGAACTAGCTGAACCACAGGTGGCTTTTGTCGAGCTGGTGTACTGGCACTAGCCTGATTTTGAGGCATATTCTGTAAAAGCCTCTCTACTAAGCGTTCTAACCACTCCACATGATCCATAAGTACTGAAGGATTTCGTAGAGGTGTGTTATGCGTATTAACCATTCATTGCAAAAAGACTAACAATCAGATTCATATATTTAAGAGTCTACATATCATGTCAGATCCTATCTACTGACTGACTCTACTTGGACATTGGTAATACTATAGTTTTATCTCCCATGAACCACTTATCAACCTAGGATACTTTGATACCAAGTTGTCTCGACCCAAGTTCCACCCTCTACGGATCTCGAATTGTAACCTCGGCCCGACACTATTGCCGAATCGGATTTGAACTTGCTACACAATCAGTACTACTAACATGCAACAACTATAATAACATAAACATAAATAGCAGAAGACTTAAAATAAAAGTTACATGTTATATATATATATATATATATATATATATATATATCTGATTCTCAAATTACAGACTGTAAAATTTCTTTAACTACTGTTCATCCCCAATACGTGGATGACATGGGAGGCTACAAGACCGTACTACGTATTATACTTACAATTTCCAAAAATGTCCATGTCTAGCTAGCAGGCTCTATCGTCTACTCTCAACATCTGTTCCTGAAATATTTAAAATAAATCAGAATGAGCTAACTTAGCCCAGTAAGTAATTCTCCTTTGCTCTGCCATGTGTACAAGTCAATATAGAAAGGCATAATCTAAAAAGAACTAGGATAATGCAAACATGATAACCAGTCAAGAAATATAGAACTCATCAGTGAATATCAAATGGTAGGAAGCTCAAATGATAAATCAATAAAAATCTTATCTGATAACAAATATCATACTACTACAGTCATGAGCTGTCTTAAGCATAATTGTATGTACTCAATAAAAAGTTGTGCAATCTCATGATCATTCATAAGGTAATAATATGATCATCTATGATAGTCAATAAATGATAATGATATCAACAAAAGTGGTTACACCTTAACTTGGGGCCCGATATTCCTCCTAAGGTCTTATTCAGGCCCAAGCCAGGATCTTTGAATAATACTAAGCTCTGTATACAATATAACTCTCCATCCTATGCCTCACATAATAATGTAGCTGGTGTTCCTCTTGGAACCTTGACTCGTAAGTCGCAGTAAGCATAACATGGAGTTTGTGACTGAGCATAAATCCAGCACTAATAATATATCAGGATCATGCTACTTTCCATGAAGAGTATAGTGAAATCATAACTGGTTCTTGCCAACATAATATAACTGTAGCTTTTTAGGGCTATGGTTACGGGGTTGCCACGAACATAACTGGTTGGCCCTTGTTGGCCTTGGGTACAAGTGTATAAAAGAGTCTATGCACAAGTGTACAAAAATCATGATCGAGATATATGGTAATCAATAAACACTTTCCACAAGATAGAACAATATCGTAACTGTGGATTCAATAAACTTTCTAGCATGTATAGAGTACAATAGATAGTGTATGAAAAACTGATGACATGACTGAAAGTCTCATATGCAGAGATTAGATATTATTTACCTATTACTGTATTCCTCTAGAAAGTTAAATCGCTTTCCCTTTTCCTTTTGATGTTCTTATGATGTAGTAAACACATCTCAGTCTATATTTACATAGTCTATACTATTCGTCAATTTTATGTCTCTTTACTATAAATATCTCTTTTGCTAAAATAAACTCTATTATTGAGTCCGGAACATCGAAGAAAGTCGGTTTAGTCTTTCACAAACTTTAATTCGGACATCTGTATTAAAAAAGGAAAAATGGTCATTTTACACTTTTATGTGTCTTTATTTTCTGGGACTTATTTTCATAAATCGGACCTCACCATTGAGTTGGAAGGTCCGAAATAATAAAGATTGATTATTTATTTGACTAGTTTGGACATCAGGATTATTTTCTTTAATTAAATTAATTAAATTTATTTTAAATTAATTAAAACAATAATATATATTGTTTTAGGCAAAATTGAGCACATGTGCCATGATGGCACAGTGGCTCCCACACGTGGCTTAGAATCTTCCCACTTCACGCGTCTTAGGCTCGAACCCTTGGGGAGACTATTCCCCCATTTTTCTTTATTTAGCTACAGTCCAAACATTGGACAATAACCTAATCCTAGTATAGGATATCAAACCCTCAATTGGGTTAAGAATTCAATCCCCCTCTCCCCATAGCCAAACAGACTTAAATTGTATTTTAAATTTAAAATCAGACTTAACTAAACTACGTAGCTTCATCTAATTTTTAGCCTAAATGGCACAATTTCGATTTACTACTCATTGCCTTCTCAGGTGGGGTTCTGTCGTCCCCTCCGGCAACGACCAATATTTTTCGACCAAACTCAATGTGGTCTTCTTCAAAATTTTATAAAGATTACATATCTAGGCTTAGTTTTTTAAATTGAACATCACAGCCTCTCGAATAGTGGGATTTCAATGGGTCTTCGGCGAGACTCGAAATTCTGACGAGGTATATTTTTTCCTATTTCGTGCAAGATTACTCATTGTTTTTGCCTTTTTCTTCCTTTATTCACTTTCTGCAACATAAGGGATTAAATTCCCATTGTTTGTTTCCAATTTAGAGCATAATATCATGGAAAACCGATTATTCATTAAAACCTACAACTGAGGTTTTCTATCTCAATTGTTGACCATTTCACTTGATTCTTTTTCCAAATTTAACTAAATTTCATGCTTGTTATGTCCCTCTATATAGAATTCAACGAATCATGCTTGAAATCAAAAAAACAAAACTTGATATTCTTACTTTTTTGTATTTTCAGTCGCAGTATCCTTCTTCCTCTTCTATTTTTCCTCCTTCTTCCTTCTTCTGAATCTCAGAATTACTCTCAGCTTCTTGGTTTTCTCCTTTGGTTTATTATTTTCTCTAAGCTAACTCACGTATACTTATAGGCAAAATTTCACCGCATGTACACCGCCCTTTTCTCTTTCTTCCCCCCTTCCTTGCACCTTTCATTGACTTTCTTTCTTTTCTCTTTTTCTTTTTTTCTTTGATTTTGGCTGCATTTGTTTCCTTTGCATTTAATTTTCTTAATATATTTTATATATATACAATATAATATACATATATACACACACTAACACACACCCTCTCTCACACACACACACTGCCGACACAGTTGTGTCTTTCTTTCCCACTTGCATGCATTAGCATGTATATGTATATTAAGTATATTATATATATACATACTATGGTACATGTATAATTTTATGCTTTATATATATACACGTATAATTATACGTATATATATACATATTGTCATATATATGCTCTATATGCATATATATACACTTGTATATATATATATATATATTACATTATATATGTACTCACGTGTATATACATAATACACTACGCACATACATCAATGCATGTACGGGTCTACATGCACGATTCTTCGTACTGTCGGGTCCCTTGTACGGGTGATCATGGGGTACTCAGAATTGATCGTAACTTCATTCATGTGATCAACATCATCGTATGTTTCCAAAACTATACATCGTTCATTATAATTCATGTTTGGGTTACAAGTCGGTATTACACTATTTGACCTGGCCTACCTCGGTTTAAGTGTCATATTCTGGGTCAGAGTGTTACATAGTGTATGCCTGGACTATGCAATGACCACACCTTGTTGAATTATCTTTCTGTTGACCTGTATTGATTGTATTGTTGTTGGACGTTATTATTCGTATTGCTTTGAATAGGAAATGGTGATGCGTCATGAGGTTAGTATATATACCGCTTACCTTTATTATTGTTGTTTCACCATGTGGGGTAGTGTCTTATTATGTTGGTTGTTTAGATCTACACTTTTGATTTGGTAGATGATATTTTCGTATGTTTGTGATTGCATATTGGACATTAGGGATTATCCTCTTCAGACTTGCATTAGTTTTTGCACGCTACTTGCTTGTGTGTTTTGGGACACCCTACTGAGCATTATGGCTCATCCCTGTTATTCATGGAAATTGTAGGTACACTGGATATGGGCAGTAGCTATTGGAGCACCACCAGATGATTAAAGACCTAGTTTTGTTAAGATTTCATTCATGTATCATTTATTCATTAAAGTTGTAAGGGTGCTTGTACCCTGACTCATGACTTCGCTTTGTGTAAATGGATATTGTATAATTTGATCATTTTATATATATTTTTGATTTATTTTTAGTTTCATTTACAATAGCCTGCCTTCATAGTAACTTAATTGGATAAATCTATTATGGGACTTGAACAAGTTTAATCATAAAAATGAAATTAATTACGAAAAATGATGATGGGAATCAATTAAAAAAAATGGCTTGTATTTTTTACACATGATTAGGATGGATAGTCCTATTACCTTTCTTTTGGGGTGTAATACCCTGACCCACGTTGTAACCAAGTGAGCCATGTAAACTGAGCCATTAAGGCCTGCTGTAATAATATTGAATGAATGGACGGTTTAGAATATCAAAAGTTCGAAAGTACGAATGATATCGGGTGATACCCGAGCAAGCCATAAACGATACCGAAATAACAAATAAAATTAAAAATAGTTAAAATAGAAAAAATAAAATAAAATAAAATCTAAAAGAAATTAAATAAAATAAAGTGGAATAAAAAGGAAAATAAATCAAATGATGAAAAATCAAATAAAATATGGATATGGGAATAACTATATACATGTATTTATGTAAGTGTACAAATATATATATATATATGTATATCAGTAAATATCTATGGGAATATATATAAATATATAGTTGACTGCATGGATTGTAATCCCCCAATAAAAGAAGGAAAAGAGCATATGTGTACAAGTGTCTATATATACATAAATATCAGTAAAGATATATACAAATATATATATATATATATATGGAAGCACAATTTAAATACATATATATATATGGCAAACATTATAGGTATGTATACATAATTGTAGGGTGAGATTCTGTATATATATATATATATATATATATATATATATATATACACATTACAGTTGACCGAATGGTCATATTTCCATAACAGCATTAGGAAAGGGAGGGGATTATGGAATGGAAAAAGGGAAGTCAATGAGAGAAAGAGGAAAGAGAGTGAGAGGAGGAGGGTTGGGGGGTGGCCCACGGCAATAACAGCATGCCAAGGCATGCGTGAGGAAATAAAAAAAAAAAAAGAGAGAAGAGAAGAGAGACCCAGAAGTGGGGAAGAGGAGAAGAAGAAAGGAGAGACCGTGAGGTTGCTGCGCAGGAGCAGCTGGAATTGAGTGAGCGGTATAATCCTGTTCACTTTTCTTTTCTTTGTCTTCAAAGCATGCATGCTAGATATTTGTTTAGGGGCTGCATGAGCATAGAATTAGAAAAATATTGTAAAAAGAATGAGGGGAAACGGGGGAGAGCACAGCGAGAAAAACGCTGTTGCAGTTCGTTCCATCCGAATCGGGTTTTGTGATTTTGTTGCATGAAATCCAATTTAATCGCTTAAGGGTTATGTGCATAAGGTGCAGGAATAATATAAGGATCATTTTGTGTTTTAAAACAATAGGAAAACAGCACGGAAACGGGAAAAATCCCCATCGCCGGAAAACCGCACAGCAGCAGCGCAGCTACTGCTGTGGCGTTCTTGACTCCCCAAAAGCTCACCATTCTCCTTTTTAGCGGTTGTTATGAAGTTCCCTTTAAATTTTCAGTCGAACCCATCGGAAATCCGCAAGAAAAAAAAAAACCCCGCCGGCGAGCAACCGTCGCCAGGGGAAGACAACCAGAAAAAAAAAAAAAGAGAAGAAAAAGAAACCGTGAGGAAGAAGAAGAAGAAGCGCTCTGTGCCGCTTCTGTTTTTAAATTGGGACAGGAGCTGTTTGGCCTTGGGAGTTAAATGGGAAATGGGGCTGTTTGGGTCTAGAAATTCAAGCATAAAGGTATGCTGATTTGGAATATCTTATTCACCGGTTCGTTAATTGAAAAAAGAGAAAAAAAAAGTGAAAGGGGGGGGGGGGGGGGGCTGTCCCACGGATGGAATCAGAGACCTAGGAGAGGCTGACCATTGGAACGGACCGCTGTGCCATATGTAATCTGTTTGGGCCCAAATATTATATATATTAGCACACCTAATTAATTTAATAAATTAGTTAAATCAAGTAATTATCAAATTAAATTTCAGTATGCGAATGAGTCAAATAAATAGTATAAATTTACTATTTTGGACCTTCTGAATCCAATGGTGAGGTCCGTTTCACGAGACAGAGTCCCAAAAAATAAAAATACCTGTAGAAATGTCAAAATGACCAAAATGCCCCTATATCAAATGTGAGTCAAACAGACTCCGATTGAGTTAAGAAAATAGTAAATTTTTATTATTTCAAACCTTCTGAACTCAACGGTACAGTCCAATTTATAAAAATAGAACTAAAAAAATAGAGACACGTAAATGACCATTTTTCCCTTAGGTAAATTAGTTCAATTGGAAATCGTAAAAGCCCAAATTAGTAAAAGAGATATTCATGATAATGAGGCATAAATTCGATAAATGACATTAAAACTAAAGCGTGTTTGCTGATATATAGGAGACTCGAAAGAAAAAGGAAGGGTCACGGAATACTAGGACGCATTGATAAGGTAAGTAAACTTCTATCTCTTATACGTGGTTTTCCAAGTCACATCATTTCTATTACTGCCAAAACTTGTACTCATGTATGTATCCACTATTATTGTTCCCACCATTGATATTGCCTTATCTGGTGGAGGTCTATTGACTAATATCTCATGATTTGATTCATTGTACTAATGCCTATCATTGTATGCTTATGTCATGTTATTTCATACCTTATACACGATAGAATCTTGATTTCAATTGAATGTCAGATTTGTGCTCAGTCACAATATCCATCCGATACTATCTGATTGACAGGAATTGACGGGACTTTCGGGTCGATTAATGGAAATGGGACCTTCGGGACGATTAATGGTAATGGGACCTTCGGGTTGATTAATGGTAATGGGACCTTTAGGTCGATTGACAGAGTAAATGTATCACTTATGTTTGATTGAAATGTTGACTGTACATTCATTAATTGGACTTGACTGTGATCATTTTTATTGTGACAGTATTTATGTTGATTGTGATCATTGAGCTTTCTCATATCTATGCTACATCGTTACTCATAATTGTTATTGTGCTAATTACTCATTGGCCTTGTGGCACTTTACTGTTAACTGCAATCGTTGTCATGACTGGCTATCATGTTACTCTTGAGTCATATTTTTCTATGTAATCCCTAACCCGTATTGGAGATAGGCTTTTACTTACTGAGCTTCGTTAGCTCATCCCACTTACTAATTTTTCAGGTAAAAATGCTACAAAACCATAGTAGGAGTTCAGGAGCGTAAGGAGACAGTTGAGGAGCATGATAGAAGTAAATAGAGTCCCTCCCATGTACTCACCACCTAAGAGTGGTTCATGTTTAGTTTATTGTCAGTTTTAATTTCAGTCTTTAAACAACACTTGTAATAAGGATTCCGCACTTTAATGATATGTTTACGTTATTTACTGTTATCATTGATATAAAGAATGAAAAAAGTAGGGACGGTCATTGGGCCTGCCCCGCGACACAAGATCTGCATAGGGTAGGTCGTGACATGGGGTCCTAATGATCCCTTAGTGCGGCTTTACGAACCAAAGGCGTAACATTAAGGATATGTTACTGAATGGATATCATGGTAACTTGATCACGAAGGCATGTAAGTATAGTAGTATTTTGATGTATAAGACAAATTTTTATGTTATGAGATGAGGTGAGTTGGAAACTTTAGGTTTTATGATGAAGTTATCAATGAAATCATGATTTAAAGTATACTTCATATCTAAATGTGACGAAATATTATATCAGACGAGTTGCACTGGTTGTGCTTTTTCTAAATATATAAATTAATTATGTTTGTCAGGTTTAACTAATTTGATTCTATATGGCTTGTATGGGTGACAGTTCAGTCAAGTCCTGAATCCACATAGGGTGGGGTTTGAGATTTGACAAAATTTAGTATTGATTGATGATATTTTTGACAAGTAACTAAATTTAATGATATAAAGAAATTTAAAAATTAGACAAGAAGTCTGATCAAAGAAAGAAACCTTTAAAAAATTTTAGGCTATACAAAATAATTTCAAAAAGTGAATAAAAGATTCATTAAAAGGTCAAATTAAAATTAATATAAGGGTAAAGTGTTACAAATTTTAGACTAAAGGGGGGGGGGGGAACATAAATTAAAAATCCATATTTTGAAAATGTTACACCACATGTTAGCCTCATCCTTGATCAATTTGGATTCTAATATGACAGATAATAGTCATGCCATTCAAATGCATTTCTACCATTACCCATAATTTTTTTATTTATTCACATGGCTAACTATCTTAGCTATAAAACCTTCTTCATTATCTCACTACTATCATTAGTTGCCTTCAAATCCAATGGTACTTTCCTTAATGTAGTAGCTTTGGATCCATATGACCCACAAGGTATCTTTTAGAGAAAATAGAGCCTAGAAATGTGTAAACGTTAAAGAAATATTCCATTCCCCTAACTTCTTAATTCATAACCCTCTTTCATCCCTTGGCAGACACACACAATCCAACCATACATTATCACTTTCTTTGAAGTTTAGGGCCATTGCATAAAATAATCCCTTAGTACTTTCTCTTTGTACTTTCTCCACTCTATGGATAACAGCCTTGGAAATGAAAAAAAAATTAGTTCACCAATAGACTTCAATGCCATAAAGGATATACTTTACTGACTGGAGTCTACCTGGACATAGTCCTTGTTGTCCATTCTTGAAGCTTGGGTGTTATTCTATGAACTTGTTCTTGTAGTTTGTGGCCTTTAGTTAAATTGTATTAAGAGGAACCCCTAAGATATTTTTCAAGTAAGGATCCTTTATTGGTTTCTAAATCCTGAGTGAGAATGAGCATTTCAAATCTAGGAATTCCAAAAAAATGATATGGTTTGTTGCATGTTAGGTCTTAAAGCATACATAAGCAAAATTTATTAAGGACCCTCTTCAGTATTACAATTGAGCTCTAATCACCTGAAGATAGTAAGAACAAATCATTCGTAAGCATAAGATAACTAATATGATGGGTAGCATACTTAGGATGGTAGGTGTAACCTCCTGCCTCAATGTGTAACTTTAAAAGACTTGTGAAAGCTTTTATTCATAAAATGCATAGATATGGTACGATGAGTCTCCCTATCTATAACCCCTTGCAAATTAACCTTCAAAGATTTTTTTAATCATTATAGAAAGCTTAAGTGATGTAACACATTCTTTTATCTAGCCGCTTACCTTAGGAGGAAAATCTATAATTTGCAACATATATATGAGAAATTCCGAATATCTATTTTAATTGCATACCTAGCAGATGTGCGATTTCTATGGTAATTCCTTAGAAGCTCTTACATTAGAAGGATATTATCTGTGTTAGATCTCCTTTGAATAAAGGTTAATTTCTTGATTCAAGTTCATAATATGTGGGAGAATGAGTTTCAATCCAGCAGTAATGAACTTGGAAACGCACTTACAAATTGTGTTGTGAACATGCTATATGCCTATAGTCCCTCATAGTGGTTGGAGTAGTTATTTTGGGAACAAGTGTTAACATTATAGAATTCTATTCTTTCAAAAGATGCCCTATTTGGAAGAAATGGCTCACCAGCTTCAAGACATATTCACCTAAATATTCCAATTCTTTTGAAGAATGCATCCCTAAAACCATCTAGCACAAGGGCATTATCCCTATCCATATCTAACAATTTTTATTTAATCTCTTCTATCATAGCATCCTTAACTAGATTACCTTAATGAGCCTCATAAAGTCTTACCTTTATCAATTCTCAATGTCTGGATTTATAAGTGTCATGATATGAAGTAGTAGTGCCTTGATGAGTGAGCGAAAGTGCAATTCAAATACCGTATTATTAGATTAAAATGCTAGAATATGAATAGAAATGTTGGGATATAATTTATATTATTAAATTTAATTTCTATTTACAGTGAGATATGTTTGAGCATTCTTTTATAATATTTTCAAATCTCAAATATTGCATTATTTGTTGGCGAGAGATAGTTCGTAATTGTGCTTCACACTTAACATTTTTAGAACTTTACTATTCGGATTGTTTATTTGAATTTACTTTGATGGCAGCTATATACACAAGTCTTGGGCCGGACAACCTGATAGGCCCGTGAGCTTCAAAAGATTCCAAGCCGTCCACCAAAAGCCCAAAAGAAAAAGAAGATTCAGCAAGGCAAAAAAGCAAAAGAAAAAAAAAAAAGAAAAAAAAAAAGTCAAAGCTGCTGCACGGCTGGAGCTTAAATAAAAAAAAGGCAAAGGCAGCAAAAGGGGCCCAAGCGTTGCAGGGCGCAAGCCAAAAGAAAAGAAAGCAAGAAGCATGGGGCCCAGCGCTAAAGCAAAGGAGCAGAACAGAAAAAAATAAAAAGAGAAGTGAAGCGTTTGGGCTTGGGCTGACGCGCGGCACAGCTTGGGCCAGGGGTGTGCAGCATCAAAGCGGGCAAAGGAGCGTGACGACTGTGTTTTTAAGATGGGGCGCTGGGATTTGAAGAGAGGAGGTTCGGGCGGCAGAAAAAAATAGAAGACGGCTGGAAGCCGTGCCGCACAGAACAGAAGAGAAAAAAAAGAGCCGCAGGATGCTTCAGGTTATGTTGTCCATCGTCTGTGTGGGTAACTAAATTCTCAAGTAGGGTTAGGGATGAACTTGCACACTAGATGATTTTTTTAATTTATTTTTGATTCATGTACTGGATTTTTATTTATTAAAATTCTTTATTTTATCATTCTCAATTTATTGTTGGTATTTTCTCTCCAAATAATTACAGAGTTTATTCTGTTTATAGATTCAGTCATGCTTTTTCTATTGAATGGATTAGTTCTTTGATTATGTTTGGATCAATTGATTATTTATATTGATTTAATTCTCTGCTACAATATTGCTCCATTGGTATATTATTGTCGTTGGGTTTTCTCAATGTGGATAACGATTTGTGTGATTTAAAAGTGATGAATGATTTATCAAAAGGTTACATTTGGTTTAATTTTAGTTTATAATTCTATATCTTCCGATTGGGATTTTTAGAGTTAAATTCTCAATTGAGTTATCAGTGAATTAAAAATAATTAAAATACCAGATATGTGCAAGGGATTCTCGACGCTCTACTGTTCGTTAATTTGAGTACTTTGTCCGTTAATCAGTTTGTTTAATTTTAATTTTCATTTAAATTCACTTTTTATTTTCTCGTTAATCATTTAATATTTTCTTCAACTTCTTTATTCTGTCTATTATTCTTTTAATTTGTCTCCCTGTGGAATCGACACCCCAAAGTTGCACTACAACTACTGCGTTATTCTTTGGGCATAATCAAATTTTGGAGCCGTTACGGGGAGACGGTAGAAAAATCATTAGATAGTTTTCTGTTCAGCAGTTTGTAAAGGCGGTAACTTCGTTCTCTCTTTTTACTTGCTGCATTATTATTTTATTTTATTTTTTTTATTGTTATCTTGCATGCATAATAGGTATAAGGATGCATTAGGTCGATTTGCTTGTAAGCCTGTGTTAGAGCCAGATTTAGAGTCTAATTTTTATAAGTTTTTTTAATTTCTTGTTTGATAATTCTTCTAGTTCTAAAAATATGAATGAACACAAGGATCAACTCACTAGGACCCGTCAGGATTACCTCCACCCTACACGCACAGCCACACCATCATGCATCATGTTTCCACCCAATATTCGTCCAATTGATGTTAAAACGGGGGTGATACAGTTACTCCCTACATTTCATGGTTTAGAAAATGAAAATCCATATGTGCACATTAGGGAGTTTGAAAAGGTAGTTGCGACTTTCCATAGTTAAAATGCAACAGTTGACATTGCGAGACTTAAGTTCTTTCCTTTCTCTTTAAAGGTAGAGCTAAGAGTTGGCTATACTCACTGAGACCACGGTCGATTAGATCGTGGAATGAGATGATTCAGGTTTTTTTTACTAAATACTTTCCCCAACATAAGACCAATGCTTTAAAAAGACAGATCTCCACATTTGCACAAAAGGACAGTGAGACTTTGTATCAGTCTTGGGAGAGATTTAAGGAATTATTGAGTATGTGCCCTCACCATGGGTATGAGAGTTGGCGTCTAGTGAGTTATTTCTATAAGGGACTTACACCTAGAGAGCGCTAATTTGTAGAGATGATGTGTACTGGTGAGTTTTTGCAAAAAGATCCTGATGAGGCCATAGAGTACCTTAATGAGCTTACTAAAAAAGCTCACACTTGGACAGGACCTAGTGCTCTTGAGAGCACAAATAGGTCACGACCTACAGGGAACCAAAATGGTAGTGGAATTTACCATCTCAAGGAGGAGGACAACTTAAAGACTAAGGTGGAGATACTCACTAAGGAGTTAGAGGTGTTAAAGGCTAGGGATTTAAAGCCAACACACTTGGCCAATAATGCAAAGTCTTTTGGACCATGTTCTATATGTGGTGGGGTAAATCACCTCTCCCAAAAGTGTCCCACATTTGCTGAGATGAAAGGGATGTATGAGAAACAATGTAATACTTTAGGTATGTATAAGAAGCCTTTCACAACCTTCTCTGAGACCTACAATCCAGGGTGGCGCAATCACCCCAATTTTAGTTGGAAGCCTGAAAACCAACCACTTGCACAAACCCCTAGATCATACCCTGCACCATATCATGCACCTTCGTCTTCTAGGAACTCTTTAGAAGACACTTTGCATGCTTTTATTAAAGCACAGGGTAAGACTAACCAAAAGTTTGAATCTTTGATTACGCAGGTTGTGGAAGAAAACAAGGAGATAAAGAGCCAAGTATCCAAATTGATGAGCTCTTTGAGTATGAATGAGCGAGGTAGATTCCCTTCCTAAGCTCAGTCCACACCCCATGGTCAACATATGACGCCAGAAAACTTGAAGGATGTGAACGCCATTGTGACTCAAAGTGGTAAGTCATTACACATCCCAACAATGGACAAATCAGGGGATGTGGAAAAGGATCAAGATAATAGTAATACTGAGTTGCCCAAGGAACCAGAGGTGATAAAGAGCCCTGTTAAGGTACCATTCCCACAAGCTTTAAAATCAAACAAACAAACTTTGGATCCTAACAATGAAATCCTAGAAAATATCGGGCATGTAAAAATCAATCTTCCTCTTTTGCATGTGATTAAACAAGTTCCTACTTATGCAAAAATTCTTAAAGATTTGTGTACAGTTAAGAGGAAACACCATGTGAAGAAGACAACATTCCTGACAGAGCAAGTTAGTGCTCTAATTAAGTAGAGGATTCCTCCCAAGTACAAGGATCCTGGTTGTCCAACCATTGCATGCAGTATTGAAAATCATGAGTTTGGACAAGTTTTGCTTAATTTAGGAGCTAGTGTGAATATAATACCTTATTCTATTTATTTGCAGATGGGGTTGGGAGAAATCAAACCAAGTTCTGTGGTATTACAATTGGTTGATCGTTCAGTCAGAACGCCACGGGGTGTGGTAGAGGACATTCTAATTCAAATTGATAAATTTTATTATCATATTGATTTCCTAATCCTTGATACCAACTCTGTTGTTAACTCTACTTCAAAAATTTCTTTGATTTTAGGTAGGCCTTTCCTTGCCACTGCTAATGCTTTTATTTATTGCAGGAATGGGCTCATGAAGCTATCTTTTGGAAACATGACTCTTGAGGTGAATATCTTCTATATTTCAAAACAGCCAGAAGAGGAGGACGAGAGCTGCCAGACGTACATGATTGATTCACTCATGGATAGGGGAGTTCCTCCAACTCATGATTTTGATCCCCTTAAGCATTTTCTTGTTAATTTTGAGTTTGATTATATTATTGATTCATCTTATGTGGTTGATATTTGTGCTATTTTTGACAGAACTTAGGATTATGGAGCACGGGCATGGCAACCGAAGTTTGAGGAGTTGCCTAAAAAAAGTGAAGAGCAGATTCCTTCAAGTGTGGAAGCACCCAAAGTTGAATTGAATCCTTTGCCCAAGGGTTTAAAGCATGCCTTCCTTGGTTCAGGTGATACTTTTCCTGTTATTATCTCATCTGAATTGTCTAAGTCTCAAAGTGAGAAATTAATTCAGACCCTAAGTAAGCATAGGTCAGCCATAGGTTGGAGCATTGCTGATATAAAAGGTGTTAGTCCACTAGTATGTTCTCATAAAATCAATTTGGAGGAAGGCACTAGCCCTTGTAGAGACCCCCAACGTAGGCTTAATCCCACTATGAATGAAGTGGTGAAAAATGACCTCAGAGAGAAGCATTTCAATTTTGGCATGGGAGAAACAAGTAAGCTAAGAAAATTGCAATTGACCGAGTTAGAGGAATTGAGAAATGATGCTTATGAGAACTCTATAATCTATAAGGCTAAAATGAAAGCGTTTCATGATAAAAATATTTTGAGAAAAAAATTTAAGCTTAATGATCGAGTGTTCTTATATGATTCTAGACTCCATAAGCACCCAGGAAAACTCAAGTCTAGGTGGACAGGCCCCTTTATAGTGAAGAATGTTTTTGAAAATGGGGTAGTTAAAATAGAAGATCCTAAGGATGGTCGAGTTTTTAAAGTAAATGGTCAGCGCTTTAAAATTTTAATTGATAGGCAAGTTCTGGAAGTGGAAGACATTCCACTTATGGACCCGGTTTATCAACCTTGATCACGCCATGCAGGTATGTTTTTTTTTTTTTTAATTTGTTTTGTTTTGTTTCTGTTCTCTTTTATTTTTGTTCTTTTTCTTTTTGTTTGCTGCTATTTTCTTTGTTTTTTTGGCAGGTTAATTTCATTTTGTCGGTTCAGATTGCCATCTTTGGTGCTTAGCGAGCTGCCCCCGTCCCACATCAGGTGTATTCTACCCTTTTTAGTACCCTCTATTCAATTTTGATTGTTAAACATTGAGGACAATGTTTCATTTAAGTTGGGGGGTGGTGGTGCAAATTCAACATTTAAAATGTTGTGGCATATTTTCATGTGTCAAATTTTTTTTAAAAAAAATTTGCATCGCACGTGCATCTTTTTCACATGAGTGCTCATTCTCATTTATAGCTATTTTTGTGAATTCACTGAATCCACCATAATCATTCTGCTGAGGCATTCATAGAACTTTTAATGCACTTATCCAAACTTTATGGTAAGATGGTGGTTTGACACATGTAGCTAGAGAACTCTTTTGCTTAAGTATTCATGTGAGTTTTGGAGAGAATTGAAAGACTACAAATGCAGGAAATTGTAATAAGCGTTCATTGATCTGTTGAATTGGGCACTTCTTTTGAGAATATCATTACATGGTTGGTGGTATAACGGCAGATATACTTGTGATATGACGAAGGTCAATTTAGGATTAACGTTTGAGTCTTTCAAGCTAACCCTTCTCATTATAGACCCTTATTAGCCGACTTTGAGCCAACAGACACATATAATTTTTTTTCATGTGCCCACATCATCCATACCTCTCTACATTGGAGTATAGCCTATACCTTGATTTTCCTACCCGTTTTGCTTCCAAGTATGTACTAGGTGTGGAATTTGCATTTCTTGTCTTTTGTGTTGAATTGAAAGAAAGTAGAAAAAGAAAAAAGAAAGAGTACAAGTGCAGAGTGTTCAATTGAGTGAGCATCAAACTCAAAAAAAAAAAAAAAAAAGATGAAGAAAAAGAAGAAAGAGACGTATTGTTATTCAGTGATCTGAAGAGTTGAAGAGTACATCAAGTGAGAAGTTTGGTTTGCTATGATTTCTTTTTTTAATGAAATTCTCTTAGTATGTACTTGGAAGTTTTTGAATCATTTTTATCCTTTTTCTTCATATAGCCCATAACCCGAGCCACGCTACAACCCTTTTATGTTGATCGTTCTGATCCTAAGTAAGCCTGTGGAAAGAGTGGTGGAAGTCTCATTTGTTAGTGCTCCTATCATAAGATCAATGTTTGCTTGTTGCTTGCACATAATTACCTAATTCTCCATTAAGTGTGTACACCCCTCGTCAACTCCATAGAGAGAACCCCTATATGAAACACTTTTATACCCGTGAGATATGGAGTTGAATCTTTTGCTTGAGATGTTCTTGATGTTGCATGTGTCATGGTTTGTGGTTAGATGGATATGGTTTGGAGCACACACACACACTCTGCGAATTGCTATAAGTGGTTTGATTGTTATAGGGTTATTGAATTCCTGAGACTGCTTTGATATGCGAATCTGAAAAGTGTGATTAGATGCTTTCTGTGTGTGATCTTCTTTGGTCTCTTTTGCCATTTTTGCATGGAAATTGCTAGGGACTAGCAATAAGCAAGTTGGGGGGTGTGATGAGTGCGCGAAAGTGCACTCTAAATACCGTATTATTAGATTAAAATGCTAGAATGTGAATAGAAATGTTGAGCTATAATTTATATTATTAAATTTAATTTCTATTTACAGTGAGATATGTTTGAGCATTCTTTTATAATATTTTTAAATCTCAAATATTGCATTATTTGTTGGCAAGAGATAGTTCGTAATTGTGCTTCACACTTAACATTTTTGAAACTTTACTACTCGGATTGTTTATTTGAATTTACTTTGATGGCAGCTGCATACACAAGTCTTGGGCCGAACAACCTGATAGGCCCGTGAGTTTCAAAAGATTTCAATCCGTCCACCAAAAGCCCAAAAGAAAAAAAAGATTTAGCAAGGCAAAAAAGCAAAAGAAAAAACAAAAAAGAAAATAAAAAAAGAAAAGTCAAAGCTGCTGCACGGCTGGAGCTTAAATAAAAAAAAGGTAAAGGAAGAAAAAGGGGCCCAAGCGCTGCAGGGTGCAAGCCAAAGAAAAGAAAGCAAAAAGCGTGGGGCCCGGCGCTAAAGCAAAGAAGCATAACAGAAAAAAATAAAAAGAGAAGTGAGGCGTTTGGGCTTGGGCTGACGCGCGACGCAGCTTGGGCCAGGGGTGTGCGGCGTGAAAGCGGGCAAAGGAGCGTGAGGGCTGTGTTTCTAAGGTGGGGCACTGGGGTTTGAAGAAAGGAGGTCCGAGCGGCAGAAAAAAAATAGAAGACGGTTGGAAGCCGTGCCGCGTAGAACAGAAGAGAAAAAAAAAAGCCGTAGGATGCTTCAGGTTATGTTGTCCATCGTCTGTATGGGTAACTAAATTCTAAAGTAAGGTTAGGGATGAACTTACATACTAGATAATTTTTTTAATTTATTTTTGATTCATGTACTGAATTTTTATTTATTAAAATTCTTTGTTTTATTATTCTCAATTTATTGTTCGTATTTTCTCTCTGAATAATTATAGAGTTTATTCCGTTTGTAGATTCAGTCATACTTTTTCTATTGAATAGATTAGTTCTTTGATTATTTATATTGATTTAATTCTCTACTGCAATATTGCTCCCTGGGTATATTGTCGTCGTTGGGTTTTCTCAATGTGAATAACAATTTGTGTGATTTAAAAGTGATGAATGATTTTTCAAAATGTTACATTTGGTTTAATTTTGGTTTATAATTTTATATCTTCCGATTGGGATTTTTAGAGTTAAATTCTCAATTGAGTTATCAGTTAATTAAAAATAATTAAAATACCGGATATGTGTAAGGGATTTCCGACGCTCTACTGTTCGTTAATTTGAGTACTTTGTCCGTTAATCAGTTTGTTTAATTTTAATTTGCATTTAAATTCACTTTTTATTTTCTCGTTAATCATTTAATATTTTCTTCAGCTTCTTTACTCTGTCTATTATTCTTTTAATTTATCTCCCTGTGGAATCGACACCCCAAAGCTGCACTACAACTACCGCGTTATTCTTTGGGCGTAATCATGCCCAAAAGTTCTTGAGAAAAGTCACAATTTCTATCTTCAAGTTTCCTCCTATTCTTGTCCATGATGCTTAAATGTTTTTGTTTTGGCCTTATTCCCATCAACATTTGCAAGAAATATGTATTATGATGACCATATTTGATCCACTGAACCCTAATATTTTGTTTGTAAAAAGATTCTTTTGTTGTGCAATGTTTTGCATAGTTTTTTGTTAGTTCTTTCCCTTGGTTATAGTCGGGGAATGATAGGATCTTGAAATATTTCATCTAGCTTAGTCTTAGCTTCTTAAGTCCTTGCAGATATGTTGCTATATAACCTAGAATTAAAAATGCTTCGCAATTCCTTAATCATTGTAAAATTTAAAGATAGTTGCAGGATAGGATTGCCCTCTCCTTTTTCCTACCATGAGCCTAAAACCAAAGGTTAAAAATCCTTATATTCATCTAGAAGTTGAAAAAATATGAATGATTCATTCAGCTTGTATTTCATCTAGCTTAGTCTTAGCTTCTTAAGTCCTTGCAAATATGTTGCTATATAACCCAGAATTAAAAATGCTTAGCAATTCCTTAATCATTGTAAAATTTAAAAATAGTTACAGGATAGGATTGCCCTCTCCCTCTTCTTACAATGAGCCTAAAACTAGAGGTTAAAAGTCCTTATGATTCTTCTAATAGTTAAAAAAATATGAATGGCTTCTCCTATGTCCATTTGAGTTTAAATGGTACATATTCCAAAAGTTTGGTCTGATATAGAAAGAGTTATGAACCATCCCTTATATATTGGAAACTTTTTATGCCAAGCAACATAAGAGAGTTTTCTTTGATGTTTGAATAGAAACCGTTCTCCCTCTTGTAAGGATTTGAAATTTTGAAGTAAATTTTTTTTTTTTATTATCATTTATTTAAATAGAACGTGTAAGTATGTGTAGTAAAATATACATATATATATATGTATATGTTATATGCATGTGTGTTATGTATGTGTTTAATGTAATGTATGTGTATATATATATATATATATATGTATATTTAAAAAGGAAGTGTGTGTGGGGGCTGCTGTTGTGTACAGAAGTGTGTGGGGGTGTACAACCGTGTGTGTGTGTGTTGTGTGAAAAATATAATATATACATGTATATATATCTATATACACACATAACCCCTAATGTCAACCAACATTAAATGAAGATCAGAGGGAAAGAAATAAAGTAGAAGAGAAAGTCAGAAAAGAGGGGCTACTGGTTGTGTGTGTAAGAGGGTTTTCAGATTGAGTGTAGGCCTGATGTAGAGAGAGAGAGTAGAGAGAGAGAGGGGCAATATGCTTGATATGTACGTGTGTATGTATACATCGGTTGGAGAGGAAATCAGAAAGAGAGAAGCTGTGCAGAAGAGGCGTGGGCGTTGAGAGAAACTCTGAGGGTGAACCAAGAGGAGGGAAGAAGAGGGGAGAAGTTGCAACAAGGAGAAACCCAAAAAAAGGTAAGCATTTCCTTGTTACTGTTTTTAATTTTTAGAAAGCTTGTTAAGTGTATTTGAGTTAAAGGGCTGATAGTGCATGAAAAATGTAAAAAGTTGTAAAAAGAATGAGTGAAAAAGATGTAGAAATGAGGTAGAAATATCAGGTTGCAGGTTCGGGGTGGTGATCGGGTTCTAGGGTTTTAGATGCTTTAAATCGGTTTAAAGGATGGGGAAATCATGGCATGGGGTGCAGGAACAACTTGGTATGTAAATAGGGTCAAAACAGTGGGTGATCTATCACGAAATTGGAAGAGTTCAGTTGGCCGAAGATGAAAATCTCCCTGTTCGAACAGTTATGGTGGCCAAAATTTTAAAATGACAATGGAACAAAAACCTACGCATAAAATAGAAGAAAACAGTGCTTAAAAATAGGTGAAACAGGATCGGAAAAGACCTGCCGTCACCAGAAATGGCGACGAAAAACCTAGGGCGACATACCGAAAAATCGGGTGAGGGAGATGACCTTGTTGGGCCGGACTTTGGGTCGAGTCGGGTCGGGTCGGAACCCGACCGAACACAGAAACGGTACAGAAACTACGTCGTTTTGAGGGGTGGTTTTTTCAAAAAAAAATATATATATATATATATATAGGGCTGACGTCATCATGACGTCAGCATGACACGTTGAACCGGTCAGACCGGTTGGTCCAGTAAGACCCTGGACCGGTTCACTTAAAACCAACAAAAACCCTTTGGTTCACCTATTTAATTTTTAATAAGAAAACCAGAACTTTGGATAATTACGGTTTGACCCCAGAATTTTTAGAAAATTCGGTTATGGGCCAGATTCTGGAAAATTGATTTAAATAAGCCCCTGAAAAATAATTAAATAATTTATTTAATTACTTTATTAATTGAGAAAAATTATTATTTTGCCCAAAGACATTAAATAGGTCAAACAAAGTCCAAATAAAATAAATGAATAGTGTATTTTTACTAATTCAGGTATTCTGGACTCAATGGTGGAGTCCGATTTGAGAGAGAATAAGTTTCGAAAAATAAAGACACGCAAATAGTAAACGACTGTATTGGCCCAAATGATACCTAAGGCTAATTAAACATAAAAGATAGTCTAATTTAACTATCTCGACCATTCTGAATCCAACGGTGAGGTCCGTGATGTGAGACGAGGCCCCGAAAAGATTTAAAAGACCCGTAGTAACATTTAAAATTACCAAAATGCCCCTGATTTGAAACGCAATCAAACGAACTCTGAATTAAGTAAACAAATAGTGGAATTTTATTATCTCGACCATTCCGGACTCAATTATGGAGTCCAATTTATGAAAAGAGGCCTCGGGATGTAAGGACCGTAAAAAGTGCAAAATGACTGTTTTGCCCTTTTAAGCTTGGATGTCCAAATTGAATTCCACGAAAGCCTAAACCTATTTTCTTCGACGTTCCAGACTCAACAGTAGAGTTTAATTTGGCAAAATAGAAACTTATAAAATAAAGACATAAAATTTGATGAATAGCATAATCCAAGTAGCAATTGACCTGAGTTGTATTTCATGATTTTAGGAACACGGGAAGGCAAGGAGAAGGTGGTCTGACTCTCTGTATTTTCACTGTAGTTCAGCTACACCGCAAGTACGATTTCTTAGGGTTGAGACCAACCCATCAGGTACGATATATTGTGCTAAGTAAGAAATAGAATTAAGTCTAGGAATGATTTGCATGTTGATTGAATGGATCATATGTTTAAATTGTTTAATGTCAGAAAATCACATAAGGAATGTTGCTTTAAAACCATGAAACCTTGAGTTGATTGTTTACGTTACTTATGTATTTCTTGCTGCTCTATGGGGATATGATTTGTTCTATGTGTTGGGTTGTACGTGATCTATATTTTTTGGGAGTCGTTAAGATTGTGAATACATGGCTTGAGTATGTATTTTCGTTGATCATGTATTGCATACATTCATGTGGAGGATGTTTTGTTATTCAGATGTTGTGATTGCTTTAAGTGGAATACATTGTTTAAAAACATGCTCTATGTGTTGGTGAAATTGCTTATCTGAGATTGTATTATTGCATGATAGAATCAAGATATATTGGCATAGTGTGATGCATTGAAAGCATAGTGTGGGTTGAGCACGTGGTGCTAAATATGGTACTCAGCTTCCATCAGATGTGTTCTGAAAACGAGACATGGTACTCAGCTTCCCTCAGATGTGTTCTGAAAACGAGATATGGTACTCAGCTTCCATCAGATGTGTTCTGAAAACGAGACATGGTACTCAGCTTCCATCGGATGTGTTCCGAAAACGAGACATGGACATGGCATAGATTTGACATGGTTGTGGCATAGAGTGGTGTGGGTGTTTCATGAGCATTGTCACTACATTGCATGGATAATATGGATGACATGTGGACTATTGCTATTACGTGGCATGGACGATTTGGAAAGCATGTGGATTATTGTTATTAAATTGCATGGATGATTTAGAATACATGTAGAGATAAATGTACACTTGCACATGCCACGCCTTAGATTCTGTTAATGAGTTGGATGACATGTAGATTATTGCTAGTACATTGTATGCATGATGTCGAATGCCATGTACATATAACTGTACACTTGCACATGCCACGCCCTTAATTTTGTTTCTTGCATTAGCATTATATTATACCAGCAGTTGAGCTGACCCATTCGTGGGACAAACATTTCAGATGACGCTCCCGGCACTTGAGACTTGAAGAAGTCTTACAGAGTGGAGGAGATATGAGCTTAGGAGGATATTTAGCCCATGAGGGCATAATTTGTGATGTAGGGCCTAAGCTCGAATGACATGTTGAATGTTTTTATAGATCGTGCTTTACATAGATGTACATTGAAGGAAATGAAAGTAAGTTTTGAGTTGAATCTATTAGATTGTCCTTTATTTATTTATTATTTTATTTTCCTTTTGTCTCGTTACTCGCGCCTCGGGTTCGCTGGAATTCGGGGCGTGACAACGTGGTATCAGAGCATAGGTTCGAATACCTAGGGACAGTGGGAGAAGTTTAGACCTTAAGTTATTTGTGGCTTGTTTGGGTGGTATGATTTATGTGCACGTGTTACATTGGAGTGCACGGATATGCACTGCACTCGATTTCCCAATTGATTGAGAGTAGGTGATTGTTTGATATAAAGGTTGACTAAGATTAGAAACGCAAGTCTCCGTAGTAGACCATATATTTTATGGGATAGGCCGTATGCCTAGTTATTTGAGATATAGGTTGTGCACTTGGATGTCTATATGGTAGGTCGTGTGTCTAGTTATTTATGAGATAAACCGTAAACCTAGTTATATACCTAGTCGGTTATGTTCTCGTATGTATATGTGTGTTCTTGGAATGGATTGCATACTTGCATGTTTATGTGTTAGCTGTTGATTGTGGCTTGTGGATTTTGTATATATGTGCTAGGTTAGTAACCGATTTTTATGGATTATAGTATTATGATTATGATATTTATACAGACTAGATTGGTCTCAGGTCTTGCGTTATAGTTGATGGATGGCGCCCCATCAGCCAGTAACAAAAGGAGCTGTGATCCATGAAGGGTTATTACCTAGCTATACAAGTAAAAAATAGTAAAAGACATGTCAAGACCTTAAAATGTTAAAATAGGAATCTAGACTTGTGGAGCTTTTTGTGTATGGATTGGATGATGGATACTCCGAGTGCTTACCTTTAAAATTTTAGAGATGTCCTTGTGTTAAACCCTGTTTATGAAAGAAATGGTCTTATTTTCGAATAGCATTCACTTAGGGTTGAGTGTTGGTAGGCTAGCTGAACACTAGCGTGACTAGAGTACGCATATATTGTATTGTTTAAATAAATTTGTTCCTTACGAAAGACAGTGTTAGAACTCAGTATAAATTATTTAAAGTAACCAATGGGTGGGGATGGTTGACGTTAGTTATTCAAGTATTGATTAGGCAAGTGTTATAACATGTTATATTCGTTACTTGTGAAGTGTTAGTTGTTGGCAAATACATGTTTTGTATTCGTCTAAATATCTATGTATAATATGTGAGGGGAGGCGTTAATATTTTTTTCCTTGGACTTGTAGACTCATGCCACCGAGACGGACTTCTGCGAGGGCTGGACCACCTAGGCGGGGTAGACCTAGGGCTACTGCCCTACCCTGGCATGGCAGACCCAGAGCTGTTACTCCTGAGCATAACACAACAGAGGAGGCTGCTACTCCTGCTCCTGTACCAGCACCTGCTCCAGCTCCTGCCCCAGCCCTAGTAGGGGAGGTAGAGTAGACCATTAGCGCTAGAGACATGACAGCCATGTTTCAAGAGTGCCTTCATGCTATCCGGGAAACGAGGTCTGCTGGAGGAGAGACACGGGATACCTTCGTGATGAAGGTGTTCCAGAGGATGAGGCCTCCCACATTTGCAGGACAGCCTGATCCATTAGTTGCAGAGGAATGGTTGAGACAGATCACTAGGATTTTGGACTCACAGGGGATTACTGAGCCACACCTGAGGATTCGATGTGCCACCTTTCAGTTCACTAAGTTGGCTAGCCAGTGGTGGGAGGTAGCCGCTGACCGATTACACCGTTTTGGCGAGGGTTGGGATGCATTTGTGGCCATGTTCAATGACCACTATTTCCCACAGACTGCCAAGATTGGGTTTAAGGAGGAGTTTGAGACACTTATTCAGGGGGATATGACAATGACCCAGTACGAGTCCCGTTTCACTGCACTGGGGAGGTTTGCTCCACACATCATTACAAAGGAAGAGTTGAGGGTGTACTATTTTCTCAAGGGGCTGAGGACCTCTATCAGAGAAATGCTAGCGGGCCACATTATAGAGACTTATGAGGAGGCAGTGATCAAGGCCGCTAGAGTTGAGAGAGAGTTGGCTAACCTTAGAAGGATTAGAGAGTCCCGAACCCAGGGTAGGGCAGCCACAGCACAGATGTCCACACCTGCCCAACCTATTATACCTACCCTGACCCACGCTGGTGGGAGACTGTTGAAGAGATTTCGGACCAGTGTGCCTTCCATATCGACATCACAGGGGCCTATTCAGCCCTTAGCCCCCCAGCCTGCTATGTCTGTTACTCCTTGAAGTGGGGCACCCCAGGGGACCATTACATGTTACCAGTGTAGACGACCTGGCCATAAAGTGGCCGATTGCCCATAAGGAAATCCTAGTCAAGGGTGGGGAACCCCACGACTTTGCTATACATGCCACCAGATGGGCCATGTTAAGGCTAACTGCCCTCAGGGGCAGACCTCACAGGGCTCGCAGAGGCTGCCTGATTATCAGCCCATCCAGACATTTCTGCCACTACCACGAATAGACTATGAACCCCTAGCACCACATTTTTAGCCTGCACCCTCGATGCAGAGCGTCAGGACTCCTGGACAGAGAGAGAAGGGTAGGCAGAACTAGACCACTCAGGGTCGCGTTTATGCAGTAGCCACACCTAAGGCATTTACTTTCGGACCTCTTACGATTCGAGGTATATTCCTTATTTTTAGTTCACGGACTAGCGTATTGATAGATTTTGGTGCATCACATTCATTCATGTTTGCCATGCTTATTCATGTATCTGTATATTTTTTAGATGGATTTGAATACTTGGGTGCTTATGTGGTAGGCTATGTGTTAGTCATTGGATGTTACTTGTTGACTTTATATGTGAGCATACTAGTTTAGTGCCTGTTATCGTACTATGACCATGATTTTATATGCAGACTGATTATTATTAACACACGCATAAGAAAATGCTTAAACATGTTTATTTGTACGTATGATTAAATACGTGTGAGTAGGGATTGATATATGTTCATACTTTAAATTGGTGAAGAGCTTAATTAGTGTTTTACCTTTTTTAAACCTTGGTGCACTACTTTAAGTTTTATGATTGTAATGCTGGGAATGGGGTTACTGAATTGCATTGTAGTACGGGCAAATTATGGGTGATACCATTGAGGTAAATCACTAGGTAATTTCATGGCTAAATTCGAGATTTATTAGATGGTCAATTAGTGTGTGAGGGACTTTAGGGTACCCTTATAAACATTGAAGATTTTTTTTTCTTTATTTTGTTATTGTGTTGAATCGTTGAGGTGGGTCATGATGCTTGGATAGGTTTGGGAAAAATTAACAATGATAAGCCAACAAGTTTTGAGCATTACATTAGGTATCGTGCCAGGTGGAGTGGGTTGTTATAGATGGGATCAAGACCAGACCCTAGAAGGGAGTGTGGGGATGTCTGCACACCGCTGCATGCCCGCCCAAGTGGACGAGGTTCCTTGGGGGGAGAGAGTAATGGGAGAGGGTAATGCATTCCACGTCGCCTAGCTAAGGGAGAGGTGAATGATTCATAGGTAAGGCTGTACGCCTCCACGTCACAATGACATTTCGTATTACTCTTTCTGCATTTTGTCAAAGAAGTACATTATTTTAAATTTCGGGACAAAATTTCTTTAAGGAGGGAAGGATGTAAGGATTTGAAATTTTGAAGAAATTTTTTTATTATTATCATTTATTTAAATGGAACGTGTAAGTATGTGTAGTAAAATATACATATATATATATATGTATATGTTATATGCATGTGTGTTATGTATGTGCTTAATGTAATGAATGTGTATATGTATATATATATATATATGTATATTTAAAAAGGAAGTGTGTGTGGGGGCTGCTGTTGTGTACAGAAGTGTGTGTGGGTGTACAACCGTGTGTGTGTGTGTTGTGTGAAAAATATAATATATACATGTATATATATATATATATACACACACACACATAACCCCTAATGTCAACCAACATTAAATGAAGATCAGAGGGAAAGAAATAAAGTAGAAGAGAAAGTCAGAAAAGAGGGGCTACTGGTTGTGTGTGTAAGAGGGTTTTCAGACTGAGTGTAGGCCTGATGTAGAGAGAGAGAGTAGAGAGAGAGAGGGGCAATATGCTTGATATGTACGTGTGTATGTATACATCGGTTGGAGAGGAAATCAGAAAGAGAGAAGCTGTGCAGAAGAGGCGTGGGCGTTGAGAGAAACTCTAAGGGTGAACCAAGAAGAGGGGAGAAGTTGCAACAAGGAGAAACCCAGAAAAAGGTAAGCATTTCCTTGTTACTGTTTTTAATTTTTAGAAAGCTTGTTAAGTGTATTTGAGTTAAAGGGCTGATAGTGCATGAAAAATGTAAAAAGTTGTAAAAAGAATGAATGAAAAAGATGTAGAAATGAGGTAGAAATATCAGGTTGCAGGTTCGGGGTGGTGATCGGGTTCTAGGGTTTTAGATGCTTTAAATCAGTTTAAAGGATGGGGAAATCATGGCATGGGGTGCAGGAACAACTTGGTATGTAAATAGGCTCAAAACAGTGGGTGATCTATCACGAAATTGGAAGAGTTCAGTTGGCCAGAAAAATGGCCGGAGATGAAAATCTCCTTGTTCGAATGGTTATGGTGGCCAAAATTTTAAAATGACAATGGAACAAAAACCTACGCATAAAATAAAAGAAAACAATGCTTAAAAATGGGTGAAACAGGATCGGAAAATACCTGCCGTCACCGGAGATGGCGACAGAAAACCTAGGGCGACATACTAGAAAATCGGGTGAGGGAGATGACCTTGTTGGGCCAGACTTTGGGTCGGGTCGGAACCCGACCGAGCATAGAAACGGTACAGAAACTACGTCGTTTTGGGGGGTGGTTTTTTCAAAAAATATATATATAGGGCTGACGTCATCACGACGTCAGCATGACACGTTGAACCGGTCAGACCCGTTGGTCCAGTAAGACCCTGGACCGGTTCACTTAAAACCAACAAAAACCCTTTGGTTCACCTATTTAATTTTTAATAAGAAAACCAGAACTTTGGATAATTATAGTTTGACCCCAGACTTTTTAGAAAATTCAGTTATGGGCCAGATTCTGGAAAACTGATTTAAATAAGCCCCTGAAAAATAATTAAATAATTTATTTAATTACTTTATTAATTGAGAAAAATTATTATTTTGCCCAAGGACATTAAATAGGTCAAAGAAAGTCCAAATAAAATAAATGAATAGTGTATTTTTACTAATTCAGGTATTCTGGACTCAATGGTGGAGTCCGATTTGAGAGAGAATAAGTTTCGAAAAATAAAGACACGCAAATGGTAAACGACTGTATTGGCCCAAATGATACCTAGGGCTAATTAAACATAAAAGATAGTCTAATTTAACTATCTTGACCATTCTAAATCCAACGGTGAGGTCCGTGATGTGAGACGAGGCCCCGAAAAGATTTAAAAGACCCGTAGTAACATTTAAAATTACCAAAATGCCCCTGATTTGAAACGCAATCAAACGAACTCCGAATTAAGTAAACAAATAGTGGAATTTTATTATCTCGACCATTCCGGACTCAATTATGGAGTCCAATTTAAAAAAAGAGGTCTCGGGATGTAAGGACCGTAAAAAGTGCAAAATGACTGTTTTGCCCTTTTAAGCTCGGATGTCCAAATTGAATTCCACGAAAGCCTAAACCTATTTTCTTCGACGTTCCGGACTCAACAGTAGAGTTTAATTTGGCAAAATAGAAATTTATAAAATGAAGACATAAAATTTGATGAATAGCATAATCCAAGTAGCAATTGAACTGAGTTGTATTTCATAATTTTAGGAACACGGGAAGGCAAGGAGAAGGTGGTCTGACTCTCTGTATTTTCACTGTAGTTCAGCTACACCGCAAGTACGATTTCTTAGGGTTGAGACCAACCCATCAGGTACGATATATTGTGCTAAGTAAGAAATAGAATTAAGTCTAGGAATGATTTGCATGTTGATTGAATGGATCATATGTTTAAATTGTTTAATGTCAGAAAATCACATAAGGAATGTTGCTTTAAAACCATGAAACCTTGAGTTGATTGTTTACGTTACTTCTGTGTTTCTTGCTGCTCTATGGGGATATGATTTGTTCTATGTGTTGGGTTGTACGTGATCTATATTTTTGGGGAGTCGTTAAGATTGTGAATACATGGCTTGAGTATGTGTTTTCGTTGATCATGTATTGCATACATTCATGTGGAGGATGTTTTGTTATTCAGATGTTGTGATTACTTTAAGTGGAATACATTGTTTAAAAGCATGCTCTATGTGTTGGTGAAATTGCTTATCTGAGATTGTATTATTGCATGATAGAATCAAGACATATTGGCATAGTGTGATGCATTGAAAGCATAGTGTGGGTTGAGCACGTGGTGCTAAATATGGTACTCAGCTTCCATCAGATGTGTTTTGAAAACGAGACATGGTACTCAGCTTCCCTCAGATGTGTTCTGAAAATGAGATATGGTACTCAGCTTTCATCAGATGTGTTCTGAAAACGAGACATGGTACTCAGCTTCCATCGGATGTGTTCCGAAAACGAGACATGGACATGACATAGATTTGACATGGTTGTGGCATAGAGTGGTATGGGTGTTTCATGAGCATTGTCACTACATTGCATGGATAATATGGATGACATGTGGACTATTGCTATTACGTGGCATGGACGATTTGGAAAGCATGTGCATTATTGTTATTAAATTGCATGGATGATTTAGAATACATGTAGAGATAAATGTACACTTGCACATGCCACGCCTTAGATTCTGTTAATGAGTTGGATGACATGTAGATTATTGCTAGTACATTGTATGCATGATGTCGAATGCCATGTAGATATAACTGTACACTTGCACATGCCACGCCCTTAATTTTGTTTCTTGCATTAGCATTATATTGTACCAGCAGTTGAGCTGACCCATTCGTGGGACAAACATTTCAGATGAAGCTCCCGGCACTTGAGACATGAGGAAGTCTTACAAAGTGGAGGAGATATGAGCTTAGGAGGATATTTAGCCCATGAGGGCATAATTTGTGATGTAGGGCCTAAGCCCGAATGACATGTTGAATGTTTTTATAGATCGTGCTTTACATGGATGTACATTGAAGGAAATGAATGTAAGTTTTGAGTTGAATCTGTTAGATTGTCCTTTATTTATTTATTATTTTATTTTCCTTTTGTCTCGTTACTCGCGCCTCGGGTTTGTTGGAATTCGGGGCGTGACACCTCTTATTTAGACTCCCAATCTAGGCCTTATTTTAAATTAAATTGTTGCATTAACATGGGCAAAGAAATTAGCAAGAAAATACCATCCAGATGGAGTTCAAATAGTTTTTGGATATCTTTAATATCTACCTATATGATGTATATTTGAGAATGAAGCAAGTAAATAAGAGAAAATCTTGACGTTCAATTTAGGCCTTATTACTTTAATCACAGTTAGCTCAAATATATCATAGTTAAAACTTTCTTCCAATAGTTATGTTTAACGTAAACTTAAAAGTTTTGAGAGATTACATCCCATATTTGGTATTTTTTTGTAGGTAATTCTAGAAGACTTCGACTATGGAAAACGAGCCTTAGGGTTTTATTTACTTTGAATAACAAATGAAAAAGTCACAACCGGAATAGTGAGAAGTCCAGAATTCCCTCAAACGTATCTTGGCCTAGAAGACCTCGACAACATAAATGCTTACTTATTAAAGAAGCAATAGTAAAATTATCTGACACCCCCTAAAAAAATGTTACAACCTATTTCAACGACTAAGATGCATTAATCAGATATCCAATGGTTATAATGGCTCAGTAAAAAAAAATCAACAAGAGACCTCCACCTTAACAAGTTTAGATAACAATTCTTTTACTCGACTACGTCTGTATTGGTATTGTTGTAAAATTAATGATCTATGCAACAAGAGTTCGAGAGCAAGAGAGAAATCGACATAGAGAATTTGTGGTTCGACAATGTGCCTACGTCTACGGGTACGACTATTTTTTTTTACTTTGTAGAAAATAAGGTTACAACGTATTTATACTGCAACGTAATTAAATCCTAATCTTAATCGGATACATTAAAATTCTCTAATATACCCTTATCGTACCGCAAGGGGCAAGCCCCCTACACCTTCTAACCTTTTATTCATCCCTAAAAACACAACTAGGGTTAAGCCACAAAGGTATTATATGCTTTACTATGCTCCGCACATAATACCTATATTCCTAATTTCACTTGTTACAAGAATATAAGTCATATCTCTAACATGTATGATGAACACAAAAAAATTAAAGATAATATTTCAAAAAATCAAAATGATGAAGAATTAGATGTTAGAATTAAATCACACATAAGAGCTCTAGGAGATATGAAAAATGGAAGAGGAATTCACTGAACACTCTAAAAAATACTTAGACTCCAATCTTACTCCCATATTCAAAATGGCATGTGTACCAGGTTTATATAGGCTAGAGTACATGAGCCTATAATTAATACATCATTCATATGAAATGTACCATACATGTATCATCCATAAAATACATACATAAACCTGAAATATGAATAGACACATACATGCTTAATATTATGAATGCATGAACATAATAATAAAAAAAAATTCTAGAAAACTTAAAAGACAAGACTCCAAAAGTCAAGTTTAATATTCAACACCCCCCCTTAAACTTGATCTTTCTTGATAACTCCAAGCAATGTTCGAAGCTTATGAAAAATATCATACTTGAGTGGCTTTGTGAGTATGTCAGCAATCTGATCTTGGGACTTTACAAACTCGAGCCGTATTTTCTTCCTTGTAATGTATTCTCTGAAGAAATGATACCTAGTATCAATATGCTTACTTCAATCATGAAACACCGAATTTTTGGCTAATGCTATTGCCGATTTGTTGTCAATAAAAATTTCAGTTGCTTTATTTTATTCCAATTCGAGCTTCTTCATCAAATTTCTAAGCCAAATTGCATGGCATGTGCATGACGTAGCAGCAACATACTTGGCTTCACAAGTTGATAATGCCACTATTGGTTGCTTCTTTGAACTCCATGTAAAAGAATTATTTTCCAAGTAGAAAACAAAGCTAGTAGTGCTTTTTCGATCATCCAAACTTCCAGCCCAATCTCTGTCACAATATCCAGCAAGTTTAAACTCATTAGAAAATGAGTAGAATAGGACAAATTCAAGTGTGCCCTTAATATACCGAAGTATTCTTTTGGCGGCCTTGAGATGAGTTGTGGTAGGTGTTTCCATAAATCGACTGACTAAACCAACACCAAATATAATATCCGGCCTTGTACATATCAAGTATCGTAGACTTTTAACTAGGCTTTTGAAAACTGTTGCATCAACATTTTCACCATCTTTATACTTTGACAGTTTAACTCCACATTCCACAGGGGTGTTTATAGGCTTGCAGTCACTCATCTTAAATCTCTCAAGAATTTATTTTGCATAATTCTCTTGAGAAATAAATATGCCTTCCTTCATTTGCTTCACTTCAATGCCAAGATAATAAACCATCATTCCACTATCAGTCATATCAAATTCTTGTATCATGGCTTTCTTAAATTCCTCAAACATATTTGGATTATTGCGTGTAAAAATTAAATCATCCATATACAGACAAACCACCAAAATATCTCCATTTTCATGTACATTAGCATAAAGAGCATGATCATGAGGGCATCTAGAAAAGCCGTGTTCAATAAAGTATTTATCAATTCTACTATTCCATCCTCTTGGTGCCTGCTTTAAGCCATACAGGGCTTTTCTCAGCTTAAGAACTTTATCTTCATGGCCTTTAATCATATACCCCATGGGTTATTCAATATACACTTTTTCTTCAAGAAATCCATTCAAAAAAGCAGATTTGACGTCTATTTGATAAACCTTTCACTTATTCTGTGCTGCAAGAGAAAGTATTAATCGTATAGTTTCTAAATGAACAATAAGACTAAATACCTCTTTATAGTCAATTCCAACACATTGAATATAACCTTTAGCAACTAGTTTTGCTTTATATCTTTTCACATCTCCTTTGGCATTTTTCTTCACTTTATACACCCATTTTACTCCAATGGCCTTTTGTCCTTTGGGTAAAGTTGTTAGCTCCCATGTTTCATTCTTTTTAATGGCTTTGATCTCTTCATCCATAGTTTTTCTCCATTTCTCTTCTTGCTGAGCTTCTTCAAAATCCACAGGTTCAAAATCAGCAAAGAAACAAAATAAGTCTAGTGATTCAGATACCCCATAATTATCTCTGAGGCTTCGAAAACAGGCCTCTCTTTCACTTGAGCTCTCTTCTGATAATGATAATGATGATTCATGATGAGAAGATAATGCTTGTGATGGAAGTGTAGTTGGCTTTTGTGATGCTTCAATAAGTTCTTGTGGTGCCTCAACCATCGATTGCTCTTCTTCAAAAATAGGAAATAAAGCATATTTTTCCCCTTCTTGAGTATTCCATTCCCACATGTCATCATCATTAAATTTCACATCTCGACTGACAATAGTCTTCCTAGTGATAGGATTGTAGAGCTGATTACGCCCAAAGAATAACGCGGTAATTGTAGTGTAGCTTTGGGGTGTCGATTCCACAGGAAGACTAAATTAAAAGAATAATAAACAGAATTTCTGAAACTACAGAAGTATTAGACGGTTAATGAGAAAATAAAATATAAAAAGTGATTTTGAATGCAACTAAAAATTAAACAAATTAATTAATGGAAGAAAATATTCAAATTTAATGAACAGTGGAGTGTCGGGAATCCCTTGCACATATATGGTATTTCAATTATTTTTAATTCACAGTTAACTCAATTGAGAAATTAAATTCCAAAAATCTCAATCGGAAGATTTAAAATTATGCATCAAAATTAGACTGAAAATAACCCTTCGAAAAATCATTCATCATCTTTAAATCACTCAAATTATTATTCACATTGATAAAATACAACGACGACAATATACCCAACGAGCAATACTACAGCAGAGAATTGAATCAATATAAATATTTAATTGTTCAAAAAATAATCAAAACATTAATCCACTCAATAGAAAAAGCATGACTGAATCTATAAACGGACTAAAACCTTTAATTATTCAGACAATAAAATTCAACAATAAATTTAGAATGATCAATGAAGAATTTAACAAATTAAAACCAT
The DNA here is from genome assembly GCA_008638375.1 of Nyssa sinensis. Taxonomy (NCBI): domain Eukaryota; kingdom Viridiplantae; phylum Streptophyta; class Magnoliopsida; order Cornales; family Nyssaceae; genus Nyssa; species Nyssa sinensis. Next base: position 209,703 of record VIRR01000536.1, on the reverse strand, counting down.
GTGCAGGAATCAAAATAAATCAAAATAACCATATATGGTACAAGTTCATCCTTAACTCCACTTAAAATTTAGTTACCCATGTACAGGATGGATAACATAAATTTTACGGAGAGAAAACGAGCCATGGAATGACAGTGGCTTCTTCTTCCCTGCTGCGTAATCCTGTACAGCCGTCGCACACACTGTTCTGTTCTTCGAGCCGCAGCTCTCTTTTTTTTTCTCCCTAAAAATCTCTGCACCCTAAAACCAACCCAGCGCCTTCCTGCGCCAAGCCCAGCTCCACAGCCAATGTCTCTCGCGCCGCACATCCTCCTGGGCCCACACACTCTTTTTTCTCCCGCGCCTAGGCGGCCAAGGCCCAAGCCTTGCCAATCCTTTTATTTCCTTGTTTCTGCGCAGGGACTGGGCCCTACCTCAGCCACTTTTGACTTCAATTGATCTCATTTCTTTCCTTTTAAACTTGGTCAGCCGTCCAAGCCCCCCTTTGCTTTTCTTTCATTTTTTTTTCCTTGTTTTACTTGCCTTTGATTTTTCTTATTGCTTCTTTGACTTTTCTTGGTCTTCCCTCATCAGCCGTTTCTGCACCTTTCCAGCTTCATGGGCCCATTATTTTTTTCTTTTCTTTTTCTTTATTTTGCTTTTCTTATTCCCGCGCACAGTCAGTTGCCACAAACTTTACACCCCGTTTTCTATCAGATAACAATTGAATCTCGACTCGGGTCCTTCACAAAAGTTGTAGCCCTGGATGAGTAGATAATTTTAGGCTCAAAAACCACCTGATTTGGACTTTGGAAGCTCAAGTTATGGCCCCTTCAAGTTGGCTGGACGGACAGAATTTAGAGCAGCTTTTCAGACCTGATTTCGAAATAATGTTTGGAGGCCCAAACGAACTCCGATTTTTGCAAACCAAACCTTTCTGAAAATCCCAAGACGTCCCCTAAAAATTTCATGAGGACCGTTTTCTCATTTTGAAACTTTAACGTCATCCAAATCTCAATTGAAACTCAATAGTCGAATCTGCCAAAAAGTCAATAGTTCCAAAAATATTAAGTGAAAAGCGCAATTGCAAACTATCTCTCGCCAATAAATAATGCAATATTTGAGATATAAAATCTTATAATTTAATGCTCAAATACCTCTTATTGTAAATAGAAATTGAATAAAATAATATCAAGTATATTCCCACATTTCTATCCACTTTCTAGCATTTTAACCAAATAATAGGGTATTTAGAGTGCACTTTTGCGCACTCATCAAGAGCTTATAACCTTTGGAGCTTGCATCATACTCAATGAAAATATATTTTTCACTCTTATAATCTAGCTTTGACCTTTCTTGATCTAGAACATGCACATATGCAATACTCCCAAATATACACAAATGTGAGACATTGGGCTTCTTTTCACTCCAAGCTTTTTGTGGTGTCATGTTTGCTACACTCCTTGTAGGACAACGACTTAATAAATAAACCACACAATTAACAGCTTCTACCCAAAACTCTTTTGGCATTTATTTACTATTTAACATGCTCCGGGCCACATTAAGAATTGATCTATTCTTCCTCTCGGCGAGTCCATTTTGTTGTGGAGATCTTGGAACCGTTAAGGGACGACGAATTCCATTAACTTCACCAAAAGTTTTAAATTCATTTGAAGTGAATTCGCCTCCCCTATGGGATCTCAAGGCTTTAATGGTGTAACCACTTTGCTTCTCAACCAATGCTTTAAATTTCTTGAAAGCCCCAAAAGCTTCAAACTTTGCCTTCAGAAAATACACCCAAGCTTTTTGACTAAAATCATCAATTAAAAGCAAGAAGTAATTATTCTTACCAAATGATGATGGCTTGATCGGACCATAAACATCTGTATGCACATGTTCTAGTGGCTTTGTAGCTCTTGTAGTGGCTTCTTTTGGAAAAGTCTTTCAGAATTGTTTGCCAAATAAACAACCTTCATATAACTGATCCTGATGATTTATAAAAGGCAACCCGTGTACCATCTTTGTTTTGGCCATCAATTGTAGTCCTCCAAAATTCAAGTGTCCAAACCTTATGTGCTATTTCCATGTCATAACTTTCACACTTGTTTTCAAACATTTAGCCACATCAGTTTGAAGATTCAACAAGAACATTCTATTTTTAGTCATTGAAACTTTGGCAACCAAATTACCTTTTTTCATCTCTTAGAACAACATTACAATCTTTCATGATAATTTCATAACCTTTCTCTAATAATTATCCCAAACTTAAAATATTATTTTTCATTTTTGGCACAAAGTATACTTCTAACACAATTCTGTGATCTCCATTTTTTAAAAGAATTAAGATCGTACATTTTCCTATGATTGGAACTTTCAAGGAGTCTCTAAAAGTGACATGGCCCCTCCAAGATTCATCAAGTTCCACAAATTTGCTTTTGTCACCACACGTGATTGCTAGCACCATTATCAAGGTACCATAAATTTGCCTTCAATTCTTCATTTTCTTTAACTACTAGCAACAAAGTTGGTTCGGCTTCCTCCTCAATTTGTTCAATAAGATGAGCTTTCTCTTCTAGGCCACTAGAATTATTTTGACATTCCCAGGAAAAATGTCATAATTTATGACAATTGTAACATTCCACTTGAGACTTATTATGCCTTCTTCCATCCAGCTTTTTATGGTTTCCTCTTCCTCTACCTCTTCCACGTCCGCATGACCTTGACAATGAAAAATGATTTCTTTCTTCAAACTCATTGTTTGATGGTCCACGAACACCTCTTCCTTGTCTATGGCCAGGGCCTCATCCTTGGCCTCTTTGAGTTCTTCCACCTCTTTGTTGTCCTTCTTCTTGACCTCTCAAAAAGAATTTTGATTACAAAACATATTCCACTGCCTCATTTGTATTCTTATTTGGCCTTTCCTCATATGCTTGTAGAGATCTCGATAGCTGGTCAATGGTCATGGACTCCAAGTCTGTTGATTCTTCAATTGCCACTACAATATGTTCATATTTTGGTTTCAATAAGCGAAAAATTTTCTCCACCACACGAACATTCGGAATTACTTCACCATATCTCTTCATTTGACGACCAAAATTCTTGAGAAATAATTTGAGACATATTTGGATTCCTTCATTCAAAGAACTTCAAACTCTCCTCTAAAATAGAAGATTAGTGAAGAAATAGAGATACACCAAATAACATCCCGAAACATAGAAACAGAGATTCTACACAAAATGGAGCTCAATACCCAACACCATAGCCTTTTAATAAATTTCCATGCAAAATCATCAATCCCCTACGAACTCAAACTATCACGCCCCGAATTTCCACAAACCCGGGGAGTGAGTGAAATGAAATAAGAAAAGTAAATGAAAGAACCATTAATGGATTTAGTTGATTATGCATTTATTCCCCCATGTTTTTCCTAGGTTTGAAATGAAAACTTGCTATTGGACTTGATCAAAATGGTCTTCTAATGTCACTCAAACATCCCCCCTATTTAATATTCAAAATAGTTTAAGTTATGTTAAATAATGACTTCCAAAACAGCCCCAAAATATCTCTAAAAATGTCTTGAAATTATAGCCCAAATGGACCCCAAATGTCCTAAGGCATAGGCCAAGAATAGGTCAAAAGGTCCACCAAAATTAGTCGAAGGAAATGGCCCAAACGTGGCCCATGAGGGTGGCCAAATATAGTCCAATGGGGTGGCCAAACATGGCCCAAGGATTGGCCAAACACGGCCTAATAGGGTGGCCAAACATGGCTAAAACAAATGGCCAAAGGGGCAGGTGTCATGGAGGTGCAGCAGGTTAGTGAGTAGGGGGGTGCTGGGCAACAGGCGCGCGCATGGGCGCAGGCAGTGGGCCCTGCGACAGGTTGGTAAGTAGGGGGGTGCTAGGCAACAGGCGCGCGCATGGGCGTAGGCAGTGGACCCTGCGCGCGCAGGGCAAGCAAGGCGTGGGCGCAACGTAGTGCAAACGCGCGGCGCACCCGCGCTCGCACGCGGGGCGTACGACTGTGGGTGGCTGGGGCATGTCACGGGCTGCTAGCTGCTGGTTACTGTAGCTACTGTTCATAGCTACAATAAACCAGTAGCTAAAATGCTACAGTACCCAATTTTTTCAACTTTGGCCAAAAATCTTGATTTTGATATTTTGCTACCCATTTTAATTTATTTTATTACCAAACTTGGTGTGGGACTCTGTAACATGTAAAATGACCATTTCACCATTTTTTCTTTATTTTCGACTTCAAGTAAGTTTTGACTAATTTGCCCCAAGTCTCCTCCTATGCCCCTATTTTCATTTCTTTACCTTTCTTTTTCCTCTTAATTCATTTAATTCTCTATTTAGAAGATATAAGCATGCTCTCCCGCTTCACTCAATCTAGTTTCTATATTTTAAAAAATTTCACCATAGTATCCTTTGTTTTCTAAGCTTTTTCCACCTAATATTTTGCAATCCTTCATACATATAAGCATGTCATAACCCACCCTCACTCGGTGGCCACAATATATGAGAATTAAACATACATTCATTTCTTTCAACATATATACATGTAAGGACATTAAGCAAATATATACTACATGTCATTTGGACTTACCCTTACATTACAAATTGGCCAAGGCCTAAAGTTCATCAATCATCCAATTTAAAACACAAATCTTTTGGGCTTATGCCCATACATACAAAATTATGCCCCAAGGGCCAATATCCTTCCAAGTTCTTTTTCCTCTCCTTCCTTCAAGACTTCATCAAGTCTCAAGTACCGGGAGCCTCATCTGTAATATAATATCCCACGAGGGGTCAGCTCAACTGCTGGTATGACATAATGTTAATGCAAGGAACAAAGTTAAGGTGTGGCATGTGCAAGTGTGCATTTATAATCTGCATGCCTTCCAATTCATCAATACAATGCCATGGCAATATGCGTGACACACCCATGCAAACTCTATGCCACACCCATGTCTCGTTTACGGATCGCTCCCATTAGATTAGCAGGCACCAATGCAATGGCCAATTTTGGATTTTTCACTACAGGATCTACACCCTCATAATGCATAGCACCTAAATGCTCAACCCACACTATGTTTTCGAAGCATTCACCATATGCCAATATGCCTTGATTTCACTATGCAATAATGCAATCTCAATAAAGTATTTTATCAAACACATGGTGTATGTCTTAAATAATGCATTATACTTTAAAACAACTATAACTTTCGAACTATCATACTTTGTCTACATGAACCTAGCATGTAATTCAATCAATTACACATATAAACATATTACATATTCACAACTTTAACAAATTCTCAAAGATTACAACATACATAAAGTACCACTACATTGAATGAATCATAACTTTCAAACTACAAGGTTTTGTCTACATGAACATAAGCTAGAATACCATGAATTATACATATAGTCATGGTTCATGTTTATCACTTTACCAAATTCTCAAAGAATACATAATTACTCAAAGCATCAATGCATTAAACAACCATATCTTCCAAAACACAAGGTTTATTCATATGAACATAAGCCACAATGTAATAAATCAAACATATCTTTAAGTTACATGTTCATCATTTTGACAAATTCTCAAAAAACTCAAAGAACACACAAGTATACAAATTACCAACTCTAGGTTTTTCAAAGCAACTACATCCTAAGTGACTTTCTAACAGCAAGTAAACATATAAATCACTCAATCAACATATAAAACACTCTTAAACTTAACCATATTCTTTACTTAGCAAGATATCATACCTAATAGGATTCTTCTCAACCCTAGGGAGTTGTGTTCATTGTGTAGCCGAACCGATCGGTGAGAATATAGTCCTTGACGTGGGGAACAACTTCCTAAAAGGAAGTCTTGTGAAAATCCTAGCCTAGAGGTATGTTTTGGTGGCTTGAAACTTGAAAAACCCTAGGTTTTCTCACCTTTTCTCTCCATGCACGACTTCTGCTCCTTCTCCAGACCATGCCATTTCTGATATTTCTATCTCTAAAGGGTTGTATTTATAGTAAAGGGCCAAAGGGGAAAAATGATTCTTTTGCCCTTAATGAGTTCAAGACCCTGTTACACTAGAACTCGTCCCGAAACGCCTCAATTCGACATTCTATTTTAGTCAAAGTTCTTAAAATTATTTTAAATGAAAATTTTTAAAAAAATTTACTTTCGCCTGCAGGCGGGTATGGCCGGGTCCACCCGGGATGCCCTTTTTAGTCTATTTTTTAAACTATCTCTGAATAGGCTTAAATTTTTACAGGAGGTGTATTCTAACATTCTAAGCATATTTCTCTTCTATGACGTACTCAAAATGTCACGCCCCAAATTTTCACAAACCCGGGGAATGAGTGAAATGAAATAAGAAAAGTAAATGAAAGCCAATAAGGTGGATTTAGACAATTATGCATTTATTCTCCCATGTTTTCCCAAGATTTGAAATGAAAACTTGCTATTTAACTTAACCAAAATGATCTCCTAATGTCACTCAAACATCCCTCCCAATTAATATTTAAAATAGTTTAAGTCATGTTAAAAAATGGCTTCCAAAATAGCCCAAAATATCTTTAAAAATGTCTTGAAATTTTGGCCCAAATGGGCCCCAAATGTCCTAAGGCATGGGCCAATAATAGGTAAAAAGGTCTACCAAAATTAGTCTAAGGAAGCAACCAAACATAGCCCATGAAAGTGGTCAAGCATAGCCTAATAGGGTGGCCAAAAATAGCCCAAAAGGGTGGCCAAACATAACCTAAGGATTAGCCAAACATGGCTTAATAGTGTGCCCAAGCATGGTCCAAAGTGGTGCCCAAATATGACTCAAAAAGGTGGCCAAAAGGCTAGTGTTAGAGGCTGTCAGGCTGGGCAAGGCATGGCTGGACAGTAGGGGCGCGCGTGCAGCGTGGGGGCATGGCACGGCGCACAGGCGCGCACGCAAGCGTTGGGCCCGTGGCAGGGGCATGTCCTGGGCTGGTTTCACTGTAGCAACAAAGACCAAAAACTCTATTTTTTCTACAAAATTATTGTTCCAGACAGAGAGCAAATTTCTCTATTTTCTAATTTTTTTCCAAAGTTTTTCAAGCCACTTTTCATCCATTTATTTTAGCCTATTCCCTCAAGGTTTCTAAACCCCCCTTTTTGACATCCTTCCCACCTATTTAAAAGGTGTTTTACACACTTAACAAATATTTTAATTTTCATAAAATTTCAACATAACCTCCTTTGTTTTCCAAGCCTTTTTCCCCACCTAATATTTACAATACTTAATATGTATAAGCACGTCACAACCCACCCTCACTCGGTGGCCACAATATATGAAATTTTAACATACATTCATTTCTTTCAACATATGTATATACATGTAAGGCACATTAAACAAATACATCCAATGTATCATTTGGGTTTTAAACCTTTACATTATAAAATGGTTCAAGGTCTATAATCCACCATTCTTCTAAATTGAAACATAAGTCTTTTGGGCTTATACCCATACATACAAAATATACCCCAAGGGCCAAATCTTCTTCAAGGTCTATTTTCCTTCCTTTCTTCAAGACTTAAACAAGTCTCAAGTACCCGGAGCCTCATCTGTAATATGATATCCCACGAGAGGTCAGCTCAACTGCTGGTATGATATATTGCTAATGCAAGGAACAAAATTAAGGCATGGCATGTGCAAGTGTACATTTATAAGCTACAATCCTCTAATCCCTTAATGTTATGTAATATCAATATGCATGACACACACATACAACTCTATGCCATACCCATGTCTCGCTTCACAGCCCTTCCCCATTGGACACGAGTACCAATCGTATGTCTCACTTCACGGTCCGTCCCCGTTGGAATGAGTACCAATGGCCAATTTTGAGTTTTTCACCACAGGATCTACACCCTCATAATGCATAGCACCAAAGTGCTTAACCCACACCATGTTTTCAAATAATCACAATATGCCAATATGCCTTGATTTTTCTATGCAATTTTCAATGAGACAATTCATCAAATACATGGTATTCACCTTAAGTCATACATCATACCCAAAGTAAATCATAACTTCCATACCCCAAAACTCTTTCTACATGAACATATGTTATATACTATCCATTTCAACATATGTTCAAGTCACATATTCACCACTTTACTAATTCCCAAAGAACACTTAATTTCTCAAAGCATAAATGCATCAAACAATCATACCTTCCAAAACACAATATCTATCTACATGAATATAAGCCACCATGTAATAATTTATACACATATTCAAGGTACATCTTCATCATAGTAACAATTTCTCAAGGGTCATAAAATACATACAGTACCAACACATAAAATAATTCATAACTCTCAAACACAAGAGTTTCTCTACATGAACATAAGTTAGAATACCATGAATTATACATATAGTCATGGTTCATGTTTATCATTTTACCAAATTCTCAAAGAACACATAGGTATACAAACTACCAACTCTAAATTTTCAAAGCAACTACCTCGTAAGTGATTTTCTAACATCAAGTAAACATATAAATCTCTCAATCAACATATAAAAAGGCAAAGAAACTTAAATCTATTACTTACTTAGCAAAATATCATACCTAAAAGGGTTTTTCTCAAGCCTAGGGAGTTGTACTCGCTGTGAAGACGAACCAATCGGTGAGAACATAGCCCTTGACGTGGGGAAAAACTTCCTAAAAGGAAGTCTTATGAAAATCCAAACCTAGAAGTGTGTTTTGGAAGCTTGAAGGTTGGAGAAACCTAGGTTTTTCTTCACTTTCTCTCCATGGACGTGTTCTGCTCTTTCTCCAGACCAAAAATAATAAAATTATATACTAAGGGACTGTATTTATAGTAAAGAGGCAAGGGTCCTTAATGAGTTCGGGCCTCGTTACACTACAACCCGTCCCGAAACGCCTCAATTCGATATTTTATTTTAGTCAAAGTTCTTAAAATTATTTTAATTGAAAATTTTTAAAAAAATTAATTTTTGCCTGTGGCCAGGTTTGACCGGATGCCCTTTATGGTCTAGTTTTTGAAACTATCTCTGAATAGGCTCAAATTTTTACAGGAGGTATATTTTTATATTCTAAGCATATTTATCTTCTATGAAACACTCAAAATATGCTTCTAAATATGAATTATAGCTAAATATGCCTGTGTAGTGCCCTGCCGACAAATAGTGCATAAATAGTGTCCTACCGGCAAAATAAAAAATTTACCCTCATTTTTTAGGTCTCTACATGTGTGGCATAATTTCTTGTTATGGCTATGGATGATTTTTTTTTTTTATTTCAAAACAAAATTTTGTAGGGGCTGGTCTTGGTGCAATGGTAAGGTTATTTCATTATGACTTGGAGGTTATAGGTTCAACTCATGTAAACAGCCTCTCTGATTGTGGGGTAAGGTTGCACACATCTAACCCACTCCAGACCCCGTAATGGTAGGAGCCTTCGTGTACCGGGATTTCCCTTCAAAACAAGATTTTGAATGGACATTTGACTCCATATTTATGACAAAATAGGTGCTTAACACCTTTCCATTTCATAACTTATTCCCCAAATTTAGATTTATGGTTCACATAGATTTGTGCCTTGTAATGAAGTTGTGATATATACATTTTTGGTTTAGGTAGATTATAACCAGAAACAAGACCCTGTAATTTTTTATTATTATTTCAATTGTATTGTGGTTGCAATATAACTCGGACCAGACCATTGTAAATGGGTTGGTTGTTTGTTTTCTAGAAGGCCACGAGGGGCCGTGGTTTAGCGGTGAGCATAGGGCAAACTATTCATTTTCCTTATACTAAGGGTATATATGCTATATCTTGTACCTTCATGGATTGGCGAGCAAGGTTATGTAGTCTTCAATAAGGCTTCTTAGAGAGTGAAGCATGATATTAGCTTTAGTTAATACGAAAGTGATATAAAAGTTGACTAAATGAATTTGGCAAGTTGATTGGAGATATGAGAAAACTGCCTATGAACTTTCAATAATTTGCATGATATGCCATTATGTCCATTTCTCTTTCTAATTTAGACTATCTAGCAGTACTCTTAGATATAAAAGCTATTATGACTTCTGCATCCATCATTTTGTCTCCATAATGATTGTAAGATTCTTCATTTCTAGTTAAGCACGAGGCCTTGTCTTAGAGCATCTCCAAGAGAAGATGTATGTGGGGAGGCATATGCTATAACTACCAATTTACCTCCCATTCACCTATTTTTTGCACTCCAACGGGGGAGCCATGACTGGAAGCATTTTGCCTCTAGCTGATGAATAGTGTCAAATGATAGGCATATATACCTCTAGTGGGAACAAAGAGAGATGGAAGGGAAAATATGGAAGGAAAGTAATTGAAAGAGAGAGTAGTAGGAAGAGAGAGAGAGGAGAAAAATATATTAAAATATAAAATAGATACTCATTTTGACTACCATTGTTGGAATGCATGTATTGTGCTGGGAGGGCATAAAATTGTAGCAGGAGGCAAATGAGTTTTTGCCTCCAAAAATGCCTCCCCTTCTTGGAGATGTTTTTAGAGCCCAAAGTTTAGCTACCATGAGAGTGCAACAATTTGAGTTGCGAAAGGAAACTCTAATCGAATTCACACTATCATCTCTCAAAAGGCAACATGCAGTGAAGAATATTGTACACACATCCAGTCAAGTTGAGGTTTAACTAACCTAGAAGAGGAAAGTTCAAGCAATGAAATTATAACCAAGGCACTCAACTTTTTATCAAAATCCTTAGGAAAGGTTTGGCTAAGGTCAAAGGCAAGGTATACACTATCTCCCATAACTTCATTCTAGAGTTTGGTTTGATTTTATATGACTCAACATTTCGAGTTTATTAAATAATCCAAACTATTGTTGACAGAGCTTGAACATAAGGAATTTCAGGCCATGAAGAAGAAACAGAGGCATTCGTCCATGATTTTTTTTGGGAGAAATTAACTATCATGGCGAGTGATAGAGAAAATAATTTGAATGCATTGAATAGAGTCTAGAAACATACACCAAATATGTTTTTGTATAACTGTCATACTAGAATATACTTGGGCTATGTTTGTTCGCCTGCTTAAGGGCCGGATTGGATAACATAATTCTATTCGAAAAGTTTAGCTTATGTTTGTTTACATAAATGGACTTTTCACTAATAATCTTGTTGGTGGTTTTAATCCCATTGGGTGGGATTGTGTAGTGGGAGGGGAGGGGAGGAGAGGGACTCTTAGTCCCCACAATATTGTTCCTGGACTACTAGTGAAAGGGTAGAACTAATCCACTAAACAAACAGGGCCTTAAAGGGAGATTCAAATCTTCTTGCTTAATAATTCTCCCCATGTGAGAAATCTCTAATCATTCTATGTCACTGTTGATCCATTCTATGATTTTTGAAAGACAATAAAATACTAGCACAATGATAACAAATAAGTTAACTCAACATTGTAAATTTTTAGAGAAAAGAAACCATCATCTACATATGGAAGATCTTCCACAAGTTGTTTAAATCCATTAGAAACAATAATATTTTTAGTACTTAACAATAAAAACAGACATAAATCATGTTTCCATAATGCCATCTCTCTTAATTTTTTCCCCAGATGCATCAAGGAGCCTAGCTTCTCACATATAAATACACAATTATAATTGTTCATATGCAAATTTGTAGATACTAGGAGATAGTTCTTTATAGAAAATAATGCATCATGCATAAGAATATAATACAAACTAATGTCATAGAAACACATGAACAAAGGAAGTCATCAGTCTTTAAATGAACCTTCTTTTTTCATCAACCTCACCTCAATTTTTCATCTATAGGAGCAGGACTTTGACTAAGAATACCTATAAAGTTGTCTAATTGATCATCAATGGTATGAAGCTTCAAAAACCTACCAAGAAATGAACGTAAGAAAGAAAAACATCAAGTTTAGAGACAAATGCAATATCTAGCTTCATCTTTCACATATCAAATTGACTAGAAGATAACTAAAAATAAATAGAATATGTAGTTCTTAAGCAACCACACAATAATAAATGATAATATTCATAAATGTGCAATTTTAATTTTTTTTGGGAGATTTACATGTCAAATAATTTTTATTTGCATTGAAAATCAAAACCTCTATTCATATGATTGCCACACAATCTCACGCAATGAATTACAACTTTGTTGGTGAGCCACTTGATTACATTCATGAAAGAATTGAACTGCTATTTTCATGAAAGTGGCAAAATGATATGCATAATCGAATGAGGTGGAATATACTTTTGAGTTTGTTGCAAAGGAATATGATATTTCAATATGATGCTTGTAATTTTGTCCTATTGTTTCATGGAGCAAAAGTTTTCATGATTTGTAAAAAATTCATGTCACACTTCAAAAGAGTTTTAAATTTGTTCATCTGCAACAAACATAAGTTCACCATTGAAACTTCAATGTTCAGATCAAACTTCTCTCCCCCCCCCCTAAAATCCGATCACATTATCTCTCTATATAGCATTTCTTTCTCCATCAATCTTTGTACTCCTCTTGCTAGAGTTTCTCTCTCTCGAACTATGATTGAAAATGGCTAGCTATTGAGGCTGATGGAATCAAAGTCGTCATCAATGGCTAGCATGCATATTGCAAGGGACACCCCACGATGGAATATAAGCTTGCATCTTATATAATATGACTTTCTAGGGGTTCATTTGCTTTAAATTTTCCCCAACTTTGATCAATATGCATTTAGCTTTGTTTCATTGGATTTGACATCCTTTTTATAATCTTTTGATGTCTCATTGCCTTCGTATCCTTTACAAAGATTTCAAGAAATGGAATAAGGAAGTGTTTGGGAACATTTAGCTCAAGAAAGCAAAGTTGCTGGCTAACATAAAGGAAATAGACCTTAAATAGAAAAATCAATCTATCACGGAGGAGGATAAGAGTCGAAGAGAGGAAATGAAAGGTAAGTTGGGTAGGCTGGCCAAAGCAGAAGAGATTAGTTGGAGACAAGAGTCATGGGCTTTGTGGCTAAAAGAAAGGGACAAGAATACAAAGTTTTTCCATCGTATGGCTAGTGCATATAGAAGAACAAACACCATCAGTTCAATCAAAATTGGAGGACAAAGATATGATTAGAAGGCCGAGATTAAAGAAAAGATACCCAATCTCTATATGGAACTTTACACAGAATTGAGGAGAAGCAGGCCTGTTGTAAGGAGGGAGGTTATGGATTTCTTCAATTTCTTCCACAAACATGTACAATTTGAAAGGAGTCTGAATGCATCATTCATTGCATTCGTTCCCTAAAAGGGAGGAGTGGAAAACATAAAGGAATTTAGACCAATCAACTTGGAGGGAAGAATATATAAGCCGTTGGGAAAAGTCTTTGCCTTGCGCCTCAAACTAGTGGTGGGGGAAATGGTTTCAACGTCTCAGAATGCTTTTGTAGGGGACAAAAATTTTTGGATCCAACCCTTATAGTTAATGAATGTGTGGATTCTAGAATGAGGTGCAAGGAAGCATGTCTAATTTGTAAGCTTGACATTGAGAAAGCATACAATCACCTAAATTGGGGCTTCTTGTTGTACATTTTAGAGAGGATAGGCTTCAGTTAGAAGTAGAGGGCATGGATGGCAGGCATGTTCAGGGGATGGAATCTCTAGAGGGTGGAGGGAAGGGTATCCCTTATCCCCCTTCCTCTTCATTTAAGTGATGGAATCTTTCAGTTTGATACTAGATGGGACGGTGAGAGCAGACATGTTTAGAGGTTTTGTGGTATGAGGACGAAAGGTAGGACGGTGGAGTGTCTCACTTAATGTTTGCATATGATACAATTATTTTTTTTGTGATGCAAAAGAGGTACAACTTCGTTTCTTAAAGTGCATATTGAAGTGCTTCGATGTATTTTCTGGAATGAGAATTAATTTGGGAAAAAGCATAATTATTCCAGTTGGGAATGTGAATAAAGCTGAAGACTTAGCATGGAACATGGGCTGCAAATTGGGATCCATGCCTACGGTTTATTTTGGGTTGCCTTTGGGGTCAGGATAGTATAGAAAAAGAGTTTGGGATGTGGTGGTGGATAGATTCCAAAAGCGGCTAGCGGGGGGGTACTTTATCTAGCCTTCCAACCTACTTCATGTCATTGTAACCCATTCCGGCTTTGGTTAAGGAGAGATTGGAAAAATTGTAGAGGGATTTCTTGTGGAGTGGTATGAGTGAAGAAAAGAAAACCCACTTAGTTGCTTGGAAGAACATATGCACTCCGGTTTACGAAGGAGGCTTCGGGATTAAAATTTTGAGTCTTCAACCGTGTGTTACTAGGCAAATGGCTTTGGAGATACACAAATGGAAATCAAGTTGGGTGGAAAAAAGTTATTGAGGCAAAATATGGGAGCATGGGGGGTGGGTGGATTTCGAAGGAGGTAGAAGGCCCTTATGGTTTAGGATTGTCGAAAAATATTAGAAACAGAGGGGTTGATTTTGGGATCAAGTAGCTTTAATAGTGGTTCCGGCGTGGGTTAAATTTTGACTCAATGTTTGGGCAAACAAGGCAACACTCAAGGAGAAGTTCTCTCTTCTTTTCCAGATCATTACAAATAAAGAGGCTTGGGTGGCAGATTTTATATGTCAAGAAGGAAGAGAGGCTTATTGGCTGCCATAGTTTAGAAGGAATTTCCAAAAGTGGGAGATGCATGAGCTTACTAGGATGATGGAGACCTTGCAAAAAGTCAAGCCCAATTCACATCAAGGGATGCAATTAAATGGCAGCACCGAAAATGAGATAAGGTCACAGTAAAGTCTTTTTATAAAGCTCTTTAGAGAAATGGAAGTAGAGAGTTTCCTTAGAAAAGCATTTGGAAGACCAAAGCTCCATTGAAGATGGCTTTTTTTGGATGGACAATAGCTTGGGGTGCTGTATTAACAAGGGAGAATCTCAAAAAAGGGGTTTCAACCTAGCCAATATGTGCATGATGTGAAAGGAGGAGGAGGAGAAGGTGGAACACCTTTTGATTCACTATGAGGTGGCTAGAGAGTTATGGCAGATTGTTTTTTCTCTATTTGGTTGTTGTTGGGTCATGCCAAGATTAGTTTTAGAATTGTTTGCAAGCTAGAGGAGTGGGTGTAAAAGGTGGCATTTACACAAAGTATGGGATGTGGTCCATCTATGCCTTTTTTAGTGTATATAGAAGGAAAGAAATAAAAGGATTTTTGAGGGGGGAGAAGCTGCCCCCTATGGACTTTAGAGCATTTTTTTGTATACATTGTATGTATGAGTTAATGAAAGGTGTAATCCTTCAATGGATGACTTTGTAGATTTTTTGTGTGACTTGACACCGTAATTTGGTCTCTTTCTTTTGTAGTCTAAAACCAGTTCACATAAAAATTTGTGTTGCCATGAAACATTTAGGAGGAGTTGGTTTAAACTTAGACTAAACCAAATTCAAGAATCCCCAAACAAGCCCCAAGTGTACAACTGTATTGTTCACTTCCCTCAATATTGCTTACTTGGTGCAATATGTGGTTAGGTGCTTATAGGTCATATTCGCATTGTAAATTTGTAAAGCCACTATATATTTGTTATTTCAAACTTGCCCATTTATACTACTATGTGGGCTTGAATTGTCATTATGGTTAACAAACACAAACACTCTCGGGTTCAAGGTTATTGTCTGATGAAGTCTTCCAATCTTAACTCTCAAGTATTATGGATTTCTTCCCATCTAATCAATAGATGTAAACAGTAGGTACATACATTGATATACTATTATTTTCATCTTGCTGGCATTTCTTTAACCTCTATATAGAATTTACTCTTGGATGTGATTAAATTAAGCCCTACAATCACCGGTAATCAATTTGTTGAAGGGTTGTTTAACAATTATTATGGGAAGATTTTGTTATAGTGGAAATGAACCAAATGGAAAAGAGAAAATAGTTGGTTGTGTAGGGAAACAAAGTTAAAGTGGTGATTTCTATGGTTGAGTTGGAAACCCAAACATTCTTGGATTGTATTTTGAATTGAGAGTAATCATTAATATAAGTTCCACCACCTACCCTTGGTCATGTAGAAAAATTATGGATAAACTTCATGCACAAAGTGGATTCTAGTCATATTTTACCTCCCATTGGCATATGGTAGAAATGAATGACATTTATTACCTTGAGAAGCCTATTTGACATTCCTTCTATTTCACGTTTGATCTTTTGCTTCTTCAAATTTTTCACCATGGATTTCTTGAGACATTACTGTTTCAATCTCCCCGTTTCCCCTCTTCTGCATCTGTTTTTTTTTTTTTTTTTTTTGGCCATAAGTAAAAAGGTTAGTAACTATTAACTATTGAAATCCTATAACTTTTCAAATAAAATAGTCCAGGATCAAAAGTCCCGTCAGGTTCTGACAAATGTAACAAGTAGACTTAGATAGCCTATGAATTCACTTTTCAATGACTATATTATGTCTAGCATAGTTCATAACTCCAAAGATGTAACATTCAATTTAAGCGCATGTTGTGCAAGTGAATGGATGACATCAATGACCTGCCTAAGAATACTTTTCTTTAAGAACATAAAAATTAATCTTGTCAAAGTTGTTATGAGATCAACTACACAGGATTTTTCTAAGCTTATTAAAATAAGATGGCAAAAGGCTCCTCTGAATTGTCAAGAAGAGCTTTTGATATTGCAAATCATCATTTCGTTGTCTACACATTTTGATTTCTGTGTGT
The DNA here is from genome assembly GCA_008638375.1 of Nyssa sinensis. NCBI lineage: Eukaryota > Viridiplantae > Streptophyta > Magnoliopsida > Cornales > Nyssaceae > Nyssa > Nyssa sinensis. Next base: position 192,991 of record VIRR01000536.1, on the reverse strand, counting down.
GCCTGTAATGCACCATTCACCCACAATACAAAAGGTCCTCTAATGAAATCTTCAAAGTAGCACTCAGTGTTTTTTTGTGGTTTTCTCCACTTACTTTTCTTTGTTTTAGAATTTGAATATGTAATTTTTAATAATGGATTTTTTCCCTAAAAGTAAATGCTATTGGGAAAGATTAACTATTTTAGAAAGGTTTCTAGGACTTGAGTCATTGTTATATCAAGTCTAAAATACCCAAGATTGTTGAGTATTTTCTTAAAGTTTTAGAATAGTTTGAATAAGTATTGTTTAATTACCATAAAAAGTATTTTTTACTTTTTTCTTTTTCATTTTTATCTAAATTCATATTTACCAATCTTATTCTGCATCTTGCAAATTTGGTAACTATTGACAGCGATGTTTTTGATTTCATTGTCTCCTTTTGTCTTAATTTTAATTTTTGTAATTTTCAGCAGGTTTAGTTATTTTCTGGGTTGGATACATGGATATATTAACAATTTTGTGATTTTTTTTTTCTAATTTTAGAGGTGTCGTTCTACTAAATAACTTCATAGTTTGAGGAACTGTTGGTTGTTAATTTTCCCTTTCTGAATCAAGCAAATTTTCCCTTTTTAAGTGGGTGGCCTAAAAATAGACTTGACAGTGTTTTGCAGGTTTTATGAAAGTTCTTTTCATAAATACTTTTCTTCTTTCAAATGTAATTATGCCAAGTTCTTTATTGTTATTTGTGTTGGTATTTCTTGTGGTGAAATAGAAACTTTTAATAAACAATCCCCTTTATATATACTCTACACGGCTCATGTGATTTTATTTTACAGAAGTTTGTTGCATATAGATTGTAACATAATCTAAGTTAAATTTCTAATTTATGGTCTCTCTGTGTAACATAAAATAGATTCTAGTTATATTTTACCTTCCATTGGCATTGGTAGAAGTGAATGACAAATATTACCTCAAGAAGCCTATTTGACATTCCTTGCATTTCATGCCTATCTTCTGCTTCTTTCGATTTTTCACCATGGATTGTTTCGTTTTCCTCTTTCTCCTCTTCTTCATTGGGTTTGTCCTGACCATATATAAAAAAGATTAGTAATGGTTAACTATTGAAAATCCTGTAATTTTTCAAACAAAATAGTCAAGGTGAATTGGGTTTAGGTTGCAGTCTTTTGACCAATAAACAAGTAGTCTTAAACCCATTTGGGGAACTTCAGATTCTAGAAAATTGATTTTAAAAAATTAATTATTGGAGAATGATTTTTTTTTTATAAAAAAACTAACTATTGTATAATTAGTTTGTTATTTGAATTTTTGGTAAAAATTATGTAAAAGTGATTCAGCACTGTAAAAATTTTCTTCTATTGTATATGTTATAAATGTTAGAAAAAATGAGTTTTTTTAGCATAATAATTAGTTATCTTTGAGCTCAAATTAAAAAAAAATGAGTTTTTTTATCATAATAATTGGTTATCTTTGAGCTAAGTGGGTCTCACATATTAATTTTGGTGGATTCACATGGAAATGTGTTCTCCTTAATGAGGAGATAAAAATCGTGTATTGGGTTGCTCAAAACCATTAAGGAGGGAATCAGAAATTGCCTCCAAACATCATTACTTGAAAATAGTAATAAAAGTTTGAAACTTGGAAAAAGTTTGTGTCCTACATAGAATGGGTACAAAGCTTTTAAAGAGTATATATATACAATTATCTTGAACGAAGGTGTGGATCCTTAGGGCACCCAAGTCTCATTTTGTCTTAATTTTAATGTTTGTAATTTTTAGAAAGTTTAGTTATTTTCTGGGTTGGATATATTAACAATTTTGTGAACTTTATTTTCCAAATTTAGCGGTGATGTTGTTCTACTAAATAATTTCTTAGAATGAGGAATCTACTGGCTGCATTTGAGATTTAAATCTTTCTATATGCTTCAAATTCCACAATTTCCTCCCATGATTTAGTTGCTTCCACTTCTCTGTTGTCTTTTTAGGTCCACATCATACATATCTAAAAAGAAGCTTACAGTACAAACAGATACCCGGTACAACAATAAGAAAACACCACAGCATATTTTGTCATTTGATTTATCTTTCTAGTAATTGTTGTGTTAGATTTTGGGGGGTATCAATGAGGCAATACTTAATCCAAAATGAATAAAAGATGGAAGATTGCATATTTTTGGTGTAGTTTTTTGTTTTTTTTTTTAATTATAGATTTCTACATAATTTCTATTTTATAAGTAACTTCACTGATATCCAAATTGATATCTTCTAGTTACAATGCTGTTATTCCTGTAATATGCTCACTGCTGAGTTTAATTTATGATGATGGAAACCAAAGCTTATTTAAATAGAAACTTTTTTTCATACTCTTTTCTTTATCACTCCAAAAAAGTTCTTTAATCCAAGAGGTTTCCGACTACATTCTTTTGTATGTATTTCTTCAAGAAAATGAGTTTCAACGTACGTTTTGCAGATCCCTTTCTGAATCAAGCAAATTTTCTCATTTTTATGGGAGGAAATGCTTACCAAAAAAAAAAAAAAAAATCCTTAGCCTAAATCTAGCTTGTTTAACAATGATTTCTACAAAATTTCCATTCTATAAGTATGTTCACTGATATCCAAATCGGTATATGTTTGGTCTGATGACTGTGTCATTTCATGATGGCAACCGAAGCTTATATCAATAGAAACTTTTTCAAAAAAAGTTTCCACCTACTTTGTAGAGCAAGAAGAGTGGCCCTATTACTTTTACTTTTATTTTTAATTATCTTTCTGATGTACAATAAAAGAAACAATTTAGCATTTCACTGAAGTAGGTAATTAATTGATAATTTTTACATTTTTTCCTTCCATCCTAATGAGTACAACTTGTGATTGTTGTGAAGTTAATTAGCTATAAAAAAAAAAAAAAATATGTGATGATGTCCAGTTAAAACAATGAAATTAAAACGTGAAAGTGGGAATAATTATCAGAACTTTAGGAGGCTTCAATTTATACATACCTGAACCCCCCTGAATATATGTTGTTGGATGAAGCTATTAAGGTCACCTTTCACCACCAGCCACTTGCCATCTGCCCTAATTTTACTCAGCTTTGGTGTGATTTGGAGCCCTGATGAGAAAGTATGCATGTTTGTACAATTCTCCAAACTGACTATAAATAAGGATGGGCATTCAAGAGTAAGATTCCCCGAGTAGAAACTCCTGAGCTTTGGTAAATTTTCAAATTCCAGATTCCATATGGAAGGGAATGCAAGTTTGTCTCCAGAATCTTCTCCTAATTGTTCTTCCTTTGCAACTACTTCTTCCATATTCAAGCAATCTCTTATATGTAGTCGTCGAAGATTCACAAAACCTTTGGCTACTGAAGATAAAAATAAGTTTCTCAAATTATTACATCCGCTGACGCGCAGGTAATCAAGGTTTGGACAGCTCAGAATTCCATTACAATCCTTGTTCCACCACATTTCCACCAACTTAGGCAGATTACGCAACTCCAATTCTCTTAATTGAGAGAGCACTACAACGTTGGCACCTTCAAGTCGTATGACCTCTTCCACTCTATCACATTCTGTTACATAGAGTGCTTCCAAATTCTGTAGTTGTTGCAGTAAATTGGATGGTATAACTTTCAACAATTTGTCACATTTTTTCACCTCCAGAATTCTTAGTTGACTGAAGGACTGAGCTGGAAATTGGAGGGGCCATATCTCCTTCAAGCTTTGTAGGTTGCGAATAGTCAATACCTCCAAGTTAGGCAATACAACCTGTCCAATACATTTTATTCTCTTATTAAAGAATTTGGATTAAGGAAACATAATAGACTTCAAATACTTCAGGAGGGAGGGGCCTATATAGAGAGAGAGAAAGGGGAAGCAACACAAACAATAACATATACAGTTTTTTATGCAGGCATTGGTAGAAGTCCTTCACTTGTTTGAAATTAACTAACTGCCTATAGCTTCAATTTGACCAATACATGTCCATTTTCATAAGCTCTGTATTTTAACTTTACAAAGGCGTGCCGCCTCTGTTATGTATATACATGTATTATTTTGTCCAATACAATCTTTATCCATCATTCATATCATTTCTCAATCCAAAATTTTAGACCACTCCAAAATTTTCATTTTAATTCCAGAATATCTCTCATTTCTTACCCCAAAATTCTTAAAGTTTAACCATTGAATTTAATGGGGTTTTGATGTTTTATTGTTAAACTTTTCTCTTTTGTTTGGTAGCTTCAAAAATTTCTATTGCCATTTGTTTGATGGATTTTCATGTTTTCTTGCTAAATATTTCTTATTTAAACTTTGTTTGGTAGATAAGAGAAATTAAGAATAAGAAAATATAATATAAAATTGTTATTTTTCCTCCTAATAAGGTTGCTCTCTTGGTCCATTTTTCTTTCGGATTCTCCTTCACTTGCTTTTAGTCTAGAATTAGGAAATGTTGTTATTTTGGGACAGTTTTTAATTGTCAAAATATCCAAGGATAGCCACTCTGTAGTGTAGATACCCACGAATTCTTGCAGATTCTCAAGTATGAGAGTGCGTAACTTGGAGAAAATAAGTGTGTTAGCAGCATCTTCTTCTTCATCATCTCCTTCAACTTCACATACTCTCTCCACCAAATCACAACTTTTAATAGAGATTACCTGGAAATTTTGTAACCTTTGTATCAAATTGGGTGGAATGACAGTTAAAAGGTTGTGACAATCCCTAATATAAAATTTTTTTTAAGCCTAACCAATTGTGAAGGTTAAAATTTTGATTTGTTATAATTTTTTAAATTAAATTTATTTAGAAATTAGGAATTAATGTCTCAAATATATATATATATAGTGTGTGTGTGTGTGTGTGTTCGTTTGTGTATATATATATATATATATATATATATATTATTTTTAAGAATTATATATATATATTATTTTTAAGAATTATTTTCTTATGGAATTCATATTATAAGGAGGGAACAAGTTAGAACTATTTTTTTGATAAGTTAGAACTAAAATTCTGTCAAGATATTGACAGAGAAAGATAACAAATTCTTGGTTTCATTTTAATTCAACCACTCCTCTGTTAAACTTTGTTCGTACATCTAAATATAAAATCCTAATATAAATTTAAAAAGTCATATGTAATGTCATTTTATTACAAATTAGCTTCTAAACTATTTGTTAGTATATTCTATAAATGTCATTTTATTCACACCTATATCCAGGAACTTGCAACTGTCAACTCGAAGATGCAAAACATAATAGGAAATTAGGATGTTCTAAAGGAACTTAGTGTGAGACAATATATTTAATGAAATACTGATTTACAATTCAGGAAATAATTTCTTCACATGTCTTACTCATACAGAGAAGTAGAAGTAGTAGGGACTCCAATATATTGGTTACCAAAAGAAAATTAAAGAAGGAAACTAACTAGTGATATTTTTCTTTTTATTACATGTTAATCAAGTTCGTTTTTCATGATAGCATTACTAAGGCCGTTGTTCTCTTGATTGAGATATTTTTTAGTGTATCTAGTACATCATGTGAGAATTTGTCCTTCTAATGAAACTCTGCTATATTCCAAAAAAATATAAATTTTTATTTTCTTTGTAATATATCTTTTAAACTGAGTGAGAAACACCAATTTATGGAAAGATCATGTAAATTATAAAAGCAACAATGAAAAATCAGAAATTTTCCAAACATAATGACTTTTAAGAGATTTACTAGTGTTTGAAAAAAATTTACGGTTGCGGTTTCCAATTTCTGTTACGAATGACTCGATACCGTTACACCGTGACTTGCGACTGATTCATATCCTGCGACCACGATTTAAATCCATGCCCCCTGAACCCTTTTATGCTTGTGACACTAATACAATAGATAAGGTGAGAAAAATTGTTTCATTAGTGTCAATGTAAAACTTTTCTTATGTTATTGTGTTGACAATTCATTCGAAAAATTTTCTTGTAATTGTTTCATTAGTATTTATAATTTGACAGTAAAAGTAGAGGAGGTTTGTATTATTTCAAAAACTTTAAAGTTTTTTTTTTTTTATAATTATTAGAAATCTTAGGAGTCAATGTACTCTACCCTTCATTTTTATACTCACAAAACTTTTTTTTTTATTTTGTTTGAATGGAAGGCAAGGGTTTATGGCCTGGAGGTAAAAAATTATTATGGCAATAATTCACAGATTATGCAATGAAGAAATAAAATGTGCTAAATAATTCCATTGAGTCTGGCAATAATGATTGAGATACATTATTCTACTTCAAAGTATTAGTTTTTACTATAATCTTAGATATTATTTATTTGCTTTTAAAATTGCGAAGACGATCGAGAGTCCTAACTTTAAAAATAGCACAACTTTCCTCTTTTTATTAAATGTTTCACCAGAATTGTAATAAGCATATAGATAAAGTGCAGTCCAACGTTGAAAGAAAAAAATTAAATAAAATTAAACATCTTTTTCTTAATGAATAAGCCATGAGTTATCAAGTAGACTAGTTCAAACAATTTTTACTGAAAAAGTTTTTTCTCCTAAATTCTCTCTATTGAGATTTAATATAGCATTCTGTTGAACATATTATATAATATATATTTGAAATAAAAATAAAATTTTCTTCTTTTTGAGTAAATATAATATAAATTCAGAATCCATAATATTACTTATTATATATACTACCTAAATCATTTTCCTTGGTCAAGTAATCAAATATTATATAATAAATCTTAACTAATATATATATATATATATATATATATATATTATGAAAAAATCCGCATTAAAATCTTAACTAATATATATTATATAATAAAATATTTGACAGTTACTGATTTGTTGAGATTTAATTATACGTTACATCATGTCTCATAAAATGCCATGCTAACTGTTATAACTTTAACATACTTTAAACGCAAACAATTCAATTAAGAGAAATTATTATGTTTTAACTCTTTGAAATCTATTCATCTACATTTTGCTAAGTTCAAGCTTTCGACCACTAGAACCAAAGTTTGAGTTTGTTTGTCCTAAGAACTCATATTATAACGGCCTCTTTGAAATAAAAGTTAAAAATTTATAACCGGATTAATTTTTTATTTTTTTGTTTGTTGTCAAATTTAAAGATTTGCAATATATGTGTTGTAATAAAAAAAACTACTAGAAGGAAGGTGACGAAGTCATATAAGACAAGAAAATTATTCAAATTTTCGCTATCAACTTTCATTCATTTAGTACCCAACAAAGTGGAATTTGCATTGACTGCCATAAAAAATGTGCTAACTAAAATATGAATATCCACCAACATCAAATATATACCGATTATATTATTGTAAGTTAAGAAATAACACTAGTCTAATTGTCATGATACACTATTGCCAAGAAAGTTTGTTCCCTTGATTTTTTTTCTCTTGAAATATGCTTAAAAATTCAACATTTTTTTCTTTTAGTTTATTGTGGCTTATGCTAGTTTAGAAACACATTTTCATTGAAAACCATCAGTCTAGTTTAGTAGTGCATACCTTTTCATTGAAAAGGGGTGGTTCTGTGATGGCATCCACATTGCCCTGCTCAATAATTTTTCCTTTGAATCCCCGGTCATTCACTTTTTGCTTTTTACTGCCAAATGCTTTTGTTTTTGGATAGTCTTCAATTGTCAATTTCTCTGAGCTATAATTAATCCCCTGGTAGAAACTCACGAGTTTTGGCAAATTCTTAAGTGTGAGGGTCCGTAATTGAGGAAAAACAATCACATTATTGGCCTCCTTTTCTTCTTCTCCACTTTCGTTTGCAACTATCTCTTTCATTATCTCACATGAATCTATTTCTAACTCTTGAAGCAGAATGAGACCATCTGATGCAGATTGAGGAAACAGATTCGTCAAACCATTGCATTGGGAAATCTTCAACAACTTTAAATTCCGCAAGTTCTCAATGGGAAGTTGTTGATGCCATATCTCCTTCACTTTAGATAAATTGAGAAGAATTAATTTCTCCAAGGTGGGAAGAACAACCTGTGCAATTATATGATCCATTTAGTCATCAGTTATATCATATGAATTTTAAATTATTGAAGATAATTGATTCAAGTCTCAAAACTATGCTAGATCAATTCACCACAACACGATTTTCGGGGAAAGATAAAAAAGGAAAAATGGTTAGAATTAATGAACATGGCTAGTGTGTGTTACAATGCATGCTCTTCTATATATAATTTTCTATTGACAAATATTAAGAGTTTGGAAGAAATTTGATTTTCTTGTTATATATATATATATATATATATATATAATTACTAAACATCATCAATGGTCTTGATTTTCTTGTTAAAATGGACTAGAAGGTTTTGGTGGTGTAGAGATCGCTAGGTTGTGTTTTGGATTTCTCTCAAGATTTTTCTTATGTGAAAAGAAATGGACAAGTTTGTTATTCTTCATCTCACAAGGCATTCGGTCCCTGTTAAAGATAATAGTAGGAACGCAAGGAGTCATTCTTTTTTTTCAGGATATGTCTCAAATTAAGAGTCCATTTTAAAAAGTTAATGTACTTTGTGTAATGAAATTTCTAAATTATCAGTTCCCATCAATTCAATGTCAATCTTCTAAGAAGTTAGTTTTATAAATTTATATTTCTAACAAAAATGTGAAAGAATTAAACGTTTTTACCCTTAAAAAGTTGAATTCCTCAAAAGGAACTCTAAATGGTATTACAAACTCACAAATGCAAATTATGATTTACATAATTAAAAATTAAGTTGAGATAGCTTCTACTGTAGCCCCTAATTCCTAGCTATTTGATTTATTTCCATTTCTTATGATTTAGTTTTAGGATAACAACTAACAAGACACCTTTTCCTTTTTATAAGATTTATACCGTAGAAACTCTACAAAATTCATATAGGGAGTGCAATTATTGAAACACAATTTCTTTCATATAACATTTTTTTTTTGTGTGTGTTTAAAATCTTACTAATATTGTGACATACCTTTCCGCTGAAGAGAAGTGGATGTGTTGTTGAATCAAGACTGCCATCTGAAGTTGGGGGCAAAAAAGTAGTGAGGTTTGGTAGCTCAATTAGTGTCATGGAGTTTAAGTTTTGGAACACTATCCCGCCCATTGATGCTGCTGCTGCTCCTGCATCATTTGCAAATATCTCTTCCAGACTCCCGCATTCATGAATAGATAATTCTTGAAGCTTACCAAGATCTCTAGCGGTATGTCGTGAGAAAAGATTTTTCAATTTACCACAACTTCTTACTTCTATGACCCTTAGGTTTCTAAGGCATACACTTTGAGAAGGATCTTTCCACAAATTTTTCAAGTTCTGCATATTATCAAGTTCTAATTTCTCCAAGATACGAAAGATGTTATGTGACGCCCATCCCGTTGTGTCAATGAGATATTCATTCCCACCACATCTTTGAACTTTTAACCACTTCAAGCTAGAAAAACCATCTGTTTCTGAATCACAGAGAACATTTCCCAAATCTTCAATGTCCTCTAGGATGAAATAGTCAACTCTTTTCAACAGCATATGAAACCCACTAAACAAAGTAATACTTTGATCAAGATTGAATTTGAAGATTCTTTGGAATGAATTTTCATAGATTTCACGATCCCAATATGAATGAAAATCATGGCCTATAGAAATTTTAAATTTTATCAAGTTTCCAAAGAGTAAATCTTTAGGGACAATCTTGATGTCTGGTATGTGCATTTCTAAGACCCTTATGTGAGACAAAGATTTCATTTCAGCAAGGCTTGCATTCTTTTTTTCAGTGTCTTTATCATCAACCTCCCAATTCTTAAAGCTATTTATCATATACAAATCTTCCAAATGGGACAAGCTTGATATGACACCCGATGGAATTAAATTTAGCTTTCCACAATTGCTCAAATCTAAAAGCCTTAGACGAGTTAGTTGTCGAATTTCCCTTGGTAACTCCTCAATATTAGAACCACAGAAGCTAAGAATTTCAAGCTTTTCCTTCAACTCTCCAATAAATGATGTATCTCTTAGCACGCAATGCTCTAGACACAACGTTCGAAGATTCTTTAAACATTGGATTGATGGTGGTAGTGCTGGAATAGGCATGTATCTCATGACTAAAACTCTCATCATTTTCATCCCTACAAAGAAAGTACCAGGAATTTTCAAGGAACTAGAGCAAGAGAATTTCTGACCCGACCCCAACACTAAAATATTAAGCTCTGGACAATCTAATCTATCTGGAAGTTCATGAAACTTATTTCCAAGCAATACAATCGCAGTATGATTGGAGAATGTATCAAATTTAGGCCATTCTTCTAATTCCGTAGCTACTTTTACCAAAAACACATGCTCACCTTTGGACGCAACTGATAACGCAAAATCTCGAATGACGTCATGCATTCTAACAGAACCTTCAACATTACCAGCCAATAACAAACAACGAGCTTTAAGGTTATCAACCAATGCCAGTGCTCTATCTCTGTCTTCTTCTAATTTATGAATATCTTCAAACAATCTTAACCCCATCCCGTATCTCACCAAATCCTCAATTAGAATATCATGGTCTTCTGGAAAAAGACAACAAAGTAAGAAACAATACTTAAGTTCCTTTCGTTCCAAAAAATCATAACTTAATTGTAGCTTCGAGTAAACATCAATATGCATTCCTGGGACATTCTGTGATGTAGAATTCTTAAATTGTAAAAGCGCATCCCTCCAAATTTGATAGCTCTTACTCTTCAATGCAGTTGCAACAGTTACAATTGCAATGGGTAAACCTGCACACTCTTTAGCTACCTCCATTGCTAAATTATGCAGATCTGGTGAATCATCAAAATTTCCTGCCATTTTTCTAAATAAATCCCAAGCTTCGGGGGAAGATAAGACTTCGATCGGGAAATATGCTTGGGTGTTCATCTTATTACATACATCCTGGTCTCGAGATGTCAACAGAATATTACATCCTTTATGATCATTACCACAAGGAATTCCAATATCCTCCAAATTAAGTTTTGTCCACAGATCATCTAATATTACAAGGATCGCCTTCTCTTTTTTAAACCTTTCACGTAAGCGACGTGCCCTACCAGATTCACTCTCTTCCTGAAATTTTAGTCCCATCATATCTGCAAGTTCACCTTGTATTTTTCTCACATTCGGGGTTTGGGACACAACAGCCATCACTATCTGATCAAAGATCTTGTGTTCTTCGGCTTGTTTCGCAACTTCTTTTACAAGTGTGGTCTTTCCGATACCTCCCATTCCGTAAACCCCAATTACTCTGACTTTATCATCTTTCAATGCTTCCATAATACGATTAAAAGTTGATTTTCTAGACTCAAAAACCTCCAAATCCCCTATGATTGTTGCCCCAATTGTTGGTGGAGACCTAGGGATAGAAACTGCATTGAAGTTGCCTTCACGTAAGAGTTTATCAACATCTAGCATCTTCTTCTTGGCTTTTCGACTTACTTGGTACCGCGACTTCAAGTCTGGACACGACCAATCAACAAAGCATATCTGGTTTACTTTGACGTCATCATTGAAAAACTGTTCATATGCTTCCACGACCCCATTCACACTTGTGAGCCAACACCTAACATTTGGTAGGATGTCTTGTAAATTTCTTTCAGCCACATTGACTGATCCTTGGACCCCAAGTTGAACATTTTTTAGTTCATCAAGCCGAGTTCTCAAAAGGTCGACATTGGTGTTGTAGTAAATCAAATAGCCGAGTTGTCGCCCAATTGGTGCAACCAAGTACTCCCCAATTTTTGCAACAATGGAACCAACCAAATTAACCGCCATATCCCTTAAAAGATTCAAACACAGAGTCACAAACAGATAAAATGTGGAAGAATCAAAGGAACTTATACTAAGGGAAATTCTAAGATGAGCTTGCAAAACATACCTCTCGTTGATCTTATACGTGAAAGGAACTGATCAAATAAACAGCAGCAAGATTGGAGACTTTCGTTTTTAACCTGCATTTAGAAACAGAGAATTCACTAGCAAATTTCCATTGAGAATTAAAACAAGAGCTCAAAACAAAAGAAAGAAAAAAATGAAATAAACTTTTAAGAGTATTGTCACGCCCCGAATTTTCACAAACCCGAGGAGTGAGTGAAATGAATTTATTAACTAAAAAAATAAATAAATAAATTTAAAGCATCCTTTATTTCTCAGCGAAAAAATTCATTATTCCATACTCTAATGTCATTAACCAACATAAAAAAAAAAAATTGAGAATCATTTGAATCCATTCTGAAAACTTTTTTAGGCCTTTATACCTTTCGTGGTCAATTCCAGCCAAACATTTTTGGAGTCTCAAAGTGCAATTATTTTTAAACAAAAGTACTCGTCGAGATAATCAGTTTAGACTTTTGAATAACTCAATTCAGATTTAAAATGAATTTATATGAAAATCAAAAAGTTTGAAACAATAAAAAAAAAAAAAAAAAATTTGGATGAACAGTAATCTGAGAATCCAGTAGCTAAAAGTGAACAGTAACATTGAAAGTTACTGTTCACCTGGAGCAAAACTGAACTTCAAAAAAATGCTACGCCTAACCCTTTGATTCAAATCGCTATTTCTGTCAATCTACACCTCCAAATGTAATGAAATCTGTGCCAAAATCTTCCTTATTGAGTCTAGTTTCTATACCATTTTGAATCACTCAAAAAGTTCATGTAGAACTCAAGTTATGATGAAAACACTACTCATAGGTCAGATTTTGCACACTTGAAACAAAATCAAAATAACTTCCTCATTTTAAAAACTTTCAAAGTCCATGATATATAAAAAGAAAACTAAGCGATAGACCTATCTAGAAATGTAAGGCACCTTAATTAATTCAAAAGGACTAAAAAGTTATAATCCCACGAAGTGGGCTGATCTGCAGAAATGATTTTGCAGAATCGAAATTAAGGCATGTTGTATGCCATTTAACATTCCTTCTAATTCTTCAAGCTATTTAACCCCAACTTTTTAACCATTTTTCTCACCTATTTAAAGGGTGTTTTACACACTTAACAAATCTTTTAACTTCACAAAATTTCAACATAACCTCCTTTATTTTCTAAGCATTTTTTTCCACCTAATATTCATGATACATTATACAATCAATGATTTACACATTTCCATCCTCACTCAATGGCCACAATCTCATGAGAATTAACATACATCATTCAAATATACAATCCTCTACACATCCACATATACTTTGAAGTTTAAAACATCACATTCTCACTTTCATTACAATTATAGGGCCATGCCCATTTTGTTCACACTACACAATACTATTACAATTGCATTACACAAGTGTTAGGGCTTATGCCCTCATACAACTCAAAATATGCCCCAAGGGCCAAAATATCCACCATGGTCCACTTCCCCTACATCCTTCAAGACTTCATCAAGTCTTCAAGTACCGGGGCCTCATCTATAATATGATATCTCACGAATGGATCAGCTTAACTGCTGGTATGACATGATACTAATGCAAGGAACAAAATTTAAGGCGTGGCATGTGCAAGTGTACATTTATAATCTACATGCCTTCCAATTCATCAACACCATGCAATGGCAACATGCGTGACATACCCATGCAAACTCCATGTCACACACATGTCAACTCTATGTCACATCCATATCAACTTTATGTCACACCCATGTCAACTCATGTCAACTCTATGTCACACTCATGTCTCGTTTACGGATCGCTCCCGATGAATTTTGAGTACCAACACTCGTTCACAGATCGCTCCCGTTGGATACTGGGCACCAATGCAATGGACAATTTTGGGTTTTTCACCACAGGATCTACATCCTCATAATGCATAGCACCAAGTGCTCAACTCACGCCATGCCTACATGGATTTACACTATGCCAACATGCTTTAATTTCATTTTTATGCAATTCAATAAAACATTTCATCAACACATGGAGCATGACTTAAAAATATGCATCTTTCACAAAATAAAGCATAACTTCAAATTCACAACACTTTGTTTACATAAATGTAAGTCATAATTCAATGAATTAAGTATATGATCAAGTCTCATGTTCATCGCTTTAACAATTTCTCAAAGAACATACAAATACACAAACTACCAACTCATGGAATAATTCATAACTCTCAAACCACAAGAGTTTCTCTACATGAAAACAAGCTAGAATGCAATGAATCAAACATATAAACAAGTTACATGTTCATCACTTTGACAAATTCTCAAAGATTACAAAATACATAAAACACTAACACCTTAAATAAATCATAACTTTTTAACTACAAGATTTTGTCTACATGAACCTAAGCTAGAATACAATGAATTTCACTTATAATCATGGTTCATGTTTACCACTTTTTCAAATTCCCAAGGAATAACAAAGAACACACAAGTACATAAACACTCAACTCTAGGTTTTTCAAAGCAACCATATCCTAAGTGATTTTCTAACATCAAATAAACATATGAATCACTCAATCAACATATAAATCACTCCTAAACTTAATCATATTCCTTACTTAGCAAAATATCATACCTAGAATGGTTTTTCTCAAACCAAGGAAGTTGTGTTCGCTGCACAGCCGAACCGATCAGTGAGAATATAGGTCTTGATGAGAGGAACAACTTCCTAAAAGGAAGCCTCGCAAGAATCTTGGCCTAGGAGTGTGTTTTAGTGGCTTGAAGCTTGGAGAACCTAGGGCTTTTTCTTCATTTTTCTCCATGCACGACTTCTACTCTGAATCTCAAACCAAAATGTGATAAAAATACACTAAGGGGTTGTATTTATAGTGGAGGGGCAAAGGTGCAAAATGACCCTTTTGCCCTTAATGAATCCAGGACCCCGTTACACTACAACCCATCCCGAAACGCCTCAATTCAACATTTTGCTTTAACCAAAGTTCTTAAAATTATTTTAAATGAATATTTTTAAAAAAATAAATTTTCACCTGTGGCCGGGTTTGGCCGGATCCACTGAGGCCACCTGGATGCCCTTTTGGTCCAATTTTTGAAACTGTCTCCGAACAGGCTCAAATTTTTACAGGAGGTGTATTTTAACATTCTAAGCATATTTATCTTCTATGACATACTCAAAATATACTTCTAAACATGTCATACGTCTAAATGTATATGTATAGTACCCTACTGGCAAATGGTGCATGAATAATGCTCTACCAACAAAACGAAAAATTTACTCTCATTTTTCAGGTTTCTACAAATATGATATGTCAGGAGGATATAATAGTTTTAAAAATCATCATACATCAAATTGGGTTTGGGGATAGATGGGACATAAATTAAAGATAAACTTTTAATAAAGCAACACAACTCATTCCTGACGGTAAGAAGTGGAACCAAAAGAAGAATAATATTATGGAGACTTTTTTTCACTATATCTCATACTACTTACAGTTGATTAAAAACGTTGATGCTATGTTTAGAATATTTACCTTAACAAAAAAAGTTACACGAGTAATTTTAAATGATATAAATTGTGATTAATATTCTTTGCAATACACAAAGTTTATTAGAGCCATCAAATAGGATAATGATAATTTATTTAAGAATTGCATCTTATTTTATCTTCTCCAATAGCTTTCTCAAACAATTAATATTGCCTTCGTATAAATTTTAAATAACCACTGAGAATTGCCACTGAATAGAAATGAAACAGGGTGTTACAATTTTAGCTTCCAATTTCAACTAATAGAAAATAATTTCTAAATTCATTACCAAACAAGTTTCATATTCTTAGCTCTAAAGATGGAGATATTTTTTGGTACACTATGTGACAATATATCATTTTAATTAAAAAAATATTCCCATCGTGATTTGTCATATTTGTGGGGCCACTGTGATACTCAAATCACAATAAAAGTAGCACCACATTACTGTTTCACTCAACTTTTTTTTCCTTCCAATAACACTCTATCATATATACTGTATCTCATTATAAAAAAAGTCTGTCATATTACACATGGCATAATACCATTGAAACTGTACATTACCACGTCATTGTACTAGATTCATTAAAAAAAATTTCCTAAGGAATCTGAGATTGAATCAACTCTGGAATCTTTGATGGATTCTGACGAAAAGATGAATGCCTAAATCGAACTGATCAGAGCAGAGGCTCACAAGGATCAAGATGCGATGACATGGCAAGTTTGTAATAAATTTATTATAGATGGAGTGTTAGAAAGTTTTATAAGTTGCAAATCGAAGATTCAAACTGAGTGTCGTAAGTTTGTGCTAATTTATTTTGTCATTTGTGAGGTGTGTAATAGGGGTTTCAGGGTTGTTAGGCTAATTTCGGATGCTTTTGCCGGTAAAAACCACAAGATTGGTCTTTTTTTAAAAAAAAAATTTAAATGATTAAAACGTCAAAAACTTTCATAAGTTGCAAATCGGAAATTCAAACTAAGTGACAGAAGTTTGTGCTCGTCAATTTTGTCATTTTTGAAGTGTGTGATGGAGTTTCAAGCTTTATAATTATAGAAAAATGAAGAAAATATGAAATAAATACATAAAATTATAAGAAAAATAAAAAACAATATTCTAAAAATATTCTAAAAATCCAGAAAGTTGTTGTAAATTTACACAAATTTATGGTTATAAACAAAACAAATAACTCTTTCACTAGCTGAAAATATTATACTCTATTCGAACTTGGGTTTATGTTTAGTAGTTGCCTTCAGCTGATCTAATGCTATTTTAGTTTCTTTTCTTTTCACTGGAGTTATTATTATAAGGAACAAGGCGATGAATTTTAGTTAGAATGGACAAAATATTTGCTTAATATTTAATAATAATTTTAAAAATTAAAGAAGTAGAAAAAGTTAATAGTGATTGATAATATTTTTTATGAATAACTAAATTTTTTGATACAAAAAAAATATTGACAATTTTCAATTAACCCAAAAAGAAACATTCAAAAAACCATAGGCTATGCCAAAAAAAATTTAAAAATTGATAAAATTTCTATTGATTAATCAAATTAAAGTTAAGATAAAGATAATGCGTGAAATATTTTAAACTTAGGAGAAGTAAAATCTTAAATTAAAGGGGTGTACTATAATTATTATTTTTATTATAAAAACAGCAATGAACTATTACAATATATAAATTACAATCAATCAATCAAGCAAATAAACATTCTAACATATTAGACCAATAAACATAATCAATCTTACACAATCCAACAGTACAGGAGATTAGAGATTTTACCCTACATATATTTTGGATGTATACATTTTACGCTACATATATTTTGGAAGTATACAATCGCCAGTAAGATTATATTTTCAGCTTTTGATAGTTGGCTTCTGATAATTGATCGATAAGTTTTAACATTGTTAGGAGCCATATATCTATCTATCTACAAACTTTATAACAATGTATTGTTTTGTTAGAATTATCTCCTCTCTCAATTTAAAATATTCTTATGTGTCATTACAAACTCTTCCCATTTCAGTTCTCCTCATTTCTCAGTACCTCTTATCTCACTCAAATTTCAAATAGAAAAAAAAAAACCTCAATAACTCTTATCTCACATAAATTCTTATCTCACACATTATCTTACACAAATTTCAAATTACAATTTTTAACTATTATCTCACACATTATCTCACGCGAATCTTAAATTACAATTTTAAAAAAATAAACTCCCACTACAGCACCCAGTCTTATCTCACACATTATCTCAAATTACAATTTAAAAAAAAAAAATTAAAAAACTCTCACTATGGCACCCAACTCTTATCTCACACAAATTTCAAATTACAATTTTTTGTTTTTTTTTTTTTTTAAAAAAAAAAACCACCTACTACGTCACTACCTCCATCTTCCCAAAAAATCGATTTGACAAACATAACTTCCTATACACATTGTTTCCTCATCATCCAGCAGGAACAATTTCATGGTCGCATTATTTCCTCATCACCTTGCCGGAATCAAACTTTGGTTCTATCTAAAGTATTACTTCCTCTTCATCTTCGGTACTCTCATTTTATTTGATAACGATTGTTAATATCGAAGGTCTCTTTTTCTCTTCATCTTCCTCATCACCTTGCCGGAATCCCATTTGTTTTAGATTTTTACATCTATCACTTTTATATTGAGTTTTTTTTATATAAATCTTTTTTAAGAAAACAATTTCTAAAAGTATTTCGACAAATTTTTCTTTCTTCTTCTTTTAATGGGTTAAATTAAAAAAATATATATTGATTTTCTATTCTCCACACATTTTCATACGATTTTCTTATTTTGATGACTTTGTTATGTGTGTAATGTTCTAGCAGCTTGAAGCAACATTAACCGCAAAGGTATACAGGTACTTTTACAAGGTTAGTACCCAATAAAGAGCAACGAATCCCTTTATTGCAACAAAACATATCATACTCAATCAATAGCATTTTAAAGTAACTTTCTCACAAACACATGTCACATGATGTTTTACTATGTCTCAAAAATATTTAGGTAAATTAGACTAATCCTTTTTAAATTTTTTTATAATTATACTAATTTTTTTTAAATTTATAATATTTCTTATTTTATCTGATAAATTAGAAATATTGTTCTCCAGTTAAATTTTTTTTTTTTTGAATGACAAAATTATTCTTTCCATGATTTTTTTTGTTTTCTACATTTTTCAATTTTTTTAATTTTTTTATTTTCAAATATATATTGATTAAAACTTTAACTATATTTTTATATAAAATAAAAATAAGTTATTTATCTTAAATTTCTTTTATATAAAAACGAAAGCTCTTTAAAAAAGGTTAGAAAAAATTGATTAAAATTCAAAAAATGCAAAAAATACAAAAACAAACATGAAAATGACAATTTTGTCATTTTGAAGAAAAAAAAAATGACTGAAGGGGTATAATTTGTCAATAAAATATATGAAAGAATAGTGTAATTTCAGAAATCTCAAAAGAAGTCAGTAAAATTATCAGAAATCTCAAAAAAGATCAATGTGATTTACCCAAGATATTTTTATTAAGGGCTAAGATAAAAAAATTTCATGTGAAAACTGTTAAAAACAATTCTATTTATGTTTGCGAAGAAGACGTTCCCTTCTTTTCCTAATATTTATTTTATACCGGATTAAATCAATGAATTAGAACGAATCAACTGATTGATGGGTCTAGATATTTTAGGCTATGCTTTATATCAACACTTCATTTTAACACTTGAGTTTCAAAAAATACAATTTTAACAATTAAAAAATTAATATTTTAAAATTCAAGTGAAAGAAATAAGAGTCTGAATAATATTTTTCTTAGTTAAAATATTTATCGAATCAAAGCTATCATGTATAAAATTGTAAAAAAAAATCATAATAACAACTGTTACTAAAAAGTATCTAAATAGTTGTATTTTTTCTAAATGGTACTGTATGAATTGATTGTCGTAAGAAGTTTATGGGTATATTATTAAAATAATAATTTTAACAAACTAAGCTAAAATGGTATCATGTTAACATTAAATAATACTAACTAAAAATAATTAAGTAACAAGTTAAAGTAATAGTTTATGGCCCATCAAAATTTGTCAATATTGTGTCCATATATTCACAAAAAGTAAAATCCACTTGTAGACTCCATAACTGATAGATCCCACTCCTTACAAGTATATGGGCAAATTTTGATGGGTCGTGAAATATTACTCATCAAGTTATACTCAAATAATACTAATTTAAACTTAAAATGACACTAATTTACAATTAAGGTAAATTCTTTAAATTTAGACTAAATAATACTAACTTGTACTCAAACAACCAATTTAAACTTAAGTTGTACCAAGTTACACTTAAATGATATTAACTTAGATTCAAATAATACTAATTAAAATTTAAATTATAACAACTCACACTCCAGACAAATTCTACAATTTTACATTAATCGTCTCACATGGACTCAAATGATAACCAAATTAAACTCAAGCTTTTAAAACTTACACTCAAGTAAATTTCCACCTACAAATAGTACCAACTTAGCGTCAAATTATATCATCTTATACTTCAAATTCTATAAGACCAAATGGTAACTAAGTAGACTCAAATGATACCAAGTTAAAATTAAATAATACCAACTTCTAATAAATTTTTGGATAAGTTACGTTGATATTTTCTGAGGTTTCTAACAATTACGGTAACCTTTTTTGAAATTTTTAAAGTTACACTATCATTCCCTGAGGTTTTTGATAATTATATTAACATCCCTTAAAATTTTTGAAATTACACTGATTTTCCTTACTCTATCTAACAAATTACAAATATCCCCTCCAATTAATTTTTTTTCTTTACAATAACAAAACTGTCGTTTTCATGTTTTTTTTAAATATATTTTGACCAATTTTTTTTATTTTTTTATTTTCAAATAAATATTGATTAAAATCTTAAATTTATTTTTATATAAAAAAAACTTTAAAAATAGTTAGAAAAAATTGTTTACCACCAAATTGCCACTGAGAATCAAAACGAGATAGTGTGAACAAAAGAAAGAAATTAACTTTTACTTCTAAAAAAGGGTCATTCATGACTTGCAAGTGGAGAAAAGTTCTTTTAGTAATTTAAAATGATATAAATTATTTTTTCTTTGTTTTCGGTAATAAATAGGATAATATAGTTTTTAAAAATTCTATTAAAGAGCACTTCTCATATTTTTAGTTCTAAAATCTTATTATGATGTTATTGATTTTTTAATTATAAAATAATATGATATAGGACAGATTTAATACCCTAAAAATAAAGATATTAGTTTTAAAGTTGTATTAGAATTATTTAATTTTTAATTTTGATTTATTCAAAATTTCTCTAGTTTCTTTGTTTTATTAGGATTTGTATAAAAAAATATAGAAATTAATAGTTTTCTATTCGAATTATTAGTCTTTATTGTAGTAAGATTAGTATAAAAATAAAAAAATTTGTTTCCTAGTCAAAATAAGAATATTCTAGCACTATAAATATGATGTAATATGTCATTATGGTTATATTTTTTTATCAATAATAAATAATTACGAATTTTGGAGAATTATTTCTCTTGTTTGGATAAGGAGTCCCTATGTTACTTATTCTATAAGAAATTCGACGTGTTCGATTCTCCTTCTCACGTTTCCATTCCGCATCATAATAACTTTCACTTGATTAACTAATTTACATTTTTCAAGCCATCTCAACCTTGATCATGCATAAATATGCCAATTATGATTAACAATTTTTGCAATACTAAAAGTTTATTAGAGCCTTCAAATAGTATTCAAAAGTCGCATCTTATTTTTCTTCCGCAAATTATTTTATCTTCTCCAACAACTTTCTCAAAATATCAATCATGCCTTTCTCAAAAAATCATAGGCTATGCAAAAAAATTTAAAAATAATAATAATAAAAGTTCAATTAATGAGTCAAATTAAAGTTAAGATAAGGATAACTCGTGAAAGATTTTAAGCTTAGGAGGGGGTGTATTTTAGAATTTTTTTTTTTTTTTGAAGGAAGTGATATATTATTGCAACATATGAATTACAATCAATCAATAAAGGACTATCAACTTGAAGACTTATTGACTTGGGGTTTTAGAAGACTATTATGGAGACTTTTTTCACTTTCCAAGTTCAATATCATACTACTTAAAAGTATTTTCAATTCACAATTGCTCAAATTTATCTTAATTTTGACATCTCCTTCATATTTGAACATAGTGAGTCCCACATTTTTATATTTTTACTCTAATCATATCAATCTTCAAATCACTATTCATTCTTCAATTAACACTTTTCATAATATTATTTATGTCAAAAATATAATTATTTAATATATATTTATCCAAACTTCAATTATTTATCACTTTTAAAAAAAAAACTCTGTGATATATTTAAGAAATTGTAAATTAAAATAGTTTAGAAAATAAAAAAAAAAGTACATTAAAAACTAATAAAGTACATTAAAAAATAAAAATACATTAAGAAACTAATAAAAACATATAATTATAAGTTTAGAGTATTATAAAAATAATTAGTGGATGAATAATAATTTGAAGAATGAATAATGAACCTTCAAATACAAAGATAAAAATTAAAAATACTATTTATTCCTTCAAATTTGATGGAATATGAAGATGGGTTGGAGTGCTCTTTTTCCATCCTCGCCTTCAAATTTGAAGATGAATTGGAGATGATCTATGAATTGGAGATGATCTTACCGTTGATTAAAACGTTGTTACTATGTTTAGAATATTTAACTTCACATAAATTTTAAAAATCATATTAAAAAATAAAGAAAAAATAAAGAAGAATTTTTGTTTACACCGATTTCATTTTTCTTCTATTAAAAAATAAAAAACAACGAAAATACCAATTTTTTTCACTTTCTAGAGGACTCATTTTTGAAAATGTAGAAAACTTCATTTAATAATTTTCTGAAAGTAATATAAAATACATTTTCTATTATTTTAGATCATAAGAAGAAACTTGTTCCATATTTATGTTTTCAATAATATAATACAGTTTTGAAATATGGTATTAACAAGCACTTCTCATAATTTTAGCTCTAAAGATGCATCTATTTAGAAAACAGAAAGCTCAAAATTTTATTCTGACGAAACTGATTTTTTATTAATTAATAATGAAGTAATCCTTTTGTTTCCGTCTATAGACACAAATACACAGGGAAATAACACAAAAAAAAAAAGGGATTACTGATGAAATGTGGAGCAAACAAAGGAAGTTACACAAGGAGAAACATACCTCTATCTGTTTGATCTAAAAGGGAACTGATCAACTGCTCAACACCAAGATCGGAGACCTTAGTTTTTCAGCGAATTGCCTCTCACTCTGAGAATCAAAACGAGATAGTGGGAACAAAAGAAAGAGAAACTTTTACTTGGGAGTGGATTATCAAAGGAAAGAAATGAGCATTGTTGAGTGGCTGACTATTACTTTTTGAAATTAGCGAAAGTGGGCTCAAAGGATACTTTTCCAAAGTGGAGGAATCGAAAATTTCTTGTGATATGTGATATATCGGGATTCCGACAATTACTTTTTGAAATTAGCGAAAGTGGGCTCAAAGGATACTTTTCCAAAGTGGAGGAATCGAAAATTTCTTGTGATATGTGATATATCGGGATTCCTATATGGATTCGTTGGAGAGAGAGAGAGAGAGACCGGGGTAAAATTTGGGAGGAATATATCTTGAAGAGAGAGGGTTATGGAAAGAGAGAGCTAAGGCAAAAAAAATACATTAGAATATTAAAATATATATATTTTTTTGGTTATCATGGTTAAAGTAGCGTATGTGTGGTTATGAATAAGGCAAAACATTATAATTGAAGGTAAAATAATATTTTGCTTATCCATTATTGGAGATATTCTTAAATTATTAGGAAATAAGTCAGTAATGTTTATCAAATTATTTAACAATTTTATTTAGATTTCTTTATTATATTTTCTATTTTTTATAAAATTATGAGAGGTGAATCAAATTTATACCAAATATGTCAAAAATACATATTTACATCATTTAAATTGAAAATACATATTCACCTCTCATTTAATATTCTATGTGATATATTGGGATTCCTATATGGATTCGTTGGAGAGAGAGAGAGAGACCGGGGTAAAATTTGGGAGGAATATATCTTGAAGAGAGAGGGTTATGGAAAGAGAGAGCTAAGGCAAAAAAAATACATTAGAATATTAAAATATATATATTTTTTTGGTTATCATGGTTAAAGTAGCGTATGTGTGGTTATGAATAAGGCAAAACATTATAATTGAAGGTAAAATAATATTTTGCTTATCCATTATTGGAGATATTCTTAAATTATTAGGAAATAAGTCAGTAATGTTTATCAAATTATTTAACAATTTTATTTAGATTTCTTTATTATATTTTCTATTTTTTATAAAATTATGAGAGGTGAATCAAATTTATACTAAATATGTCAAAAATACATATTTACATCATTTAAATTGAAAATTAATTTTTATAATATTTTGAGTAGGTAATTTTTAGATAAGTGCTACTCTAGGTCCTTACTTTTCAAATATTTATACTATTCAGGTGAACTACATGTCATAGCATGCCTATTCGCATAGATTCAGTGCTATATATATATATATATATATATATATATATATATATATATATATATATATATATATATATACTCTTTGCCCATATTTATTTTTGCCAAATTAAATTATTAGACAACTCCGTGAAACTAATTTGATTTGATTATTGTGCAGGATTTACGTGAGCTTTACATAAATACTTAAATTTAATTTATCATCTTGAATAAAAAATAAAGTGATTAAGTAGCGTAAAAAACCTTTATGATTATTCAAATTAATTTTTAAAATTGAGTATCAATATAACATTATTTATGTGACATATTTAAAATTAAATTAAAAGGGTAATAAAAAAAATTATATTACCTTATCACTAAACTTTTCTCCCACAATCACATACTCATACTTTTGCATTGAACTTTCTTTGACTCGAACATTTTTTCAGAGTCACTAGTCTTGGATGGAGGCATGGAGCGCCATTATTGTGATATGTGCTCGTAAAAGAAATTCTTTTTTGAAAAATAATAATTTAGGATATTTGTGAACCATTCTTTAATTCCGGGATTCTTTATTCTTAACTTGACCTATTTTTGAAATAGTTGTATATGAGTTGTCAAAATATTTATTTAATAATATTTTATTATATATAATATGATTTATTTTTTTAATAAAATATAATATATATAATAAAATATTATTAAAATAACACATTAACACGTAGCAAATCAGACTCACTCAAAATACTTGGAAGAAAACTCCTTATACTAATTTTAAATGATATAAAAACCTTTTTTTTTTCTTTTTTGGTTTCTTTCAATAGACAAAATATATTATTATTTCCGGTCAAAAATTGAATGGCAGAAATAAAAGTTTTTGTTAATCAATTTTAATAAAAGCTACGCTCGTATTATTGGCCGGTGGGAAAAAAAAATGGTTCTTTATTGCAAGACAACTTGTCAGATCCAATCAATTTAACTTTATCACTTTAAAGCAACTTGATTGCAAACACCTCTCACATGAATTTCTACCATGTTTCGTTATGTATTAGAAAATGTCAAAACAATTAACCTTCTTATAACTGGTACTTATTAGTGTTGTGAGATTAAAAATTTATTAATTATTAATTTTTTTATATTTTTATTAATCAATAAATATTTGTTATATAAAATAATTTTTGATAAAAAAATATTTTATATACAATTTTTTAATGATATTTTATTTTTTTTATAAAAAAATACATATAATACTAAACTTATAACATAAAAAACTCCTAAGATCTATTTCAAGTAAAAAATTTATTCATACTAATAGTATAATTTTTCTCATTTATAATACTTTTGACTTTAATTATATAGAATTAATAAATATAATTATCAAAACATGTCATAAATGGTATATATATAAATACATATATAACTGTTTTTTTTATCTAATAATTCATATTATAAAGAATTTTTTTAAAAAAATTATTAATTATTAAGTAATATATTTAGTAATTATTCATAATAAAACCAAATTGACTTTTTAAAAATTTATTAATTATTAAAAATTATTAACTTAATGAATATTAAATTAGTAAATATTTTTTTTTTTTTAAGCTGGGATCATGTTTTATTGAGGTGTCATGTTTATATTTTTTTAAGTGATAATAATATCCAACAATAATCTTTGAACAACGAACTACCACTTTTACTCGTTTGTTTCTCTCACTGGTTCTCTATTTCTCTCATTCACCTCACTCCTATCTCCTGCGGTACCCCCTCTTTTTTTTTTCCTTCTCTATCCTTTCTCCAATGGTCCCCTCCTTTTCTTTCATTTTTTTTTTCTTTTCTCTCCTTTCTAATTCTACGGCCTCTTCTGTTTTTTTTTCCTCTCTCCTCTCCGGCGGTCCCCCCACCTCCTCTTCTTTCTGTTTTTTTTCTTCTCTCCAGCGTTTCCCCCTCCACTTTTTTTTTTTTTATTTCTCTCTCTTCTTTCAACCTTTATATATTTTATTAATATAACAAATATTTATTAATTTAAATATAATTCATTCAAAACTAATAAATAACAGCTTATTTCAGCATAGAGAGAACAAAAATTACAATGACAGTGATGCATACGAGCATTTGGTGAGAATATTTGTAGACTTGTAGAGTTATGGTCTATTTGGTCAATGGGGCAAGCCTGCAAAATGGACAGGTTTGAGTGGGTACCAAAGTCATAATAATTAAGTGATCCAAAATGACAACAAAGAACAATTTCATTTTCAACATTTTACACACATCAAAGGTGGGCTTTGGAGGTGCCACGAAAACATGTGATATATGGGCCCACTATTTGATTTTTTTTTGGGGATGCTCTCCAGTTTCTAGCTCAATCGTTATTTACTACTCTCTAAATAAGATAATCAAAGAGACTTAACTCAGTCGCATTGGTGAAGCGTGCATATGTTCAGAACCCAGGCTCAGTGTCGAGTGTGCTCAGAATTCATTGGTGCAAGGGTAAATTACATTTATGGATAATGTTTGGCACAGTAAAATATGTTTTTTTTAAATATTTATTTTAATTTTTTTGTTTATTTTGCATTTGGATTGAATATTTTATTAAAAATTATTCTGAATTTTTTTTTATCTAGATGAGTAATTTTTATTTTATTTTTAATTATTTCTATTTTATTTTTTTATTTTTTATTTTATTTCATAAAATGATCATTTTATTCATGTATACCAAACATGACCTTAATGCTACTGTAAACTCTAGTGTATATGAGACATAGTATTTTAATTATTAAATTATCTAGGAATTGAGTTTTTCAAATTTCTTTAACTTTTTTTAAAATATTTTTTATCATTTTATATATAAATAAATTTAAGATAAATAATTTATTTTTATTTTATACAAAAATAAATTTAAGATTTTTATCAATATTTATTTAAAAAATAAAAATAAACTAGTCAAAATTTGAAAAAAAAGAACATGAAAAGAACAATTTTGTTATTTTGAAAACAAAATTGACTAGAAGAGAGTGTCTGTATATTGTTAAATAAAATAGAAAATGTTAGTATAATTTCAGAAACTTAAGAAAAAAGTCAATATAATTGTCTGAAACATCAGGGGATGTAATTTATCTAAGATTATATGTAATTTTCTTTTAGATAATTGCAGTAACATTTTTTTTTTTTTTTTGGGAGAGCTATTGGCACTTCAAAAAGTACCAAAAAATAGTGTCATGCACTCAAAAAATTATTATTGGTTTGGAGTGTACGGGATCTTTTTGGAGTGCCAATAGGCATCTTTTTTTTTTTTTATGTATTCTCGAAAATTGTACTAATATCCTTGCAAAGTTATTGAAAGACGGATATTAACAAAAAAAAAAACATAAATTTAATATTATATTCTTAAAAATAATTACATTAACTTTTATCATAATATCTAGTAATTATAAAAAATTTCTCAGTAATTACTGAAAAGATAATAGAAAGTTAGTGTAATACAATGTTTTTAAAACCGGACTGTTTAACGAATTAGAAAAGAGACCAGGTTAACGGTCCAACCACGAATCAACCGAAATCGAACTGTGATGTCATAAATATGTAATAAATGTTGGATCACAACCAGTAGTTTGGACAGTTTTACTCAAATATTACGGTTTTTAGCCTCAAACGATTCTTGTAAATCAATCAAACTGGTTCCCAATTTTTTCGGTCAGACAGGTCTGTTCGGTCCGATTTTTAAAACACTGATATAATATAAAAATATATTTTAGTCATAAAAAAGTATCATTGAAACCTAATCAATGTCAATAACAAATTTTTTATTTGAATCCTTTCAAGAAACAAATAAAAACTTTTGTTAATCAATTTTAAGTTTTTTACTCAATTCACATTGTTTTGAATTTTATTTGAAATAATATATTATCTTAGGAGTTATTGGTGTATCATAAATATTGTAACATTCAAAAAAAAAAATTTAAGCTTTTCCTTTTAAAGTTGCTATTACTACAGTGCTGGAGAGAGAGGGAGGAGAGAGAAAAAAAATATGAATAATATTTTATAACATAACTAAGACTCAACACAATTATTATAATTGCTTACATGGTGTGGAGTTCATGTAAGTCTCACGGGTGAGTGAGTAATTCTATTAATTATGTGGAATTTTAATTACAAAACATTACTAAAAAAAATATATACAACTTCACATACATTCTTTTCTACTGAATTTTTTCTTTCTTTTCTTGTCATTTTACGTCACTCTTTTCCTATCTCTCTTTCTTTTTTCTGTTTTTTAGAAGACACGCATTGATAATTTTTTTCTCCCTACTTCTCTCTTCCTTCTCTATCTCCTCTGCACACGGCAGAGATCTCTAATTGGTTGTGTGTGGAGAAAAAGGAGTATCAGAGAACAGAGTAGACAGAGGAAAGAAATAAAAAAAGAAAAAAATGTACTTTGTAAAAAGATTCAACTAATTGATTTTAATTCTTTATGTTTGTTAATAAATTTCTAAATTATTTAAAAGCCTCTTTCGATAGTCAGTTAGAACTATTTTTGTTCATTATTTTACACAAAAGTATGCAAATTAATAAATTAAGAATGTAAGAAGACTAATGATTTTTTAATACTACATAAGTTCATATAAGTCTTTCGATCTCTATATTTACCTATGCCGAAATATTCAAGATCTACCCTATGATTCCTTCTTTCGACAGCAAATTACAAGATTAAAATTATTTGATTAGTGACCAGTTAATTATAAGCGTTAAGTTCAGAATAAATCAGACAAATATAAAAGAAAATTATTTCAAATTAGTATAGAAAAGCAAGCATAATTCGAGACTAGACTATATCATTTTTTTAGAATAAAAAAATTTAGTTCATACTAAAAATTAAATTCAACATAAATGAATTTACTATCATTTTTTTTTTTTTTTGTGAGGAATGGAAGTGAATGAACACTAAAATAAAATAGTTGCAGTAACCCGCAGTGTTCACTGATCAGCAGTGTCAACTCGTTCTGATTCTGCCCAGCTGCCACTTCTTTTTCCTACTCTTTTTCTCCCCTGCTCAACCGCGCCGCACAGCGTTTTTTCCGTTTTTTTATTCTTTCCTTGGCCGCTTGATTCTGCTTTTTCTATTCTTGTTTTTGCTTCAGCCGCTGCGCCACTTCCTTTCTTTTCTTTTGTTCCTGCGCCGCCCCTCTTCAGCACCTCCTTTTAAACACAGCCCTCTTCGGCGCCGTTTGTTTTTTCTTTTCTCTGTATTTTTTTTGTTTTCCTCCGCAAGGACCACACAACAATGGGCTCCTCTCCAAAACCCTTTATATATCTTTTTTTCTTTCATCAGCCGCCGCATTTTATCCACTTCATCCTTTTTTGATTTTTTTTTGGAATTAAAATACTCCTAATACATTGCTCACTCAATCGTTTAGTGTCCAATTTTTTCTTGGCTTTTATTTTTTCAAGTGCTCGTCATTGAATGAGAGAGAGTCCATAGACGATGGGCTGCTTCAAATCCGGATCTTTAATTTCTTCAAATCTGAAATAAAATTTAAATGATGACAATGAAGCCTAAAATCAGCTAGAAAATAAATAAAATTAAACTAAAGTTTAAAGTTAAAAAGTGATAAAATATTCTAAATTATGCAAGTCATCAATGGACCATCGTCCATCTTTTACGTTGAGAACTCGATCGAATGTGGTAGATCAACATTGATTTGCTCAACTAGTACTGAAATTAATGTTGAGTCGATTGTCGAATAGGCTTACACATGCAGAAGCACATGTGACTATAAATAGGAAGATTGAGATCGAGACAAATCATCATTTTCAAAAAAATAATTTGTCAGTAAAAATAAGGAACATTAATATCATTTCAAAAAATTTAGTGTAGATCCTTGTAATTATTGAAAAGTTTAGGAGAAGTCAGTATAATTCACAAAAAGAAAAAAAAATAGTAATAATATGTGATTGATATTTTTGATTAATTAATTATACATTAATCACTTTCACTTGATTAACTTATTTAAAAGTCTCAAACCATTTGAAGCTGGACCAAGTGAATTCTGACAATAGAACTTTCCTTTGGATTTTGATTTAAATTAGTGTAGATTTAAATTTTTTTTTTTACAGTAATACATGCACAAGTAAAAGTTAAATATTGAAACTAACTAATCAGTCCAACTAAATACTTGAATCTTTCAAATAATGAAAATAATGAAAGAATAACATTACATGTCCTTAATTTTTATTTATATTTATATTTTTAATATGATGTGATATTAAGAGTCTCTTTGAAAATTATGTTATGTAACATGAAAAAATTGACACAACCCGAGACCCACCCTCTGCGGATCCCGGATCGCGCACCCGATCCGACATTTCTGTCGAACCAAGGGTTCTTAACTTACTGCACAAACCGTGCTCTTAACATGCAACAACTTAATTGCGGAAGTTTTGAAAAATATTTAGTTACAAAAGTTGCATGTTATACATATTGTTCTCAAAAGTGCGGAATACAAAAATAATTTTTTCATTCATCTGATCTACCCAAGACGTGGACCACATGGGAGTACTATAAGACTTTCTGTACTGAGTATTACCCCTGTACTGCAAAAGTATGTCCACTGCTATTGCTACTGCTCGTCTACAGCTTCCTTCCCTGAAAAATTTGGGGAAATAAGGGGTGAGCTAACTAAAGCTCAATAAGTAATTCTCCTTTGATCTGTCATGTGTACAAGAATATGAAAAGGCATTATCCACGAGGAAATAGGATAAATGCAGATGTACTAGCCAGTCATAAATAAAGATCTCATTAATGAATGCCAACAGTAGGAATTCAAATAATCAACAGTGATAATCAATCTGATAGCATACAAGCAATCACTGAATAATAGTTGTGAAATCTCATGATCAATCATAATAAAGTAACATGATCAGGCTACGAATGTCACAATCAAAAGATAATGATATCAATAAATTTGAAATGCCTGGATAATGGTGGGGCCCGGATACCCCGTTGGCTCACATTCGGGACCGTAGGCCTCGCCGAATGATCTTGCCCTGAGCTCGTATCCAGTGCGCTTAGGCCTCGCTGAATACTACCGCTCTGAACACGTATCCGGTGCGCTTAGGCCTCGCCAGATACCGTTCTGTGCACAATATAAAATAAATAATAAATCCCCCGGAATTTGGACCCGAATGTCATAACTGGCATCAGGTGGAAATGTGACTGATCACAAATCCGGCTCTTTAAGGATATATCAAGATCATACAATTTCTGGGTAAGTGAAATGAATTCACATTTAAATCGAGTGCAACTATCTGGCCTTCCCGGCCCTGGGTACAAGTGTACAATAAGAACTCAATGCACAAATGTACTACTGATCAAGATATATTCATGTAACATCAACAATACTTTCCACATGATAGAGCAATATCAATGTGGTCCAATTATTCTGAAAATATATAAGGAGTACAACAATAGCGTATGTACAAGAAAGTATGACTTGGCTCGGAATGTAACACATACAGAGATCAGAGATTACTTACCTTCTACTGTCCTTGAACTAAAATGATTTAGACTGCTTTTCCCTTGCCTTTCTGTGTTCCTATAATCCAAGAAACATATCTCAGTCTATCATCATTCGAATGATGTTATTCATCAAATTTTATGTCTTTATTTGATAAGTTCCCCTTTTCCTAAAATAGACTCTACCATTGAGTCCGGAATGTCCAAGAAAGTCGGTTTAGGCTTTTACTGATCTTAAATCGGACTCTTGGATCGAAAAGGGCAAAACTGTCTTTTGTACTTTATAGGTACTTTTATTCTCGGAACCTCTTTTTTATAATTTTGACCTCACCGTTGGATTCAGTGGGTCCGAGATAGTAAGAATACCCATACAACTTGCCTTGTTAGGACATAGGGGTATTTTGGTAATTTTAAGACTTGTTTTCATTGTATTTTAATGTTCGGAGTTCCGTCTTGTAAAACGGATCTTACCATTGGATCCGGAATGCCCGAGATAATAAAGTTTGACTATTTATTCGCCCCGTTCGGACTTCGTTTGACTTATTTGTGACTCAGGGGTAAAATGGTAATTTTACCTATTTAATAAATTATTTAAATAATTTATTTTATTATTTTATTATTTATCAGGGGTGCATTTGAAATTTATTTTCAAAGTCTGGGGTCAGATTTGGAATAGGTTGAATAGTTGAGGTCAAACTATAAATATCATAAGTTTTGGTTTATTTGTTTTTTTAATTAAAACATTGGACCAGAGGGTTCACTTAACGAAACCCTAGACCGGTCTCCGATCACACTGAATCAACCGGTTCAGTCCTCTCCAGAGAACCGGAATCCAATATTCCAAATTCTCACATTATCCATGGTTTGGACAGTGTTAACCCCAATTCCAAATTTCTTACTCTTGTAACCAAACAGCCCTAACCTCTTTAAATTTAAAACTCAAATGACACCGTGTCAAGCCCCTTTAAATCCGGTCGGGTCCCGACCCGATCCAGACCCGAACCCGGTTCTGTTTTAACCCGATCTCTCCCCCGATAATCCGGTCGTCTTCTCCGGCTGTTCTTCCGGCGCCGGTGGCCGGAACAGTGCCACCCTCACTATTTTTCAAGTTTTTCACTTCCATTTCGCGTCCAAATCTCACTGTTTTTACATCAAACTACTCCTAACGTTTTAACAATCATTTTAAACTAGCTTTGGGCCTCGGTTGCTACGGTTTTCAAGACCCATTTTCAGTTTTCCGACCACTGTACCCAGTTTTCGGTGAGCTCGGTTTTTCCTACGATTTTCTTATGGTTTTAATTCAAATCTTTTTCAAATAATCTCCTGCACCTTATAGGGTTAACTCTAGGTTATTTAGACCAAGTTTCATGCATGAAATATACAAAATCCGAATTTATTCTTCAACCTGCAACTAGGGTTTTCTCCCTCATTCCTTCATGGTTTTTCTTGGTTCTTGTTGCGTTTGAAACCTTATGTCATACTCTTTAAGATCCTAGATTTAGATTTAAATGAATCACGCTATAAAATTATGAAACAGAAACAAACTTCTTACCTATACTTTCGGTTTCCTCGGTTTTGTGGGTCTCTTCCCTTCCGTTCCTTCTTCCGATTCCACCAAGAGCTCTCTGAGTTCCCTCTGGATTTCTCCCCTTTGATTTCTATCTCCCATACGTAGGAGATCATGTGCACACACACACACATATATATATATATATATATATCACATCATGCCCATTCCTTCCTCCCTTCTTTTCCTCTCCTCCTCTCCTTTTCTGACCTGCTCCATACCTCTTCTGATTGCCTACCTTACCTTTTAGATTTCTCCCATACTCCTATGCCCATTAGGTTGGTTTAGGTTAGGTAGTTTATTATTATTATTATTATATATATATATGTATACACACACATATATATATACTCACTCACACACGGCTGCCTTGGCAGCCCACTAGTTTCCTTTCTTTTCTCTTTTGTTT
This sequence comes from Nyssa sinensis, assembly GCA_008638375.1. Classification (NCBI taxonomy): domain Eukaryota; kingdom Viridiplantae; phylum Streptophyta; class Magnoliopsida; order Cornales; family Nyssaceae; genus Nyssa; species Nyssa sinensis. The sequence continues at coordinate 159,443 of VIRR01000536.1, read as the reverse complement.
TAGTTTAATAATATATATATATATATACTTGCATATATATATATACTTGCATATATATATATACACTATCCTATACTTATACGTATATATGTACATAATTATACGTATATGTTTTCATATATTCTTCCCAATTCATATTTGCATACGTGCACTTTAATTTAATTACGTTGCATGTGTATACGTATGCATGCATGCATGGCTGCGCGTGTGCACACATTTCGAGACTGGTTTTCGGGTCGCTTATCCTGATCCGGCATTATTCATACATGGGCAAGATTTCTATTTGGACAATGCAATGCAGTTAATATTTCACAAGATATAAGGTTCAAAAGTTCTAAATACCATTGATAAAGTGTTGCCCGACCCGACTGCCTCGATATATGTGCCAATCCAGGTCGGGGTATTACAAAAATATTACATGATAATTAAGTCACAATAAAAATATTCCACATTCAAACTGACAATGACTCTCCAATATTCAAAGTACTAAAATCAAACAAAATCTTCATACATTTTTTCCTCTTTACTATAATTTTTTCTAAAAACAAAATGTAACTATTTTTTTTTTCATGTTTTTAAAATTTTTTCCGTCTATTTTTCCATTGTTTTATTTTTCAGGGGCAGTAGAAATCAAACAAATATTTGTGATGGATAAACTCATAGTCAAAGAAAAATGCTAAGAAGGTTATAAAATGAGTTTCTTTTTGGGTATTTGTACTAATTCTTTTACAAATATTTGTGATGGATAAACAAATATTTCCGTCTATTTTTCCATTCTCACAACAAAAGCTCCCTCAGTCACATGATTATATGCTTTTGCTTTAGCTTTGATTCTCCTTCTTTAACCCCTTATCATGCCACCACTCACTTTTGTCAAAGTAGTTTCTTTTTGGGTATTTGTACTGATTCTTTTAATTATACATTATTATAACAATAATATGAACCCAGTTCCTTGCCATTTTCTTATTCTTATTTTTTTTAAGACTATCAAAAAGTCTAATAAAATTTTTTATTTTATAAAATCTGATATTTAATTAAATCAAAATATTTTTACGATATTATTTATATTACATGACTGAATTTAATACGTATAATTATAAATTTTTTCCGATACTAAATATTTTTCAAGAAACAGACGCCATGGAAGGACTAAAATCGGAATGGTGAAAGGACTAGTTCAACTGGGCATTTATAGTTCTAAAGGAGATGTGATTTTTCTGAGAAGTCTCGGTTCATTCGGATATTACGAGTTTGCCATGCAATAACTTCTCTTTGGGGAGGGCTAATCAGGGGGTGATGGCTACTTAGGGAAGAAGAAGCCGCTGCAAGAATTGATAGGTTCTGATGTTGACTGACACGCGGCGGTGTCTCAATGGTGAGATGAATGTGTCATAATCAATAGTGCGACCTGAGACATCCGGTGGAAGGTGGTTGGTAATTTGAAGGACGGGACTTATCCACGTCAAGACTATTCGTTGCTTTGTCAGGTAAAACGCGGGGGGAACGCTGTGTGTCAATGGTGAGATGAATGTATGATAATCAATAGTGCGACCGGAGACATCAGGTGGAAAATGGTTGGTAATTTCAAGGACAGGCTTATTCAGGTCAGGAATACTCATTGCTTTGGTCAGGTTAAACGCAGGGTGAACGCGGTGTGTGTTGGGCTACACTTTTCTCTTTTAAAGTAAAATGATTGAAGGAGAAAATTACGCAGACGAGACTATAAATGAGTGGAATTAAATAATGAATTATTTAAATTTAATTTATTAAAATAAATAAATTTTAAATTATATTTAAATTTAATTTATTAATTTTTTAACATAATTTTAGATTAGTACGTAATCGAGTCAATTTTAAGAAATTTAATTTTTTATAAAGTATTTTTTACGCTTTAATTTAAGAGTTTCTTATTTTATTTTAAAATATCCCAAAATATGAGTCTATTTTAAAAAATCAATGTATAAAGTCTTGTGAAATTTTTAAATTATTTTTTTCACCAATTCAACGTGAATGTATTATTTAATGTGAAAGTAAGTTAGTTTGATAAATATATATATTTTTTTCAAGTATAAAAACATTAAATGGTTGTCTTTTTAAAAATTAATTTTTTTTAAAAGAGACTCATTTTATGAGACAAATAAAATATCGAATTACATTTAATTTAAGAAATCAAGTTGGAATTGAATTTAATAAATTAACAATCTTTATATATTTTTATACTTAGGAATCCATATTAAATAAATATTTAATTAAATCTAATTCAAACAACTAAACTAGTTTTAAAACCTTCTGCACGGAAAAGACTTTACTATTTAAGAGTCCCATCCCACATTAGACTTAAACTTCTGATCACCCAAGAATTGGGCCTATGCTCACCCATGTTGGAAGATCAAATAGGACTTGACACTGGTCACTTCACAAATATTTTCATTCTAATCATTTCAATTTTATTGGTGCGTGGTCTTCACTCGTTTGACGCGTAAACATTACGCATCAATGAAATTACGGTAATTGAATGTAAGGTGCACTGTGTTCACGTTTTTGGCACGTGAACACCACGCAGTAATGAAATAATGGTGATCGAACGTGTCAATCCTACACACCAATAAAATCAAGATGGCTCGACCAGTGCGAATTTATTTAGCAATCCTCATAGCAAACATGCAGCTTTTTCGGTGACCAATTGTCAAAAAGAAGAATCAACTTTAATAAAAGGCATGATCATCACAAGAAAAGAAAATGACAGCTTTTGAAAAACGACCCGTGAAGACTCAAATCAAATCAATTCTAGGTCGGCAATGTCTTATCAATTGGTAAGAAAAATTATATGTAGATTTTTTTTGAGATAATTATAGTTATACTTTTTTTTTTAAAATTCTTTTAAATTATATTGATTATATTTTTAGAATTATTGAAAGACAGATATTAACAAATATATATATATATATAAATTTAATATTTTACTTTAAAAATATTTACATTAATTTTTACCATGATTTCTAATAGTTATAACAAAAATTTCATAATTATAAAAAAGATAAGAGGAAGTCAGTGTAATATATAAATATATTTTTGTCATATAAAAAAATTTGATTAAATCTTGACATTGTCAATAACGAATTTTGTATAGAAATTTTCTTTTTATATTTTTAATATAATAAATGAAAAATTAATATAATTTTAAAAAACACATGTGAGATTTATATAATTATCAAATAACTCAAGAATAATTAATATAATTATTTTAAACTTTTTAAATTATTTGTATTTGATAATTTATTTTAAAAATTTATTTAATTTTGTAATTAATAACTTAATTGAATCTATGTACTCTTTGTACTATTTTCATGAAAACTTCCACAACAATCAAACTAAATTAAAAAAAACATACTTTAAACGATAGACTATTTTTGAAATCAACGTGAATATTTTACAAATATTCTATCTAAAAGGTATAAATACAAATAGTATGTATGTACCTATCATAGGTGGTTTTGATAAGATCTTTCACTTAATGTTACACATATCTTTGATACTTTTTGTAATATCTAAAATCATTAGAATGCATCCAATCGTCCGAGCTTGTATAGGTATTGCAAGAATCTGATTAGCTAGTTTAATGTGAATTTCAATTGAGTTATACTATCTATATAAAAATGTCATTTTTTTTATCATAGATATATATTGGAAAAATATATAAAGAGAGTATAATTGTTATAATAAAGAGAGCACAAACAACACTATAGAAGCTTTGAGTAACTAATTCATATTTTTGTGAGTAGATTCATTTATATTCTATTTTACAAAATGATTTGTAAATTTTGTCAAAAGAGAATTTTAAAATACACTTTTAGAATACTGCATAATGAGTTGCACACCAGGTATAGTGAATATGTGAAAGTGAATTGTGATTGTTACAAGATATTATTGTGATAAAGGAACAAGGCTGATAAAGGCAATATCGACATAAAAGAGTGAAATAAAAAAAATAGTAGGGTTGATTGACTAGCGGTAATCTAAACAAATTAGTGAAATATATGCTATGTAAGCATATGTCGATTTGATATAAAAATTGATGGGCCATAAAGTGACAGACCAATTCAAACATAACACGTGTGTGTACAGAGCACTTACATATACAGACCAAGAAAGACTCTTTTATCCAGTACAAACAGATACATGGGGTTCAGAACTTCTTTGTTCGGAATGACCCAAGATCTCTAAGCCTACCTCTAGAGCAGAATAAGTATCTATAAGAAGGGGTCCCGAATTGGTCATCGCTTTCGATATCCTACCAACTTTAGAATAAGGAAACAAAGTTCAACATGGCAACTACTATTTTCGGATATCTCCATATCCCTATTTCTACGACTCCGAATCCTATTCAACTTAGAAAATCTGCAGTCTATATATAAAGCCCTAAGGTACATTTTCAAATTACATTCAATTAATTCCTTTCAATTGCGGTCTTTTTAATTTACTGACTTTATCATTGGAGCTGCTATCATCGGAGCTTACCCGGTGACCCTTTGATTTTGAGTTCTTGACAGGTGACGAAGAACGGAAGCCCCACTGATCAGAAAGTGCAACATTAGTTTGGCGCCGTCTGTAGGAACGACAATCGTTCCTACTAACTTTCTTATTCAAAAGCAACAAATCCTTTGTCCTTTTTTTTTTTTTTTCTAAAAAGGCAATGATTACCAATCTTCGTCCTAGAAAGAGTTCTCAAAACTCCAGAAATCAGCCTCCTATTGGAAGAGGAAGGGGGCAAACACCTAATCACTTACAGCAGCAACTTGATCGGATTCAACGACAATTCGATCAGATGCAAGAACAACTTGTTGCCATGTCCCAAGCTCTGGCTTCTTTGGCCTAGAACCAGCGGAGCAATATCCCTACCCTCCTCCTACCAACATTGCTAATGGAGGGGCTCAGCCTCCTACTACCACCATGGGCGGAGACTCTCCCAACGAGCAGTCGGTACACCCCCATGGTACCACTCATGTAGGGGTTAACCCCCAGACATCAACAACTGTTGGGAGAGGGATGCCTGCTTTCCACCCAACTGTCCATTACCAAAGCAGAATGAGGATCCCAACTCCAGCAGCTTTGAGGCTAATCCAGCGCCACAAAAGTTCCAACTTCCTTAAGCACCGGCTCCCCCAGCCTTCGGTGGGCAACGTCCTCCTGCCAATATTGGACAAACTCATCCCCTGAATATAGGGTCTGAAGGTGCAAGATAGGGTTAACAACGAGGCCCAAACCCACAACCAATCCTGTCCAGAGTTCCTCAAAGGACAGAAGAGATAGTAGACTCCCAGGAATAGACTGTCTTTACTAGAGGGATCCAGGCCCCTCTAGAGCAAAATGAACTGGGAAAGTTGCTCGGGAGGTTTTCCACGCCATTCACCTCTGCCATAATGACAGAGGAGCGGCCAAAAAAGTTCGTTGTCGCAAAGTTCACCTTCTACGACAGATCTGAAGACCGTGGGGACCATCTATCTCACTACCAACATACAATGGCTCTACATGGGGCCACTGACACCTTCATGTGTCGAACCTTCGCGACGAGCCTCAAAGGTACCACTCTGAAGTGGTTCCATAACCTCCCCCAAGGATCGATCAACAATTTCTATAAACTCAGTAGGCGATTTCTTGATCGATTCCTAACCAGTAAGAAGTTAAGGAAAGGACCAGAATTCCTATTAACCGTAAAGCAAGCAAAATGAGAGTCACTTTGGGAGTACATTGCTCGCTTCAATACCAAGCTCATAGAGATAACGGATTGCGGTCCAAGTTTTCTAGTGGCAGCTCTTACTTCTGGCCTAGGGCCTGGACGCTTCCAAAATTCTTTGACAAAGAATCTTCCTGTCGACATGGCGGCACTCATGGAACGAGTACGAAAATACATAAACCTGGAGGATACAAAAATGTCCTTCCAGAAAGTGAAAGAACAAGCTCAAAAGGATGATCAAGTTCATAAGAGGGAGACCAACGCAACTAAGAAGAGGGTCAGGAGTCCCGATAAGAGGAGGACATCCAGAACCTAGAACAATCCTAATTCTGGAAGGTACGAAACTTTCACCCATTTGAATGCCTCCCTTACTCATATACTCCAACGGATACAAACTTGTGAGGACTTGAAGTGGCCAGAGCCACTAAAGAACAACCCCGACACTAGAGATCAAAACCCCGACACTAGAGATCAAAACAAATATTGTGATTTCCACAAGGAACATGGGCACACGATCAACATTGATTTGCTCAGCTGGTACTGAAATTAATGTTGAGTCGGTCATCTAATAGGTTTACACAAGCAGGGGCACATGTGAATGCAAATAGGAAGATTGAGATCGAGGTAACAAATTGTCCTTTTCAAAAAAAAAAAAATACATGTCACTTAATCATCATTGGATCTGAATTTAAAAATAAAGTTGATCAATTAAATTTATAAATAAAAAAGAGTTTCAACTTGTCCTCACTTTTTAAATATCCCAAATGACTTACCACTCTTATCTCTATTTTTATTAAGCAATTTCGTATTTTCATTCCTCATTTTAATATTTTAGTTTTTTAAAACTACAATTTTAATAATTAAAAAGTTGATATTTCAAAATTCAAGTGAAAGTAATAGGAGCTTGAATACTATTTTTCTTTGTTAAAATATTTAAAGTAAATTACATTGATTTCTTTGAAGTTTATGATAATTATAACGACATTCCAAAAAATTTTTGAACTACAAATACCGCCCCTCTCATAACGTTTCTGAAAATTATACTGACTTCTCTGCCAGAAGTTTTTGAAATTACACTAATCTCTCTTACTTTATAAAATAATAATAAAAATTTTAAGAAAAGTTTAAAAAACTGGTCAAAATTGAAAAAAATAACAAATAAAATAAATAAAAGGGCCATTTGAACAGGGGGTGTGACCCTTTAACATTTTAAAAGCAGGGCCATTTGAAAACCCATTTCATGTAAATGGGGGTTCGAAAACCTTCTACCATTAATCATGAAAACATAAATCCTTTGATCATGAAAATAGAACATATAAATCACGTTTAGAAAAATGAGGGATAAACCTTCTACCATTTTTAAACGTAACATCTTTTCACTTTTTAATAGAAGAATCCATTTCGAACTGGACCCTAAGCTTAACAGATCAGTAGAGATATTTCATGCTTGGGGGGGACAAACCTTTTATCGGGCATTTACAGGATTTTGAGTCCCATAGGATCAAAATAGTTGTAGTGCTTATGCACCATTATCTTGCATTACTAGTTTGCAAACAAGAGACGTTTAAAAATATTTCTTTGCAGATAGATGCTATTCAAGAGCATTTAAACATAAACTCCAAGTAGATGCTTTTCAAGAACATTTAAAACATACTTTTTCAAATGGATGCTTTTCAAGAGCATTTGACAAAACTTTCATGAGTATTTTAATAGAGCCTTCAAAATACTTGGAACATAAAATTCAGGAACATTTAAGACATAACCTTCAAAGTATTTAATTACGCCGTTCAGGAATATTGAAAACATGGCTAGAGTGAAAAACATTTACTTTTAGAGGCATTTAATATAAATTTTGAATTTAAATAGACATGTTGCAGTACGAACGTATAAATAGTCAGCAATTTAAACAAGCTCACTTACATGTCAAGATAGTATTTAAAAATGGAAGTAATAATACATTTGAATCACGAGTTATGTAAATATAGGAATTTTGAACTTAAAACACTTCAGGAATCATGGAGTTAAAACCTTTACTTCAAAGTACAGGATTACTCACCTTGATTCTCGGGGTTGGCGCTATTAATGTGCCTTTCCCTTTCCCTTGTAGTTCCTAAGAACAATTTATGAAGAATCTAATTAATTCTATATTTAACTTAAATCACCACCTATTTGGTGTTCTTAATTTATTCTTAGACCGAGTGAATCCTAATTTTCTAGGATAGGCCTTATTTCTTTTAAATCGGACTATTTGTAGTCAAGACGGACTCTTAGGAATAATTTAATAAATTTTCATTTTCACGTGTCTTATTTTTCAGTACTTAATTTGATAATATGGACCTCACCGTCCGGAACGTCGAAGAAAGTCAATTTAGACCTTCTTGAACTTCCATTTGGCTTTGGGCATCATTAAGAGTAAAATGGTAATTTTTACATTTTACGTGTCTAAATTTTTGGGATCCCGTCTCATAAAACGGATCCAACCATCGGGTCCAGAACATCGAAAAAAATAAAAATATACTACCTTTTTATTTTATTTGGGTAATGGAACATTTTACCATGATTAAATTAATTTAATTATTTAATTTGATAATATATATTTATATTTTTCAATTTATATACAAGGGCCACGGTGGCACAGTGGCACGTGCGTGGGGTTTAGAATCTTTACATGCGTGAGGTCTCTGTTTCGAGTCTAGGGGGCTGCGACTCTCCTTTATTTTTCTGATTTTTAGTTGGCCAAACAGCGGACAAGGAGAAATCCAGGGATAGGATATCCCTGTTCCTACCATGGTTACCAAATCAGGCCTCTAACCATGTAGCCAAATAGACCCATATTTTTTTTAAATTTAAAACCTAAAACCTTAAATGATGCCATCCCACTTACCCGTATGTGAGGCTGGGTGAGTTCCGACCCGAACCCGAAACCTGATCCGCACTATTCATCTTCTTCCCCGACCTCCATCACTGTTGCCCAAATTTGCAGGATTTTTCAAGTTATATTTTGTGCCATTTTAGGTAGCTTTTCGACCTGTTTTCTTTAAACGCTAAGGGAGATTTTTGCGTTGGTCTTAGGGTTCGAATTGAGCTCAATAGCTCAGTTGAAGTTTCATGGCCGTTCTGGATATTAAGTTCGTTCATGGTCGTTCCTTCACCAAAACTAGTGTGGTTTGGCTTATTGTGATCCGCATCCTAATACCTTCAAAACCCCATTCTTAGAATCAAGGTTGGTGCTCGATTTATGAAGTCGGGTTCTTAGACTAAAACCTGCAAATCATTTTTTTCTTCCTCATTTTAGGTTCTTCTAATATGGTCTTTATAGATTCTTGCTCCTTGTGGCATCTATTTTAAGCCCCAATACACAAAATCACGTTTCTTGCCAGTAGTTTCAGACCTACATTCTTGGTGGTCATCAATGGCGAATGAGGTATGGGTTTATTGTTGAAGGTGTTCTGAGCCTCCTAAATCAGTTTCCTTATATTCCCTAACATGGTATATCAACTTCTAAGCCATGCATGCACTTATTTTCCATTCAATAGTAAGTTACGACCATTATTTTTCTAGAGAGAGAAACATCTAGCTTAGGTGTTTTTACCTTTGGGCAGTGGATCTCTCCCTCCTTCTTACTTGGTTTTGAGTCCTTTAGGCTTCTTATGCCTTGACCAGTGCTTACATGCAAGTTTTCTTCTTCTCTCTCTCTACATCTTCTTCTTCTTTCTCTCTCTACAATTCTCTCTTTCTAGCTGCACTCACACTCACACATGCACTAAGTCAATTTTGACTTCCTTCCCTCCTACGCATATCACATGTAGCATATATATATACATATATATATATATATATATTGATGAGGTGTTGCATGTAATTTGATTGGATGTGAGGAGGGTGCAATGGGGTTTTATATGGGTTATATATATATATCTAGTGGGATATATAGCACAAAAGTGATGTAACCTAGTTGGTTAATTTTTTTGGCATTAGTTTTTTCCCACTTTTTGGTCTTGGGATCAAGATTTTGGGCCATCACTTTTGGCCTATTTTCTTTCTTTTTTCTTTTTATGTCTTGTTTGGCATTTGTATTTTATCCCAATTTTATTTTATTGCATTCTTTTTATTTCTTTTCTTCCTCATATGCTTGTGTTACTCATTTATTTTCTTTATATTTTGATTTCATAAATCGAAGTCTTATTATTTTGTAGCATTTATTTGTTTTGATCTAGTTTTTTTTCTTAACTATTATATTATTTCTTAAAGTCCTTAATATTTAATTAGCGACTTAATTATCAATAACTAGTTCGGGGTGTCACATTCTCCCCTCCTTAAAAGAGTTTTGTCCTCAAAACTCAAGGGTCCTTAGTCAGTATAAGACTCTGCCCTTTTTTCTTTCTCATTATCGGTATCTAGGACATTTGCGTGTCTTACTCGTGATTTATCTCGATATCTTAACAGTTATTATTGTAATTACATCTTATTGTCGTGATTACGTCTTACTTGTTTACCCTTAGTCATATTTAATACGTTTGGTTGTTACTACATATCATAGTGGTCTTAAAAGTCAAGTTAAATGACAAAGACATATAATCAGAAAGTAATTAAGTATTAGATAGGGTACCTAGCTGACCAATAGAGGTCCATCCAGCCTCAAATAAAAGTTGAATACTCGACAAATTTTTGGCTGTCGAGGTCTGAGGTTTCGGTGTAGCTGATGAAGTTATAATTGTGGCATCGCCGACATCTTGGTCTGGTGCTGGGCAGTCTTTGACCAGGTGGCCAGTTTTCCAGCATCTAAAACAAGCCCTAGTATGACGTCGACAAGGCACAAAGTGGTGTTTTTGACAAGTAGGGCACAATGGGCTATCTTTAGTCTTCTGGCTGGTGTTACCCCCCTCATTCACAGAGTTTACACTCTTGGCCCCAGTCTTAGTCCTCTTTATTAGTTGAGGAGCGGTCCGAGTCTTCTTTTTATCCTTCTTCTGGGCTAGTGCATTCCCGACCCTCTCAAAGATTTTGGCATGATTCACCACCCCGTTGTAGGTTGGAAGCTCAAAAGACTCAATTCTGTACTTAATATTGTCCTTCAGGCCATTTTCAAACTTCCTAGCCTTTAGGTTCTCAGTGGCAATGGTATGGGGTGAGAAGCGAGCTAGCTCCATGAACTTGGCCTCGTATTCCTCAACAATTATGTTTCCCTGGGTGAGGGTTGCGAATTCCGCTATCTTTTGGTTCCTAGTTGACTGTGGGAAATACTTGTCATAGAAACAATACTTGGGAAACATAAAAGAAATTTATAAAGTTGATAGAGGAGATGAGTGATAGTGAAAAATTTTAAATTGATGATTGATATACCATAAAGTGACAAACATATTTGAAGCATGACATGTGTCTCTAAATAGCTCTTCAGGGTACAGATTAGGAAAGGTTAATTTTATCACGTCGACCAGGCACGGAAGGTTCCAAGGTAATGGATTCAAAACCTAGCACCACCTTCCATATCCTACCGACCTCAAAATAAGGAAACAAAGTTCAATATGACAACTATTATCCTAGAATTAACCTAACAGCATAAGGCTATGGAAACTGTCTTTCCTTCATATATTTTTGTGTCCCTTAAAATTGATGGCCTGAGGGCTCTATTTATAGAGAAATATAGGGATTTGATCCAAAGGTCTAAGATGAAACCCTAAAATGGAGGGCTAGGATCATGTCTTGAGTGATAATTATCTAATTAAATAAATAAAAAAATAAATAAGAATAATTATCCTAACTAACTAAATTAATAAATAATTATGACAATGAGCAAACCAATAGAATTGATGCCTATATGCAAGACCGAATAAGATAAAAGAGAAATAGAGTGTAAATGAAAAATAAAATCTAAAATGAAAACGTCTAGGTTCAATGTATCTCCATTTAAGAAAATATTAAGCAAGCAGATTTATGAAAACTCTAAAAGCGAAAAGTCCTAATTATACCTAAATAGACTACTACCACTCAAGATTACCAAATTTCCCCCAAGTCGGTAGAGAATCTCTAGATTGCCACAAGACACGTGAAATGACCAAATTACCGCCAATTTGTCACCAAAGGGCTAAAATTACTAAATTACCCCCATGTGGGTAAAATGATATCAAAATTATGAAAATGCCTTTCAAGTAACTAGGAAGTCCTACTGAGGGTAGGATTGTGCCAAAATTACCAAAATGCCCTTAGTGGGCAAAAGGGTGCCGAAATTACCAAAACACCCTCTGATGGGTAGAAGAGTCCTAACGGGGGTGGGGCTCTGTTAGGAAGAGTCCTATTGGGACTGGGACTCTGACAAGAGAGTCCTAACAAGAGTGGGACTCTATCAAGAAGAGTCTTAACGGGAGTGAGACTCTATCGCGAAGAATCCTACTTGGACTATGACTCTGACAGAAGAGTCCTAACGAGAGTGGGATTCTATCAGGAAGAGTCCTAACGGGAGTGAGACTCTATCGAGAACAATCTTACTTAGACTGTGACTCTGTTAGGAGAGTCCTAACGAGAGTGGGACTCTATCAAGAAGAGTCATACTTAGACTAAAACTTTGGCAAGAGAGTCCTAATGGGAGTAGGACTCTATCAAGAAGAGTCCTACTTGGAGTGGGACTCTGACAAAAGAGTCCTAACGGGAATAAGACTCTGTTAAGAGGGGTCCTAATGGGAATATAACTTAATTAGGAAGAGTCCTTACTTGAAGTAGGATTCTTAGCATAATCATTGGTTTTTACTACTTAATCAAGGGTCACAAAATGAGGTGTCTACAGAAAGCCCTTCATTGACGGAACTTGCAAGCAAGTAAACGTTAGAGCAAGAAAAAAAAAAAAGACAACCATTTTGACCTTGATTGTAATTTTGACGTGGTCGGATTTATTCCTCTATAAGATTCCTACAGATCACCCTCAGGCTAATCAGACCCTTCGCAGTTCCTGACTAGCGAAAATGAGTGTTGTCCTTACCAAATTTTCTCTAAAGAGATCATCTTGATAGAATTGTTTGAGGTTATGCCCTCAAAAATGACTCATCAGAGTCTTACTTGATAAGAAATGCGATCCTAACAAGTCTTTCATGAGGTTGTGTTCTCATGAAATGATCTTACATCCTCAGACATTTTTACCTACAAGAAAATTTCATCTTAGTAGGTTGGTAAGAGAGAATATGATAAATGGCTTATTCGAAAGGAACGCTGTCACGACCCGAAACTCACCCTATGCGGATCTGGCATCACGACACCGGCCTGTCATGCCCCGAATTTCCACAAACCTGGGGAGTGAGTGAATTTAAATATGAAAAGTAAAGGAAAGGTCATTAAGGTGAATTTAATTAAGTATGCATTCATTCCCCCATGTTTCCCCAAAATTATAAGTGAAGCCTTGCCATTTAACTTAACCAAGATGGCCTTCTAATTTTACTCAAGCATCTTTCCCAAGTAATATTTAAAATAATTTAAGTCATGCATGTTAAAAAATGGCTTCAAAATAGTCTCAAAACATTTCTAAAAATGCCTTGGGATAATGGCCCAAATGGGCCCCAAAATGCCTTAAGGCATAGTCCAAGTATAGGTCAAGAAGCTCACCAAAAATTATCTAAGGAAGGGAGGCCAAACATGGCCCATGTAAGTGGCCAAACATGGCCCAAAAAGGTTACCAAAAATAGCCCAAAAAGGTGGCCAAACATGACCCAAAGGTTGGCCAAACATGGCCCAATATGGTGCCCAAACATAGTCCAAAAAGGTTCCCAAACATGGCTCAAAAAGGTGCCCAAACATGGCTCAAAAGGGTGGCCAAACACTGGTGTCAGGAGGGTGTTAGGTGGCTGGGCAGCATGGGCGTGCATGGCGTGCGCGCAGGCAAGGCGGCCTGGGGCACAGGGCGCGTGTGGGGCACTGGGCGTGCGCAGGCGCACGGGCGCGCGGCACAGTCACGGGGCGCGCGGTAGGGGGCTGGGCGTGGCCTGGGGCAATCTAGGCTATTTTTCTGATTTTCACTGTTCATGGCTGCAACCTAATTTTTCCATTTCTGAATTTTTACTATAGTGGCTGCGGCTAATTTTCTCTAGTTTTGGCCTATTTCCTCAAGGCTTTTAACCCTCACTTTATGGCACTTTTTCCCACTTCTTCATGGGCATTTTTACACACCTAATGGTTCTTTTAATTTCATAAAATTTTGACATGGTTTCCTTTATTTTCTAAGCATTTTTTCACCTAATATTCGTGATACATTATACAATCAATGATTCACACATTTCCATCCTTACTCAATGGCCACAATCTCATGGGAATTAACACACATCATTCCCTTCAACATATATATACATGTGAGGCACATTAAATAAATATGTTCAACATGTCATTTGGGCTTAAGCCCTTACATTACAAATTTGGCCTAGGCTTATAGTTCACTATACTTTTCCAAAATGAAATAAAAGCCATTTGGGCTTATGCTCATACATACAAAATATGCCCCAAGGGCCAAATATCCTTCCTAGTCCACTTCCCCTCCTTCCTTCAAGACTTCATCAAGTCTCAAGTACCGTGAGCGTCATCTGAAATATGATATCCCACGAGGGGTTAGCACAACCGTTGGTATGGCACAATGCTAATGCTAAGAACAAATTTAAGGCGTGGCATATGCAAGTGTACATTTTAAAAGCTATACATTTACCCATTCATCAATGCAATGTAAAGGTGATATGCATGACACACACATGCAACCTCTATGCCACACCCATGTCTCGGTTTTATGGTCCTTCCCCGTAGGTCCATCGAGTACCCTTCTATGTTTCACTTCACGGTTCGTTCCCGTTGGCATGAGTACCAATGACCAATTTTGGATTTTTCACCACAGGATCTACACCCTCATAATGCATAGCACCAAGTGCTCAACTCACGCCATGCCTCCAAGGACTCACACTATGCCAACATGCTTTGGTTTCATTTTTATGCAATTCAATGAAACATTTCATCACACATGGAGCATGACTTAAAAATATGCCTCTTTCATAAAGTAAAGCATAACTTTAAATTCACAACACTTTATCTACATGAATGTAAGTCACAATTCAATGAATTTAGTATATGATCAAGTCTCATGTTCATCACTCTAACAATTTCATCACACATGGAGCATGAGTTTTGTTCACTGCATAGCCGAACCGATCTGTGAGAATATAGTCCTTGTTGAGAGGAACAACTTCTTAGAAGGAAGTCTTGTGAAAATCTAAGCTTAAAGATGAGTTTTGGAGGCTTAAAGTTAGAAAACTCTAGGTTTTCTCTCCGTTTTTCTCCCTTGCGCGAATTCTACTTCTTCTCTAGCCCAATTCTGATTTTTCTATCTCTGAATGGTTGTATTTATAGTGGAGGGGCAAAGGTACAAAATGACCCTTTTGCCCTTAATGAATCCGGGCCCCCCCGTTACATTACAACTTGTCTTGAAACGTCTCAATTCGACATTTTACTTTAACCAAAGTTCTTAAAATTATTTTAAATGAAAATATTTAAAAAAATATATTTTCGCCTGTGGCCGGATCCACCCGGGCCACCTGGATGCCCTTTTGATCCAATTTTTGAAACTATCTCCGAATAGGCTTAAATTTTTACAGGAGGTGTATTTTAACATTCTAAGCATATTTATCTTCTATGGAATACTAAAAATATGCTTCTAAATATGACTTATAGTTAAATGTGCATGTATAGCGCCCTACCAGCAAACGGTGCATGAATAATGCCCTACCGGTAAAAACAAAAAATTTACCCTCATTTTTAAGATCTCTACATCCTTCCCCCCTTTAAGAAATTTCGTCCCAAAATTTAAAAATGTACCTCTAGAAACAAACAACTTTGGACACCTAGTACGGGTTTTAGTCTCACATTCCTAAGCGACCTCCTCGACCCTATAATGGCTCCAAAGAACCCTGACCAAAGGGATGGTCTTGCCCCACAAAACCTGGTTCCCCAAGTCCAATATCTCTACAGGCCTCTCATCATAAGAAACACCACCCTCCATTTCAAGATCGACCCAATCTAGTATATGTGAAGGGTCAAGCTCATACTTCCCCAACATCAATACATGAAAGACTTCATGAACCCTAGATAACTGTGGCAGTAGCGCCAATCGGTAGGCTACTTCTCCAATACTTTTATCAATCAAGATCTAGCAAAGATCTATAACACTCATGTTATCACATTAGTTCCAAATCTAACTTAATTTAGGCACTATAATCAACATAATTAGAAACCCTCCTACACATCAGATTGATCATTTAATCACTTTGTTATAAGTCCACAAATTGAGTTTTCAATTCATATAATTTCACAATCATCACAAGATACATTATCAATTCCTTCTATGGAGAATTCATTCTCCCTACAACAGTAATTTTTTCAAGTAAATCATCAGAATGTCCCAAACTAATTCATCATTATTAGTGTTCACTCATGATATAAATTATGATTATAATCTATCATCCATCAACTAGGGAAAAACAAAACAGGTATGCACAGGCCTTACTAACAAAATGACTTCTATCATCAAAGAAATATAATAAAAAACCTCACCCCTTGAAGATCAATCTAACCACCATGTGGCCACAACAGGAAATAATCATGACAAAATTCCTAGCACTTTCATACTCCACTAAAAATCAAAAGTCATCAAATGCACTATTATAATTCTCAATAGCCAACCACAGTTCAATATGTATATCTATAGGTCACTCCATCCTCGAGATATACCATTTCCAACTAATCTTATATTCTAAGAGTATCCACCACTGTTGGTAGTAAATCCTAACCCAATATTAACAATAATTCACCATTTCTATTCACCAGTCATTGGACTTTCACAAGATCATTCCATTTTCAAATTAAAATTTTCATTCTCAAATTATATGTTAAATAAAAATTTGAAATTTTACTCACCACAAGCTTGAGCCAACCATGTCATTCACAATCCATTCTCTATATCAAACAACACGATCACCATACTCCATTAACTAATAATTCAACAATCTAATTCCTCAAAGGATAAAAAAATAAAAAAATAAAAAAATAAAATCTCTTACTCTTTACCCCACGTATATTTCCTACACATTCCCATATATACAAAATAATGGTAGGCGTCCATCTTTACTTTTTCTTATTCACCTCAGCTATTTTATCTTAGTGTAATTCATTTCCATTCATACTACATATTATCAAAAGTTTTCTATTTTCATCTCCTTAAGCTTTCAAGCTTTTAATTTCATGCATTATCCAATGACATGCTCCAAAATGCAACATAAATATGCAAGCACGTATGTACCTAATCCGTGGGTGTATATAAAAACAAAACATGTAATACATATCTCTTACACATCAAAGAATTTAACATACTTCATTTATACTCACATACCTTACACATACAGTAAGTAAAAAAAAAAAAATCTGATACTTAACACATACAACAAATCAATTAAACCTTGACAAATACTAAAGATGCATTACGTTTCCATCATGTAATTAGTACATACTCACGCAAGTTCGCCTTAGTTAATTCATTTTTCCTTGCCGCCTTAAAACTTCTTATTAGTTATCTTTTACCTTTTTCCTGTATATAACTAGGTGATAACCCTTCATAGATCACAGTTCCTTTTGTTACTGGGTGATGGATTGGCCAGTCCATACACTTGTAACTCAAAACCTGCTACCAATTCAGTATATTCATAATACAATTTCAAGTGATCCTAACCACATGGGTTTATGACCTAGTATATACATTTCTACATCATATGCTCATAACAGTTAATATTCATTTAATCATTCATACATACATAACATGGTTAAGCATACTTTTATACACGTATTACTACCAATCCAGTTTGTTTAGATATCATAGTCGTAGTACTGTAACCCTATGAACATCGGGTACTAACCTAGCATACACACATAGAATCAACAACAATATTCAATAGCTAACACGTACCCTACCACATAAACATTTAGGTATGGATCCATCCTAAGAATATACATATACATGAATAAATACACGACCTATCATATAGTGAACTAGGCATACATCCAATCCTCTAGATATCCAGGCTCATAGCTTACTTTATAGATAACTAAGCATATAGCTTATCTCACAAATCACTCGGTCTATTATATATATATATATATATATATATATAAGCATCTAGCCCCAGTTCATCAATAATCGAACATACCACATATTGTATAATTTCACACACTAAAGTATCAAGCACTCACCTAATCACAAAATCCAAACCAGCCCAATTAACTTGAAGTCTAACCTCTCCTAACTCATATCAAAGTCCATCCTAGAAGGATCCACGGACACCCCGTGAAATAAAACTATCTCCCTCAAGAGTACACACCGTCACTCTCCCCCTATAGTAGTCTACACTCGCCCGAAAAACAAACAACCAATACGTCCTCAATATAATGCCAAAACTAGGCATGTCAAGTAGAATGAAGTCAAAATAAAGGACGCGGTCAGCTATCTCTATCGAGCAATCTCTACAGATTCTCGTCAGTGTCACACTACCCCAAGTATATTCATATAATTTGCATCTTAAACACAAGACTCTTATTCAAAAATTTAATTCATCTAACTCTTAACCTAATATACAATTTCCTTTAAAGCAACAACCAATATTTATTCTTCATTCAATCATAATTATGTAATCACTCTTACAAATTATGCTAGAACTAGGTTTATAATTCACACCTCAATTTGGCCCATTTTATGCAACTCATTATTTTCACAAGGCTTATATTCACAAGTTCATTTAATCAATTCATTATTTTCATAACAACTAGTATCGATCATTTTATAAGACTAGGGAAGTCAATAGTATCCATCACTAGGTCACCTCCTTAGGCCACCACAAAATAACATATTCCAGTTAAATAAAGAAATCATTTCAATCCCCAACTTTCAGATTCACATCACTTAAATTTATCAATATTCGTCCTAAGCACGAAATCAAAACTCAATTACATCATAATCCGGATTAATCCACAATAATATTTTTCAGACTATTCATGTTTATACAATTTTCCTAAAACCAGAGATCATCAATCATCACCTGATAACCTAACACATCCTGTAGACATATTTGCTTAATCATAATTTATAAAACTCACGTCAACCACCTCCAACCATTGGTTACAATAAACAATTAACAAATTTCCCCCTAATTCAAACATAGTCTTTTGCCAAGAAAACTCTATTTAAGCAATACAATATACACATGTCTTAAGTCATGCTAGTATTCAACTAGTCCAACTTACTTAAGGTCTAAACCCCATCCACTACTCCAAGACATTAGATCACATACCATGTTATCACATACGGTCATACCAATATACATATCATTCATATCATACACCACACTGCATCATATCACGTAATCATGCATCATAGTATATCATCAACTAACACATAATCACAACAAGTCATGCATTCAGTGAAAATAACTACATAACACACAAGATCCTACCACATACCACCGACAACTTACATTAAGTCAAATGCTCTCCTCAAGGGTCCCATGGTGTTCAACAACACCTATCATCGCCAAGTATTCTCAAACTAGAACTTTAATACCAAGTTGTCAAAGGTTACACATTACACAAGGTTTACACAAATTTCAAATCATATAACATAGTCTCATTGTGTTCAACAACACCCCACGGTCTCTAGGTATTCAAACCTATGCTCTGATACCACGTTGTTATGCCCCGAATTTCCACAAACTCGGGGAGTGAATGAATTGAAATACGAAAAGTAAAGGAAAAGTCATTAAAATGAATTTAATTAAGTATGCATTCATTCCCACATGTTTCCCCAAAATTATAAGTGAAGGCTTGCCATTTAACTTAACCAAGATGGCCTCCTAATGTTACTCAAGCATCTCTCCCAATTAATATTTAAAATAGTTTAAGTCAAGCATGTTCAAAAATGGCTTCAAAATAGTCTTAAAACATTTCTAAAAATGCCTTGGGATAATGGCCCAAATGGGTCCCAAAATGCCCTAAGGCATAGTCCAAGTATGGGTCAAGAAGCTCACCAAAAATTATCTAAGGAAGGGAGGCCAAACATGGCCCATGTAAGTGGCCAAACATGACCCAAAAAGGTTATCAAAAATAGCCCAAAAAGGTGGCCAAACATGGCCTAATATGGTGCCCAAACATAGTGTAAAAAGGTTCCCAAACATGGCTCAAAAAGGTGCCGAAACATGGCTCAAAAGGGTGGCCAAACACTGGTGTCAGGTGGCTGGGCAGCATAGGCGCGTAGGCACACGCATGGGCGCGTATGGCGAGCTCGCAGGCAAAGGGCGTGGGGAACTGGGGGCGTGGCGCAGTCGCAGGGCGCATGGCACCGCGTGGCGCGTAGGCGGGCGAGACAGGGAGGCTGGGCGTGGCTTGGGGCAGTCTGGACTATTTTTCTGATTTCATTGTTCATGGCTGCAACCTAATTTTTCCATTTCTGAATTTTTACTGTAGCGACTGCGGCTAATTTTCTCTAGTTTTGGCCTATTTTCTCAAGGCTTTTAACCCCCACTTTGTAGCACTTTTTTTCACTTATTCATGGGTATTTTTACACACCTAATGGGTCTTTTAATTTCATAAAATTTTGACATGGTTTCCTTTATTTTTTAAGCATTTTTTCACCTAATATTCATGATACATTATACAATCAATGATTCACACATTTCCATCCTCACTCAATGGCCACAATCTTATGGGAATTAACACACATTGTCACGACCCGAAACCCACCCTACGCGGATTACCGGATCGCGACCGCCGCCCCGAGACCCGAGGGCCTCGAGACAAGGCTCATACATAAGCAACAATATCAGACAGCGATGCGACTTGTGGTTGCGGAAGCGTGAAAAACTTTTTTTTTTTTTTTTCTTTTTTTTTTCTTTTCTTTTAAAATAAAGCATCTGCCGCATATCCATCTGATACTGTCGCTCTTCATAGCGGTACACATAAAGATAACAATCAGAGCATAATATTATTAACTAAAGGTTCTACATAGTACATATCCATGTGCCCCTCGGGCTTAAGTACATCATTGTCCAAAATTTCTATTACAAAAGTTTAACTGATAATGGGTCCCACTACTACCAAAATATCTCCAAGGACCTATTGGAGTTGCCATTCACTGCTCCCCATATTGAGCAAGTGTCCAACCTTGATCATCACCTGAAAAATGTTAGGGAGTGGGGTGAGCTTCGAAAAGCCCAATGAGTAATTCCTACATCTGTCATGGGTTTTCAATTGGTAGAGGTTTCGTACATGAGAGTTTATAAAATACTCAACTACCAATTGGTCGTATACTTGAACATAGAGAACATGCATTCTTAAAATATGTAGCTTTGAAACATTCAAGGTATTCAAGCTAGAACCTATAATTCCATAAAAGAGTAGGTGTATTTCAAAACATATAACTTAAAATCATGTAAACATGTATAGTGAAAATGGGGGATAAAAACCTGCTTCCATTTCCAAAATCGTTTGTCATATTTTCTCTTTAATTAGGTGAAATCTGTTTCGAACCAGACTCCCATTTTTACGTATACGTGGAGATATCTCATTTGCCTGGGGGATTAGATCTTGCTACCAGACATTACACATGACAGGTCAATTGAGTTCCGTATGACTCAAAATCCTGACTATGTGTTGATGCACATGATAAGCCCATTGAGTTCCGTACAACTCACCACACTACCTATGTGCTTATTATTTATCTTGCAAAACATTTGTCATATGACTTTTATATAAAAGCCTTTCATGAGTATTTAAAGCATGTGACGTATAACTTTTGCAATGATGCTTCAATACTTGAAATAATCAAATTCAGGATGTTTGAGGAAAATCAGACATGCTAACTATTTTGAAAGGAAAACATTTACGGATATAATATGTAAATAATCATGAAGCATGTCATGGCAGAATATTTAAGGAAACAGAAGTCATGAATACTGAATTTGACATATCAATGCTGTAAATATTTGAACTTAAAAATATCTGTTGAAATCCGTGGAGTTAAAGCCTCCACTTCAAATGCAAGATTACTCACCTCGGTCCTTTAGGGTTAGCTCTATTGAGGCGCCTTCCCTTTACCTTTCTCTTTCCTTAGTCTATCAAGATTTATGAAGATTCCATAAATTTCATATGTACTTAATCAACTTCAATACCCACTAAGTGTAGATTGTGAGAAGCTTAAATTTTTATACCTGTCCGACTTATAGCTGTATTACAGATCTAGTAACTTATGTTCTTAATGATAATAATAATACCTGCGACGCCATTCGGCTAAGGTTTCCGTGTTCTCTCTTTCCTCCTCCAATTTCCTTTTTTCCTCATTCTTCTTTTTAGCTTCTGCCACCATGGCCTTGGTGGGTGATTTGAACATGAAGGGGCTTACCGAGACGACCTCTGTCGCCTTGGCTATCCTGACAAATCTGTCGATCACCCTCTGTCGATGCAACAATTCTTGCATGAAAGCCTGTTGCTTTGGGTCCTTGGCCCTTTGGGCCTTGGTCATGATCGTGTACTTGGGTCGTTGTTCTTCCATAATTCACCTAAGATCAATTTATGAGTTAGAAATTTTTATTCTAAGGTTGATGTGTTGTCATGTCCTCGTATATGCCGTAGATTTAGTACTTTGGCATTACTTTACTTTATAGTCATCTGACAGATGTTATTCATCAAATTTTATGTATCTTTATTTTAGACATTCCTTTTGGTCGAATAGACTCTTCCATTGAGTCCGGAGCGTCAAAGAAAGTCAGTTTAGACCTTCTTTGGTTTAATTTGACTTTTGGTGTACTAGGGGTAATTTGGTCATTTTACCCCTTTACGTGTCTTTATTTTTTTGGGTCCCGTCTCGTAAAATGGACCCTACCATCAGTCTCAGAGTATCCAACATAGTAAGGATACACTATTTATTTGTTTAATTCGGACTTCGTTTGACTTGTTTAGGGGGAAGGGCAATTTGGTCATTTTGACATTTTTTTAGGAGTCTTAAATTTTTCGGGGCCTCATCTCATGTCTCAGACCTCACCAATGGACTCAGAGGGTCCGAGATAGTAAGGTTACATATATAACTTGTAATTTTTGGACAACGGGCCATTTCGGAGTATTTAATTTAATTAATTTCATTTAATTAAATTAATCTTGATTAAGCATAATATATATATTATTTTGTACATAATTAAAACAGGTTGAATAGGATGGCACGCTGGCCAGCGTGCCATCTCCCTCCCCATACGTCCCACGTTCGAATCCTGTAAGGCGCAATTGCACCTTTTTTTTATTTTCGGATTTTATTAGATATATTATATATATATATTGGTTCGCATATATGGCACACGCGCATGCGTGGCCGAGTGGAAAGGGAGGCTGTGTGGGCGCGTAGGTCAGGGGTTCGAACCCCACTGACCGCAATCCTCCTTCTTTTTCTCTTTTTCTTTTCAATTTCAAACAGCTCTATATATGCGCCCCAAAACGACGCCGCCGCATCAATGCGGTGGCAGCCTCAGATATCACCACGTGTCCGAGCCAACCCTTCAACTCGGTTTTAAATGGTTTGCGAGTCGACTCGGCCTCATCTTCCCCAACGATCCCTCTCTGTAACCCTAGAACCCGAAGCTCAAAAGCTTCTATTTCGTGCCATTTTTCTCAACCATTTCTCTCTGTTTTTTTATCCAGACCCTTCCCAAATCATTAAGGACTGGTTTGGCATTCGTTTGAGGGACCAAAACTGGTTCATTGGCTCGGTCCCAGTCGCGATAATCAGACCTGCAACTCGCGGGTTCATGTTCATTTCTTCACCATTTTTAGCGTGGTTGGGCTTATTTTAATCCCCTCTTCATGAGGATTCAAATCCCATTCATGTATGTTGGTTTACATGCGAGTTTACAGGTTTGGGTTGTAAACCCGTAACCTGCAAGTCCATGTTTGGAGGTCTTTCTTTGGGATTTTTGATCGCGTATATAGGTTTTTAGGATGCTCTTAGGGTCTTCTTGAGGTCTTGATAGACCAAATTTGGTTTAGGGAAAGTTGGTTCAGACCTGCTCTAAGCAAGGTCCATCCATGGCTGCCTTGTGTACGGCTTGTGTTTCTTAGGTGTTTTAGGTCGAGATTTTCATGCATAATTCATGTATATTCATCCTAACCATCATATATGCTAAATCAAAGGCTTAAAACAGATTCATACATATAAAAATTCTAGAGAGAGAAATTCAAGTGTTTGAGGGTTTACCTTGTTTCAAACTGTTTCTCTCTCCCTTGCTCCTTGCTTCCTACTTCTGAATGTCCCAGAAACTCCCTCAATCTCTCCCTCACTCTCGAATGGTTGTGTTTTGTGTGTATAAGCACCATGTATTTTGTATAAGGAGAAGAAATCATGGAAATTTCTGATTGCCCCTCTCTTTGGTTTAACCCATTTCAGGCTTCTTCATGAGTGGCCTGAATTGCCACTGTTGGGCAGGCCATGAGTGGCCGGTTGTGTGTGTGTGTGGTGTTTGACTCACATATATATATATATATGTATATATACATGGCTCACCCTTAATACCCTTGGATAATACACACACCCCTCTCACTTTTGTACACTTTGGACAATAGCATGCCCCATTATACATACATTTCATACATACATATTTTGGCATACATGCATGCATGCATACACATACCCATATATACATATTCATGTATAATTATATATATATTTAAGGTTATAATTATTTATACAGTATATATATTTTTTGTATTTAATTATGTATATTAATTGTTACTATTTATTTCTTATACTTAAAATAATTAATTACTTTAAAAAAAATTAATTATTTTCTTAAATGTATTATCTTGTACTAATCTTCGTATCCTCGTAATGCGTGCCCAAACTCTCGTACTCGTATCAATAATCGGTAGTTGACGTGAAAATATAATTATCATCAAAATCGACATGTTGGTGATTGCAACGAAGTGATGTACAGTCATCCTGACTTTTCAGGACATTTACTTAAAAGTTCGTGCGCCGGGGTTGACACCAACCTTGTTACTAAAGGCGTCGATTTCTAACTTTAACACCACAGCTTGATAGTCCCTAATTTGGGTCGGGGTATTACACACATCATTCCCTTCAACATATATATACATGTGAGGCACATTAAATAAATATGTTTAACATGTCATTTGGGCTTAAGCCCTTACATTACAAATTTGGCCCAAGGCTTATAGTTCACCACATTTTTCCAAAATGAAATACAAGTCATTTGGGTTTATGCCCATACATAAAAAAAATGCCCCAAAGGCCAAATATCCTTCCTGGTCCACTTCCCCTCCTTCCTTCAAGACTTCATCAAGTGTCAAGTACCGGGAGCGTCATCTGAAATATGATATCCCACGAGGGGTCAGCACAACCGCTGGTATGACACAATGCTAATGCTAGGAACAAATTTAAGGCGTGGCATGTGCAAGTGTACATTTTAAAAGCTGTACATTTACCCATTCATCAATGCAATGCAAAGGTGATATGCATGACGCACACATGCAATCTCTATGCCACACCTATGTCTCGGTTTCACGATCCTTCCCCATAGGTCCATCGAGTACCTCTCTATGTCTTACTTCACGGTCTGTCCCCGTTGGCATGAGTACCAATGGCCAATTTTGGGTTTTTCACCACAGGATCTACACCCTCATAATGCATAGCACCAAGTGCTCAACTCACGCCATGCCTCCAAGGATTCACACTATGCCAACATGCTTTGGTTTCGTTCTTATGCAATTCAATGAAACATTTCATCAACACATGGAGCATGACTTAAAATATGTCTATTTCATAAAGTAAAGCACAACTTCAAATTCACAACACTTTGTCTACGTGAATGTAAGTCACAATTCAATGAATTTAGTATATGATCAAGTCTTATGTTCATCACTCTAACAATTTCTCGAAGGAAATACAAATACACAAACTACCAACTTATGGAATAATTCATAGTTCTCAAGCCACAAGGGTTTCTTTACATGAACATAAGCTAGAATACAATGAATCAAGCATACCAACAAGTTACATGTTCTTCACTTTACCAAATTCTCAAAGATCACAAAATACATAAAGCACCAAGACCTTAAATAAATCATAACTTTCCAACTACAAGATTTTTTCTACATGAACCTAAGCTAGAATAAAATGAATTTCACTTATAGTCATGGTTCATGTTTATCACTTTTCCAAATTCCCAAAGAACACTCAAGTACACAAAAGTACCTAAACTACCAACTCTAAGTTTTCAAAGCAACTACCACCTAAGTGATTTTCTAACATCAAGTAACCACCTAAATCATTCAAATAACACATATAAAAACAAGGAAACTCAAATCTATTCCTAACTTAGCAAGATATCATACCTAGAATGGTTTTTTTCAAATTGAGGGAGTTGTGTTCACTGCACAGCTGAACCAAATGGTGAGAATATAGTCCTTGTTGAGAGGAACAACTTCCTAGAAGGAAGTCTTGTGAAAATCCAAGCTTAAAGATGAGTTTTGGAGGCTTGAAGTTAGAAAACCCTAGGTTTTCTCTCCATTTTTCTCCCCTGCACGGATTCTGCTTCTTCTCCAGCCCAATTCTGATTTTTCTATCTCTAAATGGTTGTATTTATAATGGAGGGGCTAAGGTGCAAAATGACCCTTTTGTCCTTAATGAATCCGGGCCCTGTTACACTACAATTTGTCCCGAAATGCCTCAATTTAACATTTTATTTTAACCAAAGTTCTTAAAATCATTTTAAATTAAAATTTTTAAAAAATTAAATTTTCTCCTGTGGCCGGGTTTGGCCGGATCCACCCGGGCCACCCTGATGCCCTTTTGGTCTAATTTTTAAATCTATCTCCGAATAGGCTCAAATTTTTACAGGAGGTGTATTTGAACATTAAAAGTATATTTCTCTTCTATGGAATACTCAAAATATGTTTCTAAATATGACTTATAGTTAAATGCGCAAGTATTGCGCCCTACCGACAAACGGTGCATGAATAGTGCCCTATCGGCAAAAATGAAAAATTTAGCCTTATTTTTCAGATCTCTACAGGCCCGACTCAATTGCCGAACCCGATCCTTTTCTTTTTAACTTAAGATTTATATACCAGTATTATTAATATGCAATCAACAATCTAATAAACAACATAAGATTTAATAAAATTTTCATTTATAATACTGAAGTTCATTTAATTATACAGACCCAAAATTTCCAAATACAACTACCCCCAGGACGTGGGGTGATGGGAGAACATAGGACAAGTACTATACTTTACTACCAAAATAATCCTTGCAGTACATATATCTGCAGCAACCTTACGCTTGTTCGGGATTCTGATCCCTACTTTTCAAACTGTGGTGTCCTAACCTGAAATAGCCAAATTATCTATATGAGCTATAAAAACTCAGTAAGTAAATTTCTTTGCTTTGCCAGGGGTCAAAGTCAATATAAGAGGTTTACAGAACATGATACACATGGTTATAACAACATGATAACCAATCAAGAAAGTACGATGTCAACAGTAGTAAGTCATATCATGTCAAGCACCTGGACTGACCCCTCGGGTCTGAGGCACATTTCATGATAACAACAATAAATATCCAACGATATTAAGTTTATAAATCATCAACAGGTATCTGGCCTAACTAGTAAATGTACTGCCACAATTAGATAACTGCCCAATATCAAGGATGCTCCATACAACCATATGTTTATTTATTAGGAACATAATATGCTTATCCAAATGAATGCAATAATGGATGTGATAATAACCATAGTTGATGTATAACAGTAGGACCTGGCTTATCCTTTTACAATCAGATCCACCACCTGACTTGCTCATGTAAACCCTGCCCTAATAACAGTAGGACCCGGCCTACCCTTTCACAATCAGATCCACCACCTAACTTGCTTATGTAAACCCTGCCCTAATAACAGTAGAACCCGACCTACCCTTTCGCAATCAGATCCACTACCTGACTTGCTTATGTAGACCCTACTCTACTCTTTTTAATGTAGTTGATAATAGTAGACCCCGGCCTACCATTTCGTAATCAAATTCATCCATCTGACTTGCTCATGTAGACCCTGATCTACTCCTCATTTTGTAGTTTGATTATAGTATTTGAATGGACATTGCCACTATGCACCACTCGGTATTTAATAATGTATGAAATGATCATGATTCTCACCCAGAGTATAAAATATGACTGTGTATTATTCATGCATCATATATCAAAATGTATAATGATCACATGCTTAAAATATAGCATTTAATTCAACAATATTCACGAGCTAGAACAAACATCAATGTAATTCAACAATATCTGTAGGTATAAATACAACATGGTAATAACAAGAAACACATGTATAACACGGCTATAACCTTGCCACATAAAGAGATCGAATTTTACTTACAATATCCACAAGCTAGAATAAGCATCGAATTGTGAAATAAGAAATAGCTAAATGAATAAGAACACAGACTTGGCAGTAATAAAAAATGAATGTATGACATGGCTAGAGCTTTACCACATATAGAGATCGAATTTTTACTTACCTCTAATGTATAATCGAGAAAGTCAAATATCCTTCTCTTTCCCCTTTGACGTTCCTTAATTAAGCTTTTGGCTTGTAGGATCCTCACTTTTCTTCTCTGTTTCTCCCTTCTTCCTCTTCTTGAATCCTCGAACTTCAAAGTTCTCACTCTCAGCTTCTCCTTCCTTTTTTGATTTTCTCTAAGCACATCACCTCTATATATACACAGATTGCACCACCTCTTTTCTCTCTTCCCTTTCTCTTTTCTTTTCTTAATATTTTTCTCTTTTTGCTTATTTTTCTTGTCTTTTTACTTTTCATTTAATGTAACGAGATATTATGTATATTATATTTATTCTTTCTCTCCCCTCATGTCAGCAACTTGTTGCATCGCCCCCCACACACCTCAATCACACACTACGTACACACACTGCACATGCATAGTGCATGGCAGTCACACACACACACACACACACACACATATATATATATATATCTCTATACAGAATTACACACACACACATACATATATATATATACATATACACATACAACACATTAACTTATATATATATATACCTATATATATCTATTATATACATACATAGATATTGTATACCCATATATATATATATACATATGCACACGTATATAGATGTATACGGTAGTCCCTCGGGTATTAGGGATGGCCTGAAATGATTATCGAATATTTGATATTATGTGTCATAAAATATAGTACAGTAATCTCATTAAAGTACGTGTTCGGTTTACACTTTAGTTTTACATGAGTTGACCCGATCTATCTTGGGTCTAGTGTTACATTTCGGGTCGGAGTTTTACAAATGCTACCCTAACAGGATGATAAAATGTGATGCGATAGATGGCTTACCCGAAAGGAATGCTATCCTAACAGGATGGAGAATTTACATCCTCAAATGACTTTTCTAAAAGGAATGCTATCCTAATAGTGTCACGCCCCGAATTTTCAAAACCCAAGGAGTGAATGGAAATGAATTAAAAGAATTAATAAACGATATAATTTAATAGATATGCTTGATTATGTAAACTTGCTATTAGACTTAGCCAAAATGGTCTTCTAATGTCAATTAAATATCTCCCCTAATCACTATTTAAAATAAGTTTAAATCATGTCAAGAATGGTCTCTAAAATAGCCCCAAAACATCTTTAAAAATGCCTTAGAATAATGGCCCAAATGGGCCCCAAATGTCCTAGAATATAGGCTCAAAAAAAGAGGCCAAAAAGTCTACCAAGACTTGTCTAAAGAAGTGGCCAAACGTGGCTAAGAAAATGGCCAAAGGGGGCAGGTGTCATAGAGGTGAGGGCTGGGTGCCCAAGGCTGTCAAGCAGCAGGCAGCAAGGTGCAGGCACAAGGTGTAATATCCCGACCCGGGATACTACACGTGGATCGAGGTAAGTTGTTTAAATAGTGTAACTTGAACGGTAAGATATGTATATCATGGTATTTCATGGAACCGAATGACTGGAGACTGTGAATGATTGAAATGTATAACTAGTGCCAGGCAACACCCGAACACCCCAGGACATCGCATCGTAATACGTGCATGCACGTATTCCCATGCATGCATACACGTACGTATGTGTGTAGCCCGTTCAAAATAAGTGTATGTATATATAATTAAAAATAGATTTATATGCCTACACATGGATATATATATATATACATGTATACAATATGTATTTTATATGTATATATATATATGTATAACATAATGTATTACATATATATATATGTGTTTATGTATATATAAGAAATTAAAAAGAAAAGAAATGGGGGAAAGGGGGCTGCATGTGCACCATAACTTGTGTATACATCACTATGTGTGTGTGTGTGCTCGAGTGTGTGGGAAACAACACCAAGGCAACCGACCTTGGTGTGAGAATATCTTATATATATATATATATGTATATTTATATATATAGGCTGGTACGTGGATGGAGGAGATGTAATGGACGGTTCACTACAGTCAAGGCTGACTGCAAAGAAGAGAGAGAGAGAGAAGCGGTGGAATGTCTCTCTCTCTCTCTCTCTCTCTATATATATATATATATAAGTATATACGGGCGTGAGTTGAGAGACAAAAAGGAAACTGAGACTGATAGGAACATTGTCAAAGAACTCAGGAGCAGAAACAGAAGGGTTTGGAGGGTCACAGTGAGCAAAAACTAAAAACCCAGGTTAGTATTTTGAGTTCTGTTTTTGTGATTTAAAGCATGATAGCGTGATCTAAAGCTAGGGTTCTCATAAGCATGAGTTAAGCTTTTAAATGCAAAAAGAATGATAGAAAAAGATGCTAAAATGACTAAGAAAATGTGAGTTGCAGGTCTCGGTTACACCATGATTTTATGCTTAAAAGCTTGGTCTAAGTTTATAGAAATAAACCCTAATAGTGCAGAAAACATTTAGGGTGAGATTTGAATGGAAACCGTGACCTAAAAGTCACGAAAATCGAAATGAAACTTTGACCGAAAAATCGGTCGGAGATGGTCAAACCCATATTCGTGAAGATCAAGAAGGTCTTGATCAAAACGGAGGATGGATTCATGATCCCCATGTGATGGGGAGTAAAACGGCATCGAAAACAGTCAAGAAAAATGAACTGGAACAATCACCAACGTCGGAAGAGACGCTGGAACCCTACTGATCCCTACCGGAGTAATGGGGAAGATGACCGGAATGTCGAGGGCATTTCGGGTTAAAACAGAACCGGGTCATGGATCAGATTCGGGTCGGGACCCAACTGAATTAGAAACGGGCAATTAAAACTGCATAGTTTTGTTAAGTTTAAAAGATTTTGAAATTGAATTGGGACTGTTTGGTTAAAGTGATAAGAAATGTGAAAATTAGGTTTGGGGTTATCCAAACCTTGGATAAGGTAAACAGTGGTTATTAGAATCTGGTTCTTTGAAATGGACTGAACCGTTTGGTTCAGTAAAGGGGCAGACCGGTTTAGGGTTTTGACTGATAAACCCATTGGTTTAGACCGCAGCTTTGGGAAATTATAAACTGGCCCCAAATTTTTTAGGAAATGTCACTGTGGCCCAAACAGGAAAATTAATAAAATATTAATTTTTACAAAAATGCCCCTATTTCAAATATGGGTCAAACGAAGCCAAACGATGCAAATGAATAGTCAATTTTTATTATCTCGGATATTCTAAGATCAATGGTGAGGTCCGTTTCATGATACGGGGTCCCGAAAAATAAAATACACATAAAAGTGCAAAATGACCATTTTGCCCTTTTTAGTACAAATGTCCAAATGGAATTCTGCGAAAGCCTAAACCAACTTTCTTCGGCGTTCCGGACTCAATGGTAAAGTCTAAATTTGTATTTAAGATACTTATGATAGAAAGACATAAAATTTGATGAATACCATTTATTCTGAAACGTAATTACTGATATATAGGGAACTCGAAAGGTAAGGGCACACTCACGGATTTTCGATATAGAATCACGATAGAGGTAAGTGGATCACTCTCTCTTACATGTGGTGTTTCCACAAGCCAAGTTTATTCTTTTACTGCCAGACTCGTACTCTTGAATGTACTAATATCCTTGTGTTCCACAATTCGATGTTTTCTATCTTGTGGACATTTGATTGACTGATGTATCATTGTTATCATGTTACACTGTGCCTTGAAAGTACCCCATGTTATTGCTATCCACAATGTGATATTGTTCTATCTTGTGGACATTGATTGACTGCTATATCATTGTTATCATGTTGAACCATGCCTTGAAAGCCCTACTGTTGTATCCTTATTGAATGAATGATATTCCATTTTTATATTCTATGGAATTACTTATGATCATGACATGTTTATGAACACGGGAGTTGTACTCAATCACAACACCCATCTGATGCTATCTGATTGATTGGGACCTACAGGTCAAGTCCGTGAACGGACAAATGGCAATTCATTGGAATTCACTGGGGGGTATGCCGGGCCCCAAAAGATCGAGGGTCTGCCGAGCCCTGACACAGAATAACAGCATCTCTTATGACTGACAGAACTTGATTGTTGAATGGCACTATCCCTTATGATTCTTCAAGTCTCGAGGGACTTGTATTGATTGATTTGATTGTGATCGATTCATTGTGGCAGTACTTCATTGTTGTTATATTATCATTTGAATTCTTCATATTGATATTACACCCAATACTTCTGATTGTGTATTGTGATTACTGTTCATTGGCCCTTGTGGCAATTGTTCCATTGGCCCTCATGACAATTGTTTTCATTGGCTATCACAGCATCTCATTCTCATGATTGGCTGTCATGTACTCATATGAATTCGTATTCTTTATTGATCATCGATACCAGTGTTGGAGATCTGCATTTACTTACTGAGCTTTGTAGCTCATTCCACCCCACTTACCCCCTATTTCAAGTGATGACGCTGCGAGACCCCAGTAGGAGTCTGAGAGCGTAGGGGGACATTTTGAAGTACTGTACCAGTCTATGTTAGTTCTCCCATGTATTCACCACCCCCGGGTGCTAGTTACGTTTAGTTCTCATTTTGTATTATGTAGAACTATGTCATGTATTTAATGGACTTCTGCTGTTTAAATTATTAAAAGACTTTTGCTGGATTACTGTAATTCATAAAGACTTCCGCTGTTCATTGTTTAAAATTTTTAGTACATTGCATATTAGTACTATGATACAGGAATGGAAAAAGTAGGGACGGCCTTCGGGTCGGCCCCGCGACATGAGATCCGCATAAGGTGGGTTTCGGGTCGTGATACAAGGCAGCAGGCGCTGGCACGCGCAGGGGCAAGCAGCAGCACACGGTATGGGGCACGCAGGGCTCGCAAGCGCCCGTGCGCGAGGGCGTGCTGCAGAGGCAGGAGCTAGGCTTTTACTGTAGCGACAAAAAGCAATTTTTTCCATTTTTTTGCAGAATTACTGTAGCCACAAAGAGCAAATTTCTTTGTTTTCTACAACAAATTTCTTTGTCTTCCAATTTTTTTCCCAAAGTTTTTCAAGCTACTTTTCTTCCATTTTTAGGCTATTTCCTCAAGGTTTCTAAACCTCCATTTTTGACATCTTTCCCACCTATTTAAAAGGTGTTTTACAGGCTTAAAATTTTTTTTAATTTTCATAAAATTTTAACATAACCTCATTTGTTTTCTAAGCTTTTTTCCCACCTAATATTCACAATACTTCGTACATATATAAGGGTTTATACATCCCACCCTCACTCGGCGGCCACAAATTCATGAAAACTTAAATATACATCATTTAATATACAATCTATCATATATATACCCATGTACTTGAATTTCAAAACATCACAATCTCATGCTCATTACAATATATAGGACCTTGCCCATTGTTTTCATAATAAACAAGGTGTATACAAATAAACACACATGGTCTCAGGGCTTATGCCCTTATACAACTCAAAATATAATGCCTCGAGGGCCAAATCTTCTTCGTAGTCCATTTTCCTTCATTTCTCTAAGACTTCAATAAGTCTCAAGTACCCGGAGCCTCATCTGTAATATGATATCCCACGAGGGGTCAGCTCAACTACTGGTATGACATGATGCTAATACAAGGAACAAAATTTAAGGCGTGGCATGTGCAAGTGTACATTTACAAGCTATAACCCTCCAATCCCTCAATACTATGCAATGTCAATATGCATAACATATAAATGCAACTCAATGCCACACCCATGTCTCGTTTCACGGTTCTTCCCTGTTGGCATGCAAGTACCAATGTATGTCTCGCTTCACGATTCGAACCCCGTTAGCATGCGAGTACCAATGGCCAAATTTTGGGTTTTTCACTTCAGGATCTACACCCTTATAATGTATAGCACCAAAATGCTCAACTCACGCCATATTTCAAAGGATTCACACTATGCCAACATGCCTTGATTTTTCTATGCAATTCCAATAGGGCATTTTATCAAATACATGGAGTATGCCTTTAATAATGCATTAAACTTAAAGTAAATTTTAACTTTCAAATCCCAAGACTTCCTTTACATGAACGCATGCCATATACAATCAATTTAAACACAGACTCATGCTACATGTTCACTACTTCACCAATTCTCAAAGAACATATATTTACACCAAGCATCAAAGCATTAACTAACCGTATGTCCAAAAACACAAAACCTATCCACATAAACATAAGCCATAATACAATGATATAAACACATATTCAAGTCACATATTCATCATTTCAACAATTTCTCAAATAACTCAAGGAACACACAAGTGTATAAACTACCAACTCTAATTTTTTCAAAGCAAATACATCCTAAGTGAGTTTCTAACATCAAATAAACATACAAATCCTTCAATCTACTTATAAAAAGAGCAAGGAAACTTAAATCTATTCCTACCTTAGCAAGATATTATACCAAAAAGGGTTTTTCTCAACCCTAGGGAGATGTGTTCGCTGTGTAGCTGAACCGATCAATGAGAACATATCCCTTGACGTGGGGAACAACTTTCTAGAAGAAAGTCTTGTGAGAATCCTAGCTTAGATGTGTGTTTTGGTGGCTTGAAACTTGAAAACCCTAGGTTTTCTCACCTTTTCTCTCCCATGCATGACTTTTGCTGTATCTCAGACCAAGAAATGATATTTTTACACTAAGGGGGCTGTGTTTATAGTAAAGGGGCAAAGTGGCAAAAAGACTATTTTGCCCTTAATGAATCCGGGACCCCGTTACACTACAACCCGTCCCGATACGCCTCAATTCGATATTTT
Source organism: Nyssa sinensis (assembly GCA_008638375.1). NCBI lineage: Eukaryota > Viridiplantae > Streptophyta > Magnoliopsida > Cornales > Nyssaceae > Nyssa > Nyssa sinensis. Next base: position 124,318 of record VIRR01000536.1, on the reverse strand, counting down.
ATTTTAGTCAAAGTTCTTAAAATTATTTTAAATGAAAATTTTTTAAAAAATAATTTTTCTCCTGTGGCCGGGTTTGGCCAGTTCCACCCGGGATGCCCTTTATAGTCCATTTTTGAAACTATCTCTGAATAGGCTCAAATTTCTACAGGAGTATATTTTTATATTCTAAGCATATTTATCTTCTATAACACACTCAAAATATGCTTCTAAATATGACTTATAGCTAAATGATGCATATATGGTGCCCTACCAGCAAATGGTGCCTATATAGTGCCCTACCGGCAAAAACGAAAAAATTATCCCATTTGTCAGATCTCTACATCCTCCCCCCTTAAAGAAATTTTGTCCTAAAATTCAGAAATGTACCTCTATGTATAAATAACTCTGGATACCTAGCGCGGACTTCAGCCTCACGTTCCCAAGTGGCCTCCTCGACCCTATGATGGCTCCAAAGAACCTTGACCAAAGGAATGGTCTTGCCTCGCAAAACCTGGTCCCTCAAGTCCAATATCTCCACAGGCCTCTAATCATAAGAAACATCACCCTCCACTGCAAGATCAACCCAATCTAGCACATGTGAAGGGTCAGGCTCGTACTTCCTCAACATCGACACGTGGAAGACATCATGAACCCTAGATAACTGCTGCGGTAACGCCAACTTATAGGCCACCTCTCCGAATCTCTCAAGGATCTCAAATGGCCCTCTAAACTGTGGTAACAGTTTTCTGCTACGTCCAAATCTCCTCAATCCCCGTCGCAGGGCTACCTTGAGGAACATATATCCCCCAACCTCAAATGATAGAGGTCATCGTCTCCTAACTGCATAACTCTTTTGGCAGTTATGTGTTGTTAACAGATGCGGCCGAATCACCTGTATCTTCTCCGTGGTCTCACGGACTATGTCAGGCCCTAAAGTAGCTGTCTCTCCTACCTCGGTCCAACATACCGGTGAACGACACGGCCTACCATACAACGCCTCAAAAGGTGCCATCTCGATACTAGAATGATAGCTGTTGTTGTAGGCAAACTCTACTAGAGCAAGGTGATTCTCCCAACTACCCCTGAAATCTATAACACATGCCCTAAGCATGTCCTCAAGTATCTGAATAGTACGCTTTAGCTGGCCATCAGTCTGAGGATGGAAAGCAGTACTAAACAACAGCTGAGTCCCCAAGGCTGTTTGAAGACTCTGCCAAAATTGTGCAGTGAAATGTGGGTCTCTGTATGGAACAATGAAAATAGGAATCCCATGTAATCGTACTATCTTTCGGATATATAACCTACTGAGAACATCCACTGAATCAGTCATTCTAATCGGTAGGAAATGTGCAGACTTCATCAACCTGTCTACAATAACCCAAACTACATCGTAACCTCTAGGTGACCTCGGAAGACCCATCACAAAATCTATAGTAACAAACTCTCACTTCCACTTGGCCATTGGCAATGGCTGCAATAAACCTCTAGGTCTCTGGTACTCAGCCTTAACCTGCTGGCATGTGAGACATCTCGACACAAACTGTACGACATCTCCCTTCATCCCCGTCTACCAATACTGGCGACGTAAATTATGGTACATCTTAGTGCCCCCTAGGTGCACTACTAGACGTGAATGATAAAAATCTCTAAGAACATCAGCCCTGAGGGATTCTGGAACAAAGATTCTACCCATATACCTCAGGCTAAGGTCAGAATGAACTGTCCATCCCTCAGAGCCCTCGGTATTAGCAACCCGTGCTCGAATCTGCTCCGCCTCAGTGTCTTGTAACTGTGCCTCAATAACTTTGCTCAACAGTGTAGGCTGTGCACATAAACTGAATAGTGTGGCGTGTCCTTCAGACTCAGCAAAGTCTAAGTCAAACTCACCAATATCTCCTATCATCTCCCACTCTCTAATAGCAATGCTAGCTACTGTGCTCCTCGGCCTCCTACTGAGTGCATCGGCTACGATATTGGCCTTCCTCGGATGGTACTGAAGGTCAAAGTCATAGTCCTCTATATATTCCATCCATCTCCTTTGCCGGAGGTTCAAGTCCTTCAGCGTGAAAATGTACCCGAGGCTCTTGTGATTTGAGAACACCTCAAATCTCTCCCTGTATAAGTAGTGTCGCCAACTCTTAAGTGCAAAGATGACGACAGCTAACTCCAAATCATGTGTGGGTAGTTATGCTCATGATTCTTCAACTGACGAGAACCATAAGCTACCACCCTACCCTCATGCATTAATACACAACCTAGTCCTTCTCGTGAAGCATTATAATACAATGCATAGCCAACACCTCCCTCAAGTATAATCAGGACAGGTGTTGAAGTCAGCCTCCTCTTCAACTCCTGAAATGACTGCTCACAGTTATCTGTCCACTCAAATCTAAGGCCCTTGAGCGTCAGACGAGTCATCGGCGCGGCAAGATGAGAAAATCCCTCTACGAATCGACGGTAGTATCCGGCCAATCCTAAGAAACTCTGAATCTCAAACACATTTTTCAGCCTCTCCCAACTCATAACAGAGTCAATCTTAGAAGGATCCACGGATACCCCGCCACCTAATACAACATGGCTTAGAAATTGTACCTCTTGAAGTCAAAACTCACACTCCGATAACTTAACAAACAAACGATGTTCCTTTAACTCAGTTGGAGCCACACGGTAAGGTGGAATGGAAATAGGCATAGTGCTTGGGATAAGCTCTATCGTGAAGTCTATCTCTTGTCTCGGCAATACACTAGTCAAGTCATTTGGAAAGACATCTGGGAACTCATCCACTACTGGCAGCAATATACTCTCTATAGTTCCACTCCTATTTGCTATTAAACCAGCCAATAAATAGCTATGGCCTCCCTAACTCCTCGAGTCACATAAGGGTGGAACTAAGAACTCCCCACAAACCCTCGTGAAATAAAAGCTATCTCCCTCAGGAGTACACACTGTCACTCTCCCTATGTAATAGTCTATACTCGCCAGAAAGGTAAATAACCAAAGTTCCTTAATATAATATCAACACTAGACATGTCAAGTAGAAGAAAGTCAAAAGAAAAGATGCGGTCAGCTATCTCCATCGAGCAATCTCTACAGATCCTCGTCAGGGTCACTCTACCCCCAATTGGTGTGTCAACATGTAATAGTGGATCTAGTCAGTCTATTTCTAACCCCTAGCAACAAGTGTAATATGATATGACGTACTTGTTTAATCAACACTCATATAACTTACATTAACTATTCCCACCCATTATTTATAATAAAAACAAATAATATCGAGTTCTAACATAGTCTTTCACAAGTAAAAATTTATTTAAGTTGTACAATACACACATGTCCAAGTCATGCTAGTATTCAACTAGTCTAACTAACTTAAGGTCTAAACCCTACCTACTGTTCCAAGACATTAGATCCTAAATCTCACGTCAATCCGGCTACCAAGATTGATAGAGGTTTGAGAACTAAAGTTCTCCCTCTCCCTCGACCTACTCTACCTCAACCCAGTGTTTTGGATAGCATCCTATAGTAGAAATAAACATCATTTAAAAATTTAGCTTCTACTCATTTAATGTATTCTACATCCCATAGCATTCTCCCATAATGCTACATGGCATCATAAAGGTAAACAAGCACCAATCTATTATGCACGTAATTATATACCAAGTTATCACATAAAGTCATGTCAATACACACATTACCTATATCATGCATCTCACAGCCCCAAATCACGTAATCATGCATCATAGCATAGCATTAAGTAACATATAATCACAACATGTGATGCTGGAGGTTTAAAATCTAACTGTGGATGTGGTAGAGCCAACAAGGTCTATCGTATTTAGTCTATAAGGCAACAACTACCTTTGATACGCAATACTCAACCCTAAGTGAATGCCCTCCAAAAATAATACATCTCTCTACAAGAGAGTTTAACACAAGAGTGTCCCTCAAATTTTATGTACAAATATTCTGAGTATCCACTATCTAGTCCATACACAAGGATCTCTACAACTCTCAATTCTTACTTTAGCATTCTAAGGTTTTATGTGTCTTTTAATTTACGGTTTACTACCTTATTGGCATTTGTTCATTTAAAATTTCATAATTTTTTTTTTTCATTATTTCTCACTTTTATAGCTAGGTAATAATCTTTCATGGATCACATTAGACATAGTTATTAAAAGAATATTATGCATGTACATGTCAACAGTTTACACTTTACAGCAATATGTATAATATATCATACTATACATATAACAAATTCTCACACAACTCACATTGCTTACAAAAAAAAATCAAGTCATGTGTCGTGGTCCTAGGGTGTTCAACAACACCCCACGGTCTCTAGGAATTTGAACCTAAGCTCTGATACCACGTTGTCACGCCCCGAATTTCCAAAACTTGGGGAGTGAATGAAAATGAATTAAAAGAATTAATAAATGATATAATTTAATAAATATGCTTGATTATGCATTTATTCCCCCATGTTTCCCCAATATTTGAAATGAAAACTTGCTACTAGACTTAACCAAAATGGTCTTCTAATGTCAATTAAATATCTCTCATAATCATTATTCAAAATAGGTTTAAATCATGTCAAGAAGGGTCTCTAAAATAGCCCCAAAACATCTTTAAAAATGCCTTAGAATAATGGCTTAAATGGGCCCCAAATATCCTAGAACATAGGCTCAAAAAAAGAGGCTAAAAAGTCTACCAAGACTTGTCTAAAGAAGTGGCCAAACGTGGCTAAGAAAATGGCCAAAGAGGGTAGGTGTCATGGAGGTGAGGGCTGGGTACCCAAGGCTATCAAGCAGCATGCATCAAGGGGCAGGCAGCAGCACGCGGCGTGGGGTGCGCAGGGCGCGCGGGTGCTAGGTGCACAGGCGCACGTGCGGGGGTGTGCGGCAGGGGCAGGAGCTAGGTTGTTACTGTAACGATAGAGAGCAATTTTTTTCATTTTTCTACAGAATTACTGTAGCGGCACAGAGCAAATTTCTCTATTTTTTGCCACAAATTTCTTTGTCTTCTAATTTTTTTTCCAAAGTTTTTCAAGCTAATATTCTTCCAATTTTAGCCTATTTCTTCAAGGTTTCTAAACCCCCCTTTTTGACATCCTTCCTACCTATTTAAAAGGTATTTTACACACTTAACAATTTTTTTAATTTTCATAAAATTTCAACATAGCCTCCTTTGTTTTCTAAGCCTTTTTTCCACCTAATATTCACAATACTTTATACATATATAAGGGTTTATACATCCCACCCTCACTCGGTGGCCACAAATTCATGGAAACTTAAATATACATCATTTAATAGACAATCTATCATATATACCCATGTACTTGAATTTTAAAACATCACAATCTCATGCTCATTACAATATATAGGACCTTACCCATTGTTTTTATAATATACAAGGTGTATACAAATAAACACACATGGTCTCAGGGCTTATGCCTTTATACAACTCAAAATTTAATGCCCCGAGGGCCAAATCTTATTCGTAGTCCATTTTCCTTTCTTTCTCCAAGACTTCAATAAGTCTCAAGTATCTGGAGCCTCATCTGTAATATGATATCCCACAAGGGGTCAGCTCAACTGCTGGTATGTCATAATGCTAATGCAAGGAACAAAATTTAAGGCGTGGCATGTACAAGTGTACATTTACAAGCTATAACCCTCCAATCCCTCAATACTATGTAATGTCAATATGCATGACATATACATGCAACTCTATGCCACACCCATGTCTCGTTTCACGGTTCTTCCCCGTTGGCATGCAAGTACTAATGTATGTCTCGCTTCACGGTTCGGACCCAGTTGGCATGCGAGTACCAATGGCCAAATTTTGGATTTTTCACCCTAGGATCTACACCCTCATAATGCATAGCACCAAAATGCTCAACTCACGCCGTGTTTTAAAGGACTCACACTATGCCAACATGCCTTGATTTTTCTATGCAATTCCAATGGGGCATTTTATCAAATACATGGAGTATGCCTTTAATAATGCATTAAACTTAAAGTAAATTTTAACTTTCAAATCCCAAGACTTCCTTCACATGAGCACATGCCATATACAATCAATTTAAACACAGACTCATGCTACATGTTCACTACTTCACCAATTCTCAAAGAACACATATTTACACCAAGCATCAAAGCATTAACTAACCATATCTCCAAAAACACAAAACCTATCCACATGAACGTAAGCCATAATACAATGATATAAACACATATTCAAATCACATCTTCATCATTTGAACAATTTCTCAAATAACTCAAGGAACACACAAGTGTATAAACTACCAACTCTAAGTTTTCAAAGCAACGACATCCTAAGTGAGTTTCTAACATCAAATAAACATATAAATTCTTCAATCAACTTATAAAAAGAGCAAGGAAACTTAAATCTATTCCTAACTTAGCAAGATATCATACCAAAAAGGGTTTTTCTCAACCCTAAGGAGTTTTGTTCGCTGTGTAGCCGAACCGATCAATGAGAACATAGCCCTTGACGTGGGGAACAACTTCCTAGAAGGAAGTCTTGTGAGAATCCTATCTTAGATGTGTGTTTTAGTGGCTTGAAACTTGAAAACCCTAGGTTTTCTCACATTTTCTCTCCCATGCACGACTTCTGCTGTATCTCAGACCAGGAAATGATATTTTTACAGTAAGGGGGCTATATTTATAGTAAAGGGACAAAGTAGCAAAAAGACTATTTTGCCCTTAATGAATCTGGGACCTCGTTACACTACAACCCATCTCGAAATGCCTCAATTCGATATTTTATTTTAGCCAAAGTTTTTAAAATTATTTTAAATGAAAATTTTTAAAATAATAATTTTCACCTGTGGCCGGGTTTGGCCGGTTCCACCCGGGCCACCCGGGACGTCCTTTATGGTCCATTTTTGAAACTATCTCTGAATATGATCAAATTTCTATAGGAGGTATATTGTTATATTCTAATCATATTTCTCTTCTATGAAACATCAAAATATGCCTCTAAATATGACTTATAGCTAAATGATGCATATGTAGTGCCTTACCGACAAATGGTGCATGTATAGTGCCCTACCGACAAAAATGAAAAATTTATCCCATTTTTCAGATCTCTACAAATAGGCTGATAAAATGAGTTACCTAAAATGAATGCTATCCTAACAAGATAACGAATTTGCGTCCTTAGACGACTTTCTTAAAAGGAATGCTATCCTAATAGGCTGATAAAATGTGTCCTCAGATGACTTACCCGAAATGAATGCCATCCTAGTAGGATTCTTCAAAAATAAATTCTATCCTAATAGAATTTTAATAAGATTATATCCTTAACAAACGGATTGCCAAGAGGGATTACGCCCTCAAATGTTTTGCCTAGATGGATTACATCTTCAGATGATTTTATCAAGATGGATTACATCCTCAGACAGTTAGCTGAGATGGATTACATCCTCATATGTTTGCTGAGATGGATTACATCCTCAGACGTTTGCCGAGATGGAGTACGTCCTCAGACGTTTTTACCAAGATGGATTATGTCATCAGACATTCGTCAAGATGGATTACGTCCTCAAACAGTTTTGCCGAGATGGATTACGTCCTCAGACGTTTTGCTGAGATGGATTACGTCCTCAAATGTTTTTTCCTAGATGGATTATGTCCTCAGATGATTTTTACCTAGATGGATTACGTCCTCAGACATTTTACCTAATAGGGAACTCTATCCTAATAGGTTTATGAAATGCATTCTTAGACGACTTGTGTAGAAAGTGAAGACTCCATGGGGAATGTTTGATTATGACTCAATGGGGAGATGAATTAGGTTAACTCCATTACAATGATGGAATTCAGTATGACTTCATGGAGAAGAATTTGATTGAGTTTCAGACCATAAGGTCATGTTGCTCAACTCTTTCCTAGGGTAGGAGAACAAGAAGTAAACTCGACTTTGAAAGGGGTTACACTCAAAGCAATACACTCAACTAATGATAGGAGTTGATGGAAATGCTTGCCTAGGATAGATGAGAGACAAGATATGCAAAAAACAGCCTTGACCTAGATAGAAGGAGGTATAACTCAACTTAGATAGGAGTGTGAAAAGGTATGAAAAACTTATATTGATGAAGAACTCTTACCTCAGCTAGAGAAATATAAAATTTACTCAACTTAAAGAGGAGGAAGGAGAATATGCTCAACTTAGATAGGAGTGAAGGGGATGTACTTACTTAGATAGGAGTAAAGAAATGTTCTCATTGAATAAGAGAAAATGTTGTGAAACATGTTTTTTCCATTTTTGAAAAGAATTTCTCATTTAGAGAAATTTTTGAATTTTGGCTTGAACTCTGCTAGCCCCTAGATCACTGGCAATCAAGTTGTTTATTTAGGCCAAAAAAACCATTGCTTGGTTTCAAGTGGTGAGATTGTCCATCTTTGAAGATGGTTTGGGAAAATATGCTTGAGCTGTGAATTCTGGGTATGAATTCTTAGGAGACTTGATCCGCTAAAGACTTATCTTCAAGTTCATGGATAAAATCTTTTTTTGCACTTCCCAATGATTCGGGAGATTCATTTTAAAACTTCAAAGTATTTGTTTTGAGTATGATTCAATCTGATCATTTGAGAAAATGAGAATCATTGATCTTCACAACAGATTGTGCATTTGACTGAGTATATTGGATGAAAGAAATTTTGGGTGAACCAAAGTGATGGAGACTTTACCCATGATATGGGCAAAGTTGTTAAGGCATGAAAAATGAGAAATGGAACCCTTTAGATGAAAAAAAAGGTCTTTATATTGGCATGAAGGAGCCCATTGATTAGAGAAAATTGTATAATTGAAAGTATGAGTTACTCTTAGAATGAACAAGGCATAAGAGAGCCCCTTGTGAAGCAAGGACGAATTACTTCAAAAAGTGAGAAAGTAATTTGGTGCAACTAGGTAGGCAATGAGTCCCTTGATGAGTTCTTTCAAAAAGTGGGTGAAGAATGAAGAAGCAATGTGGTGCAAATAGGTAAGGAGGAAGCTCATTGTCTAAAATCGTTTGTTACATGACCTATTTATTTGTAAGACCCTTTGAAAGAGTTCTTAGTTGAAATATGACAAATCCCTTAAGTAAGCAAGACCTCAAGGTAGTTTTAGTATTAGGGACGAAACGTAGGCTAGGGTAAGGTTTACCAAATAAAAGGTATATAAGACCTAAAAACCCGTGTTCATGGTACCAAGCCCCTTGTGTGCATCTCTTTGACGTGCATAGCTTTGATGTGTATAACCTTTCTTGTGCATGATTGATTCTTAGCATGACCTTCATGATTGAGCCTAAAGTAACATCTTAGGCTGCCTACGTATCTCTTTTTTGGAGAATCAGGTCTAACGTAGTTCGTTTCTCTCTTTGAGACATACAAGGCTTGAGTGACTGATTTCTTACTTTCTCGCTTGAAAAATGCTTCTTTTGATGAGCAAAGATTTTATTTTCTTTGCTTTTTGACTCTTCCTTAATAATTGTTTTATCACTTTCTTGCTTGGAAAAGCTTTCCTTCAATGAGGCAAGATTTTCTTTTCTTTGCTTTTGATTCTTCTTTGATGATTTTCACTTCCTTGCTTGAAAATGTTTTCTTTTACATAGGACAAAGATGTTTCTTCTCTTTGCTATTTGATTCTTCGACGATGGGATTGTGAGAGTGCACACATAGTAGGCTTTCCCCCTCCCTCCCCAATGTTTAGTAGATAGGTTTAAGAAAGAAAAGGTCAATCAAGTGGGCTCAAAGGATTTGTAAGTGGATATCTTTGATATCGGTGATAAGACAGATTTGGTTTCCCAAGTGATTGCCTCCTATCCTTGGAATTGCTTGCTTTTAGGAAACAATCACATTGTTGAGACTCACGATGTCGATGTGTGCTTAGGATCATGATTATCTTCTTTGGATGGTGCTTAGATTCAACACATTTAATCTTATTATGAATTTGATGATATTTATTTTCTTAAAGAATCAAGATGAATCTTGCAAACATTTTGTTGAAAGTTTCCTAAGATAATCTTTATTAAAACATGAGGAAAAACAGATGTAATTTATCCATAAAGAATAAAAGAATGATCTTTGTCTTGAGAAGTTCAACTTCTTGAAATCCATCTTTAATATCTCCACTCTTTGACTGCGAATTGATTGTAATTGGTACTTAGAGGAGGAGGCCAATGATCTTATTGTCAATTAGGTCTTGAATGGCATGCTTCAGTGATTGGCATTGATGGTAGCGTGGCCAACCCCTTGGTGATAAAAACAATGTTGGTTTGGATTGTAGGTCTTTGGTAGTGGATTTGGAGGAGGCTTTGGGTCCAATGGTTGAAGATACCCCTTCTTATGGAACTTTTCAAAAACTTCACTTAGTGATGTAGACAAGTTTGAGTATGTATGCAGTGTACGCCTCTGATATGCTCTTGGAGGTGGTGAACCAATAGAAGTGATAATTTGAGAGATGGATTGTTGGGAGTTTGACACATTTGGCTTGATAAGAAAGTTGCCTTTTGTATTTCCCTCTTGTTCTTTCTTAACATCTTGTCTCATAGTTTAATGAGTGTCGTGCTTGTATTGTTCAACAAATTCATTGCAAACGTCTTCCCAAGTTTGGTTTTTTCTGTTATATAGGAACCAGTAGAGAGCTCCTTCCACTAGGGTATCATGAAATAATTGGACCATATGTTAAAAAAAAACCCCTAGAGATTGCATCTCATGGATATAAACTCCAATTGAGTCTTTGGGTAGTTGGTGCCATCAAACTTCCTGAATTGGGAAGCCTTGAGTTTGAGGGGTAGATGGGCTCGAAATAAAGAGAGACCTTCATGATTACCAACTGTCTCTATGTTGATCGTTGGATCCATATTTTCATTAACACCGATGGGCTTTTTCTCTTGTGAATTGACACATTCTTCGGCCAATAGGCATCAAAAGGGTTCATGGACGTAGTTTGGGCCTGTGATAGCACTTCTTGAAGATGGCCTTTTGATGGTGGAGTGATGGAGAAATGGTAGGCTGAGCTATCAGTTGGGATATTCGGAAGGGGATAGGTTGACAAGGTGTTGGTTAGGTTGATGGGGGTTGAAAGGATTGGTTGTTGTGGTTTGGCCATGTTTTGGACTATTTGGGATAGTTGGGCCAACTGTTCATGGAAGTGGGCTTGCTCAGCCATCATGTAGTCTTATCGAGCCAAGAGATTAGCAAGAAGTACCTTACACTCATTGAAAGCAGCCATGATTGAATCAGACTTCATCTCTGTTGTAGAATTAAGTTCAAACCTATGTCTCAAGTTCAATGGGAAGTCCAATCTTGTCAAACCTTTCCTTGATGCTAAATAGATAAAAGCGAGTTAGAATCCAAGCCATCAATCTAAAACTCTTTGATTTAAAACAATAAACTCAATTCATTGATGATCTAAATCACTAAGGGAATGAAAACCATTCCTTAGTAGAAAAGGAAACACAAATGAATTTGAATTTTGAATTTTGTATTTTGAACTTTTTCAATTTTTTTGATTTTTTGATTTTTTTGATTTTTGATTTTTTTTTAAGAAAAGAAATAAAAAATAAAAAATAAAAAATAAAAAATAAAAAACTAGGGTCATGAGGCCTAAGTAGCCCCTCTATTAAAAGGGTGAGGAAATGTGCTTGAATAAAGACGGAATTTCTAAAAGTTAGAAAGATGCAATCCTAACGACATAGAATGGATTAGACTCAAATGGAGTGAGAAAAGATAATGCCTAGAACTTGAACAAAAGTTGATGGGGAAAAGATTCCTAAAGAATTGAGAGTAGAGAAGACTCATGGAAAGGAATTGAATCTAAACGAAGTGAAATTGAGTCCTAATGAGATGGGACAATGAAATAAAATCCTAACGAGATGGAATAGGATGACATAGAGCGATTAGAAGGGGTTCCAAACAATTTGAATTTGACTTCATCTAAAAACTATGAAAGAACTTGACCCTCTCATTTCTATTTTATTTTTTAAAAGACACTTGGAAAACAATTCCAAAGAAAGGAAACCTTTTTTTTTTTTTTTTTATTTTAAGGAAAGACCCCTTTTTTCTTTTTAAAGGGAAAAAAAATTGAAAAGAGAAGGGCAAAAATATTTTCTTTTGTTTTAAAAAGCGACAACCTCTTTTTCTTTTCAAAAAATTAGAGAACTTGAAAGACAAATTTGAAAAAAGTTTTGTTTTTGTTTTTGGTTTTTATTTTTATTTTTTTTGAAAATCTAAGAAACAACGACATTTGAAAGTCTATAAAAAAAAGATGTTGGCAGACCTTTTTTTTTTCACATGAATCTCATGATCCACTTTGATTCAGGAATGAGATTTTCATTGGTCCCGCAATGAAGACAAAAAAAAAAAGTTTGATTTGTAAGGAATGGATACATGAGATTTTACACGATGGACCCCACTAATTGATTGGATTAAAAATGTTGGCCCGGTGCATTCCATACCACCAAATTCAAGACAAATTCTAGCCATGGAATTACGATTGCTAAAAGACTTTAACAGATCTTGAGCGAAAAAATTCTAACCACACATGGTAACCAAGAAATGATTTGGAATCTACGTGAAGTAATGATGGAAACATTCTAAAAATATTGTTGGTGAAGTATTTAACTCAATGAAGAAATGAACCATTTGAAGTTTAACTCAAGAGAATATGATCAACATGAGAATGATATATGTGGAAGAATTTGGATTTTTCACGTGTAGAGAAGATGGGTGCCAATCGGTCAGCAGAATAGGGAGTTTTTGGTATTGAGTGCCGATCGTCACTCCCTGAGTGCCGATTGTCATTTCTTGTGTGCCGATTGGTCAACAAAGAGCGAATTTTTTTTTTGTTTGTTTTTGAAAAAGGGTAGGGCCATAATGCCTAGGTAGTTGCTAAGTCCTAAGAGGATGGAATGGTTTGCTTGAATGAGCAAGAAGTCCCTAAAAGTTGGAAAGATGTAATCCCAATAGAATTTATTAGACCCTACCAGAGTGGTCAAGATGAACCTTGATTAATGAGATGAAGATCCTAAAAAGAGGTGACTCTTGAAAATGAATTGAAACCTATCTTGAGTGGTTGGCCTGACAGAAAGAATTAAGAGGGGGCCTTAGATTGGAACCTGACTTGATTCCTAAAACGAGTAAATAATCTGAATTGTGAAATCTTGAAAGTCAAACCTAGCCCCTAAATTTTGGCATAGTGGGGGACTTGAATGAAATTCATTTCTAGATTTTGAGGGAAAGGTTCCCAAAAGATTGGGAAAACATTTGAAATTGATCCAGACCTTTACTAGGACCAAACATGATTAGAACTCGAGTGATTTATGTGATGAGAATAAACCCAAAAAGTTCCTTTTAAAAGTCATTTTGTTGACCTCGACTAATCCGTTTCTAAGCCAGTTGTGGGTACTTGCTTTCAGAAAACACTTATGTTATTAACATGTTTGGTGTCAAGGAAAATCCAAGAAAGTCTCATTTGTAGTCTCGTTGCAGCTTGCAAAATTGGTTTTTCAGGAAAAAAAAAAAAAGCAAAGTTTTTTGAAAAATTTTTAGAAAACTAGACAAAATTTTACAGAGCAAAGGGATTGACCTGTGTGTGCCGATCGGCACATAGAGGCTTTTAACCTCAGTGCCGATCAGCCAACAGAGAGGGGTATTTTTTTTGACTTTCTGGATTTTTCTAACTTTGCAAAATTGCGCGAAAAAATCCGTGTGTTTCTTACCAATACTGAGTTTAAATTCCTAAATCATGAATCTATGGTAGATTATATGCATGTCGCTTTGATCAGATAAAGGTTTCAAGGTTCCCCTTCTAACAGGAGGTGCCATATACCTCCCACAGCCATTAGATTGTAATGACTATGGCCAAATGGTACCGCATCGCCTTTTTGCGTACCATCCTAAGGCCACTAGAATGTAGTGTCCCCGGTCAAGAGGTATTTGATAAAGGAGTGGAGGGTTTTCACCAGCGACCCTTGTCAAGCTGAGTGAGCATAAGGGGCAAGGGTTACTAACTATCTAAGGTTTAGAGGGTATGTTGTGCAAATACAAATGTTATGAAGTGATGTGTGTGCAAGGTATTCACATTTTATTTCTTTTTTATTCATTCATCCATACATTCAAGCATACATCTATACATCCATTCATCCATCATACAATGTAAACATCAAATGAATGTAAAACAAACAAACAAAATAGCCTTGAAGTGAATACTTCACCGAGTCTAACCTTTTCACTTCCCCAATGGAGTATCATTATAGGCACCAACACTGGAAAAAAGGAAAATGTATTCATCCCTTTTCGTGGATTTGGAAGGATCCCGACTGTTTCCTTCCCTTAAGGTGAGAAGGAATGCCTCTTATGGAGGATAGAGAAGTTGAGGAGTCGCCAACTTGTTTTTGGGCAAGAAACAAGCAAACCCGTTGTAACATATATAATTAAAACGAAACTGAAATGGAATGAAATAATCAAAATTACATCGCCTTGTCTCCTAATTACATTCTAAAGATTCCTTGACATGGATCAAATAAAATAAGGCACTAAAATAAAGAAAAAACCAAAAAAAACATGGATATGGGGGCTAAGGTATGGAGTGGGAAGGTGTTAGGCACCCACCCCGCCAGATCCGAATGGATTGGTCTCGAATATTCACTTACAAGGCCATTTTGTCATGAGAAAACTAAAAGGAGAGATGTGAGCCTGGAAACGATAAAATAATAAAAGATCTAATGTAAAGAATAAGACAAAATAGAAAAGACAGAAAGAATATTTTACTCAAGCCCGAAGGCTTCCTGCGTATCCGTTCAAAAAACAGAATCAAAGTCACGTAGTTCTCCGGTTTACTCTCTTTTACCAAAAGTGATAAAAAAAGGCGAGATCAACCGGATCTAAAAAAAATTGTTAAGGGTTTGAGAGTGTACCTTTTTCAGTCGTGGTAGTTGGGCAGCATTTCGGCTAAGAAAATCTAGATCGGAGGCATCAATTGGGTAGATCTTCGGCTTGTTCTTTAGTTTGGAATGCATCGCTTTGACTAGCTTCGCGAAGAAAGGCTTTCAATCGGCAGGGCTTCAGCCTCAAGAGAGGGAGGGTTCTTATAGAGAGAAACCTAGAATTAACCTAACGGCGTAAGGCTATGGAAACCGTCTTTCCTTCACATATTTTTGTGTCTCTTAAAACTGATGGCCTGGGGGCACTATTTATAGGGAAATATAGGGATTTGATCTAAGGGTCTAAGATGAAACCCTAATGTTGAGGGCTAGGATCATGTCTTGAGTGATAATTATCTAATTAAATAAATAAAAAATTAAATAAGAATGATTATCCTAACTAAATGAATTAATAAATAATTATGACATTGTACGAACCAATAGAATTGGTGTCTACATGCAAGAGCCAATAAGATAAAAGAGAAATAGAATTTAAATAAAAAATAAACTGTAAAATGAAAACGTCTTGGTTTAATGTATCTTCATTTAAGAAAATATCAAGCAACCAGATTTATGGAAACTCTAAAAGCGAAAATTCCTAATTAAGCCTAAATAGACTACTACCACTCAAGATTACCAAATTGCCCCTAATTCAGTAGAAAATCTCTAGATTGTCACAAGACATATGAAATGTCCAATTTACCCCTAATCCATCACCAAAGGGCTAAAATTACCAAATTAGCCCCATGTGAGTAATGATATGGAAATTATAAAAATGCCTTTCAAGTAACTAGGAAATCCTACTAAGGGTAGGATTGTTCCAAAATTACCAAAATGCACTTAGTGGACAAAAGGGTGCCGAAATTATCGAAACACCCTCCGATGGGCAAAAAAGTCCTAACGGGAGTGGGACTCTATCAGGAAGAGTCTTAATGGGAGTGAGACTCTATCGGGTAGAATCCTACTTGGACTGTGACTCTAACAAGAGAGTCCTAACGAGAGTAGGACTTAATCGGGAAGAGTCCTACTTGGATTGAGACTCTGTCAAGAGAGTCCTAACGAAAGTGGGACTCTATCGGAAATAGTCTTACTTGGACTAGGACTTTAGCAAGAGAGTCTTAACGAGAGTGGGACTCTATCATAAAGAGTCCTAACGGGAGTGGGACTCTATCGGGAAAAATCCTAGTTGGACTGGGACTCTTACAAAAGAGTCCTAATGAAAGTGGGACTCTATCGAGAAGAGTCCTACTTGGATTGGGACTCTGTTAGGAGAGTCCTAGAACTTTGGCAAGAGAGTCCTAAAAGAAGTAGGACTCTATTGGGAAGAGTCCTACTTGGACTAGTATTCTGACAAGAGAGTCCTAATAGGAATAGGACTATGTTAGGAGGAGTCCTAATGGGAATAAGACTCAATTAGTAAGAGTCCCTACTTGAAGTAGGTTTCTTAGCATAATCATCAATTTTTACTACTTAATCAAGGGTCACAAAATAAGGTGTTTACAATGATAATGACACAGCAAGTGTATTCACAGTACAGTACAATAGTGATAACAGTAGTCACCACAGAAGGTTGGTGAATGAAGGCCACCGTAAGGTTAGTGGTGATAGTAGTCACCACTTAGGGTTGTTGGAAACGACCTTGAAATGGTTATGGCTCTGATACCATGTTGAGAGAAAGAAAGAATGTAAACATATATTGTAGATGTGTATTATATTATATTATGTGTATTATAAGGGAGAGAGCCCTCATTTATATAGGAGAGGAAGGGCTTACAAAAGGTAAGTAAGAGAAAAGGAAAGAGAGAAAAAGGAAATAATGAGAAAATGAAACCCTGGAGCTATACAAGCAATGAACAAACTTTAGCCGCCATGTACAAATAGAAAACCTAATTACTATACACATATATTGTTAACATGAGGTAATAGTGAAGGACCGGGTCTTTTGTTTCCAAAGGTATAAAGCTGTTATTTATTTATTTATATTTTTTGTAATCAGTGTTGTCTTTGTCATTTTGATGCAATTAATCTCTGCTTCTTCATGTAAATAAACCACTAAAAATTCTGTTAAACTAAATTATTCATGTCCCTCCAACTGCATTGATTTCTCTATTTGTTATTTTGACATAATCTTTCTTTTTCTCTTTAAAGGTTAATGAACCTACAGACTGCAACATTGTTATTTTTTTTTCCTTTAAAGATAAATGAACCTGCAACATTGTTTTGAAATTCTTTTGGAAAGAGGATTTTTTTTTTATGATTAGAGGATATTTTGAGATAATAGTGATGGACCAGGTCTTTTGTTTCCAAAGGTACAAAGTTGTTATTTATTTATTTATATTTTTTTGTGATCCAATGTTGTCTTTGTCATTTTGATGCAATTATTCTCTGTTTCTTCATGTAAATGAACCACTGCAAATTCTGTTAAACTAAATTATTCATGTCCCTACACTGTATTGATCTTTTTTTTCATTATTTTGATTTCTGACATAGTCTTTGTTTTTCTCTTTAAAGGTAAATGAACCTCCAGCTGCAATATTATGATTATATATCGAGTCACCTTGAGCTGTTCATCTTTCTGTATGTTTATTTGAAATATGTTTGCTAATTTTTTACTCTTACATATGTTATCCGTGCTTTTTCCTTTCACTTGGTGGGAATTATCTATTTTAACATCAAGCTTATCCATGCTTACTTGAACACTTCAAGTCTTTGGACATCGTGGACTGCCCTACATTGGTGATCCTGTGGGAATCTCTTATATATGTTATCCTTGATTTTGCTTTTACTTCCTGAGAATTTTCTATTTTAACATCACGCTTATCCATGCTTATTTAAACATTTCAAGTCCTTGGACATCATGGACTACTCTAAATTGGTGATCTTATAGAAAGTCTTTTCTTATATTAGTGCTAATTTGTTGTTATGTTACCCTTGTAATTAACATATGCATGTATCATTTACATTTTTCTTATGAGGGAGGGTTGAAGAAATAGAAAAGCTTATAAACAGGATAGTTATCTCCATTTATTTAATGAGTAAGAATTATTTTGAGCAAGACCTAATTACTATAGTCTAGTGAATACAATTTGTAGTTATTTTATTCACATGTATGCAATTCTCTTTGGGTCATATATTGAATGGTGTTGCATTTGTAGTTGTTGATTAAATTGGTATTGTTAGCACCATGGGGTCCGATCTTTTAACTGGTGAATCCGGTTTGACAAAATGTGTTTTGATTGTATTCATTAAATTAGTCTGAGGTTTAGAGTAACTCAATGCCCCGTTCTATTATAAGACGATCCAAGCTTCATTGCCATATACATCTACTGGCCGACTTGAGTTGAAAAGGGTAATATGGGTATTTTGGACTTTTATTTTGAATTAGATCTCACACATTCACACATTGCATGCATTGCATATATTTGTGATCATATCATCATGTGTGTAGTTGGCTTGTGTTTGTGAAACAATTTTTTCAAATAATGCATATTTCAAAACACTTAGAGAAACTGAGCTCATAAGACAAGTAGAAGATGAACAACTCTTTGTTGCTTGTTCTTAATCGTTCGATAGGACTGCATTAAACGAAGAGCCACAACGTCCACATTTGCTCGTTTGATGTTCGTTCCTTGGTCGTTCGAACAAAGAAGTGCTTGTTCGAATAATCAATGGTTCGTTCGAACAAACACTGCGCAAAAATAAAAAAATTTTCTATTTGCAAGACTCTGTTGAGATTCGATTTCATTGATATGAAATCACAAAAATTCAGTTTCTATTTAGCGAGAACAAAGTTAGAAAGAGTTCAAATTGTGGGAGCTTTACATCTGAGAGATCTAAGAGCTTTCATGAGTGAACATTCATTCTTGTATATCATGCATATCTCTACTCTAATCATTCATTGATTTAGATCAAATCACATGATCCAAGTCAATTCAAAGAGCCTTAATTCCATGTCAATTCACCATTGAAGAGCTTGGAGTTCAACCTTGAGGATTCATTATTGAGCAATTGGTAGATACAGAGATTATGAGGATTTGTAATTATGAAGTGTGTTTATCGGAGGATTCCGAGACCGCTGAAGATCATCCGGTTGTATGAAGATTCTGACTATGGAGGAAGCTTATGGATTCAAGGGAGATTGAAGACGTGAAGATGTTGAGCGGCGTCTGAGGGACTAAGTTTAAGTCTTCATCGTTGTAATTCGATCTCACTCATAGTGGAACTCTTCATTGAGCATTGGCATGGCTCCAAAGTTTTACTCCATGGTTAGTTTTTCTATGGTGGTTTCTCAGTCATCACTTCGGTTTGCAAATTCTCATACTCTTCTCTCTTTACAATTTCCAATTTGCTTGAATTGAATGCTTCCGCTAAATTGAGATTTAGGTTTTCATGAATTATGAAATTTAATCATCCATTGAGTAATTAAAAACCTTAATTGTGAAATTGGAATTGATAATTGAATTGTGGAATTGAGAATTGATCACTTAATCTAATTTCTACTTGAATTGTGAAATTGATATTGAAATTGGTTTAGATGATCAATTAAGCTTGGGTGAATGGTATGTTTGTCAGACACTACTAGATTACTAAATTGTATGGATTGTGCTTTTGATTGAATTGTTGGAATTTGATTGAATTGTTGTGATTTGTTGAATATTGATTGAATTTACAATTCACATATTTTTTCATTTTAGTAGTTGTTAGTGTTATGATTGAAAAATTAGAAGAATCGAAAAAATTGTACATACCTATTCAACCCCTTTCTAGGTTAGCTCACACCAAGGGACCCAACCATCAGGTGTCATGTTGCAGGGTGTCTTTGATAAAAGGTGATGGACTAATGGTGCATTTTTTGGATGGCTGACGGATTTATATGGATTGATGGTACATTATTTTGATAAGAGCTGAGAAATAGCAAATATTTTGAAATGCTTGTGAAAGTTATTTTTTTGTATCTATAATTACTTTGGTTATGTAATTGCATTTGATATTTAAACTTGAATGAAACATCACTAGCAAACTTACTTTATTTTAATTTAGACAATGCATCATCCTAAATGAATATGGATGTTTCGTTTTTTGTTATTTAGATTGTGATTTGAGTGGGATTGACTTGATTATGCTTATGATTTGAATGAGAATGAAATTAATAATTTATTAAAATAGATTATTCGTGTCAAATAGGTTATATTCCTATTGAAAAAGTTACTCGTGTTAAACATGAATAACAATTAAACATGTTATTCAGGTCGTGTCGGGTCACTCCATCTGACATAACTCATTTATTAAACGGGTTTTTCGAGTCGTGTCAACATGTTTAATAATAACATGTTGAATAATAATCACTTTTCACAAAATAGTGTAGAGATTAGGTATATTCTGAATTCACATTGCTATAAAACAACTTGTATATATGGAATCAACAATGAACAACAGCTCTCTTTTTTACTTGAAAATTTATTTTAATTTAATTTGGATTCAAAAACCCCAAATGGTGGTGATGTATCATATATGTATAAGGTGAGGTATAAAGTTTTTACAATAACAATAATTTAAAAATTCAGATAAGATAAGCGTAGCGTAGCAAGTGTTAACTATTGGAACCCACACATTTTGAAAAGCATTAGCCGTTGAGCTAGAGGAAATCTTTAGTTGCATTAAGAGTAGAGGCGGATCGGGGGGACAAAGAGCTTCCAAAAATTTTGATATTATATTTTTAACACTAATTTTTATAAAATGTTCTAATGAAATAGGACTTGGTCCTCTATTTTTTTAAATATAATCATATGAACCTTTTTAAATTTCAATTACTTGCAATTTTGTACCCCCATAAATTGAGTTTCGAGATCCGCCACTGACTAAGAGAAACATCCTAATATGCTTGCAGGTTACGCTAACAATGTTATGCTTTGCAAATCTTTGTTCCAAATTTATATTTCAAACAATGTTGTGAGTTAAAAATCCTCCACCAATGAACGTCTATCTACAAGAAAGGGAAAAGGTTTATCAGAACTTAGTTAGAGGGCAACGGTGTGGTGCTGCCCAAGAAGTCTTCGACAGTTAAGTTAACGTGTTGCTAGTTTGAAAACTTGAATGAAGCAGGAAGATGAATACCCGGTTTTGCGTACCTTTAAACCAAGGGTTTTGACATTTAAGTAGTAGGTGGTGACCCAGAGATGACTCCCTTAATCTTAGCTAATTTCCTTATAATAGAAATATATCATACTATGGTTGGCATTGTGCATAAGATTTCATTCCTTGATTTGTTGAGGGATTGAAATCCACTCAATCAGCCTATGTTTAAATGGGTTGGAATTGGTCAACCTTGATTAACTGGTGAGCTGGTTAATTTTCCCGTGACGAGGGGGATGATATGAGGGATGATTAATTCGAATAAAGAACCAATACCAAATCCATTATCAATCAGAAAGTTGAAGGTATGCCCATCACACGAGTTCGTATATTTGCTACTATTAGAAGGCAGCTTTTGCAAGCATTGCACAACAATAGTACTGAAGTTGCCAGAATAAGGTGTGTGCTCAGCTAACAATAGTTCCTTTTGCAACGGAGCTATATATGAAGCCTTTCTAATTTATCTCTCAACTATAACTTCAAAAGCTTGAAGATGCACCACAACTGTTCCAACAATCCAAAAACAACCTATCAAATTACATATATATATATATATATATATATATATATATATATATGAAATTGCTCATCTTCAATTGAACTAAACAACAATTCAAACAGCAATCAAAACCTAGTATGAAATTAGCTTCTACAATCAGACAATCACACAATCATGCAACACACACAAACAATGCAAACAGATCAACGCATAATTCATGCAAAACACACACACGTGTGAAGAATATGCCACAAAATAATTTAGATTATTTACTGAAAGATCATACATATGCTCATTACACATTAGCTATCATCTAAAAACCATAAAATGAGATTTTTTTTTTGGAAAAAAAAATACCATAACCATATATTTTTTCAACTACACAAATTAACACACCAGTTGATGGTAAAATGTTATATTAAGAATGTTTGACTACTCCATCTCATAAGAAAATCGTTATGAGAGAATAAACGAAGAGATAAAAGAATCAATTACTTTAATTATTAGAACTGAGTCAATCTCATCAATCTGAACAGAACAATCCGAAGAGAAATAGAGTATGAGACATAAATTTGTGTAGAAAGAACGTGAGATTGTAATGAGGTGTTTTCTTCGTCTACAGAGTTCGGTATGAATTGGTGGTGGAATTTGTAAGGTCTGAATGAGGGAGTCAAGCTTAAAAGAATGTGGAATTGAAATTTGTATTAAATTATGTTTATTCTGTGACACGACCACTAGTTACCCTTCAATGAGGTGGACAGAAAATGCTAGAAAGTCTTGTTACCTTAACTTGTAACTTGTTACCAAGGCCATGTGGTATTTCTTTGACTTTTCACATAAAAGATCAAGGTTTAAATCTTGTCAATGACAAGATTAAGTCCCATTTTATTATGTGGACAATAGAGTTGTTAGGTGTTTGACTATTAGATTGAGCCTCTCATTAGTTTATAGAATTCTAAAAACTCTTGGGTAAATGGAGTAATTAGTTATCTTGCCATTAAATTGGACCTCCCATTAGCCTATAAGATCCCGATAACTCTTAACATATGAAAAAAGTTAGCGTTGTACGAATTTAATTATTTCTTTACTTTTTCACACCAAAGACTAAGGTTATATTTGGTTTGAAATTAGATAAAAATAATTTTATAATCCCTTAACTAATAAATGAAATTATAATCATGTTTTAATTTAATTAATTATTTAAACAAGTGAATACTTGGAGATTAAAAGAATTACTTTTCACTAAATATTAATCAATTATTTATTATCAAAATCACATTTCCTTATATTTTACATCGACTCTTTTCTTTTATTTAGTTTTGCAGCCAAGATTGTGATTTTTGCGATTGCTACTTGACCTCATATTTCCCACCTAAGAAAAATTCTCGAGTAAGAAAGCTAGGAAGATAATTTGAATATTCTTTAATACAATTTATGTTAAAATATTAAAAAAATAGTATACCTTGTCATCTAACAAATTTGCTAGGAAAGATTTTTAACATATTTTTCAAGAACATCTTTAGCAACCATACAATTAATTCTTACTAAGTGCAGGTAGTATAGTAGTTTGTGAAGGTGTTGGATAAAGATATAGGTTTGTACAGGGAGTGAAAGATTCACGTCAAATGCTTATGGGAACTAGAGAGTTATACAATAGGGTGAAGTAGGACAATCCAGAATATCAGAGAGAGAGAGAGAGAGAGAGAGAGAGAGAGAGAGAGAGAGAGCAACTGGGGCTTGGAAGTTGGTGAAGATCATGACTTCAGCACCAGATTCAATATTACTCTTATCATTGGTGATCGTTGAGATGCTATTTTTTTTTGTCTCCTCAAATGAATGACGTCGGGGTTTATTTATAATAGGACTGACACGTGTGAATACGTTAGGGTTTCTCAAATAACCGGGATGAACTCCGTATGGCCAACTAGTGTCCAAAATAGAAAGTAGTTATGGAATACTGTAGAAGGTTCTGGTAGGGGTGTAGGATTTCTCTCATTTTATTTTAGAAGGTTTAGATAGTCCCACTGTTCAGATTGTGAAGGTCTTAAGCTGTGAGATTCTTTAAAGAGCCCGCTACTTAATCTATCATGCCATAAAACCCTAAGAATCCCAAAAGTGTGAGATATGGCACCATTTCTGGTGTCACATCCACACTAGACTATGAGGGTCATCGTAAAGCATGCCCCAACAAAGCATTAAGCAACCACGAAGTAGCAGGGCCTAGTGAGTCATTAGATCGCTTGGACAGACCTCCTTTTTGGGAGGTCAACTCACTTTCTCGATGAGATGTTCATTTGCAACTCGACCAGGTCTTTTGTTCAGTAGAGAGTAGGTCGGTTTAGCTTCTGAACGTCGAACAATGCTCCTCAAATGTGAGTAGTAATTGACATGGCACTGTTAGGGCTTCCATGTGTCATATGGAATGTGGGCATGCAAGCCTTCTAAGTGATGCCTATCTCAGGTGCCTACACTAAGAATGATTGATCTTTGTAACACATAAGACTATTATACAAAAATTATTTTTAATACTAAAATAATTTCATTGATCCGCATTCTAAATTTTGAAAGTGAATTTTACCAATTTTTCCTTACCATTTATTCTCTATTTAAGAATTCCTCCATGTTCAATCTTTGAAGCACCCGTTTGTATAATTTTATATGCTTTGGGATGCAGTATGCATTAACACTGTAGAGTCTTAGCTTATTTTGTGAACTACAATGCTATAGTTATCGGTCTAATTTGGAGGTTTTCTTTTAATCTCTAATACAATGTTGCAACATCGTTATATAAAATCTTTATAAAACTCTCAAGGCTTAAATGGAACTTAAACTATCCAAAAATCTTTGTAATTAGGTTTTGTCTTTAATCAAAAAATTTGTCTACAAATGATCGGTCTAAAATTTTTTTTATTTTCAAGCAGATAAGACCAACAAACTTCTTTACAAAAAGAAAATATTTTCAATATTTTTCTTACTCAAGATGAATATAATCAATATAAACAATTGAAAAGTCAGAAAAGAAGTAAAAATCATCACTTGGGATTTTAAGCATTGTTTCTACTTGAAAACAAAGTTTATCATAGGACTTTGTAATTGCGGTCTTCTAGACTTATTTTTTGTATTTAAAGGTCCTATTTTTAATTGATCTTCTATATTATAGAGGAAGTGCTTTATTATAGATGTCCATTTGTTGTAGCTAATGTAGAGAGGGAATCAACTTGTTTTATATATTATTGTTCCAAAAAAAAAAAAATTGTTGCCCAAATTTGTAGAGACCTGAAAAATGAGGGTAAATTTTTCGTTTTGCCGGTAGGACACTATTTATGCACTATTTGCCGGTACGGCACTACGCATGCACATTTAGGCATAAGTCATGTTTAGGAGCATATTTTGAGTATGTCATAGAATATAAATATGCTTAGCATGTTGAAATACACCTCTTATAAAAATTTGAGCCTATTCAAAGATAGTTTAAAAAATGAACCAAAAAGGGCATCCCGAGTGGCTTGGGTGGACTTGCCAAACTCGGCCACAGGTGAAAATAAATTTTTTTGAGAAATATCATTTAAAATAATTTAAAGAACTTTGGCTAAAACAAAATATCAAATTGAGGTGTTTTGGGACGGGTTGTAGTGTAACGGGGCCCCGAACTCATGAAGGGCAAAAGGGTCTTTTTACCCTTTGGCCCCTTTACTATAATAGGACCCCTTAGTGATATAATTTCATTCTTTGGTCTTAGAATACAGTAGCTGCACGTTCATGGAGAAAAGGGAGAAAGAAACCTAGGGTTTTTCAACATTCAAGCCTCCAAAACACATCTTTAGGCTTGGATTTTCACAAGACTTCCTTCTAGGAAGTTGTTCCTCACGTCAAGGACTTTATTCTAACCAATTGGTTTGGCTGCACAGTGAACACAACTCCCTAGGGTTGAGAAAAACCCATCTAGGTATGATATCTTGCTAAGTAAAGAATATGGTTAAGTTTAGGAGTGTTTTATATGTTGATTGAGTGATTTATATATTTACTTGTTGTTAGAAAGTCACTTAGGATGTAGTTGCTTTGAAAAACCTAGAGTTGGTAATTTGTATACTTGTGTGTTCTTTGAGTTCTTTGAGAATTTGTTAAAATGATGAACATGTAACTTGAAGATATGTTTGATTTATTATATTGTGGCTTATGTTCATGTGAATAAACCTTGTGTTTTAAAAGATATGGTTGTTTAATGTATTGATGATTTGTGTAATTGTGTATTCTTTAAGAATTTGGTAAAGTGATAAACATAAACCATGACGATATGTATAATTCATGGTATTCTAGCTTATGTTCATGCAAACAAAATCTTATAGTTTGAAAGTTATGATTTATTCAATGTAGTGGTACTTTAGGTATTTTGTAATCTTTGAGAATTTGTTAAGGTTATGAATATGTAATATGTTTATATGTGTAATTGATTGAATTACATGCTAGGTTCATGTAGACAAAGTGTTATGATTCAAAAGTTATAGTTACTTTAAAATATAATGCATTATTTAAGACATACACCATGTGTTTGATAAAATGCTTCATTAAGATTGCATTATTGCATAGTGAAATCAAGGCATATTGGTATATGGTGAATCCTTTGAAAACATAGTATAGGTTGAGCACTTAGGTGCTATGCATTATGAGGGTGTAGATCCTATGGTGAAAAACCCAAAATTGGCCATTGCATTGGTACTCAGTGGTCCAACGGGAGCGATCCGTGAACGAGACATGGGTGTGGCATAGAGTTGCATGTGTGTGTCATGCATATTGCCATGCATTACATTGATGAATTAAAAGGCAAATAGCTTATAAATGTACACTTGCACACGCCATGCCTTAACTTTGTTCTTTGAATTAGCACTATATTATACTAGCAGTTGTGCTGACCTCTCGTGGGATATCATATTACAGATGAGGCTCCCGGTACTTGAGACTTAAAGAAGTCTTGAAGAATAGAGGGGACATGGACTATGGAGGATATTTGGCCCTTGGGACATATTTTGTATGTATAAGGGCAAAAGCCCTAAGACATGTGTATTTATTTCTAGAGATCTCGCATAGTATGAAAACAATGGGCAAGGCCTTAAAAATTTTAATGAACATAAGGTTTGTAATATTTAAACTTAAAGTATACGTGTATATATGGTGGATTGTGTGTTTTGAGTAATGGATAAATGCTTAGTTAAAGTGAATAATGTATTTAGGTTGCTAGTTGAGAAATGATGGGTTGTGTTGTGGAATATTAGGTGGAAGAAGGCTTAGAAAGTAAAGGAAACCATGCTAAAATATTGTGAAATTAAAAGATTGTTAAGTGTGTAAAACACCATTTATATAGGTGAGAAAAGTGCCCAAAAAGGGGGGCTAAAAACCTTGAAGAAATAGGCTAAAAATGGGAAAAAAGTAGGTTGCAAAACTTTGGAAAAAAATTTAGAAAACAGAGAAAATCAGCTGTTGGACAGAGAAATTCAGCCTCTGTCGCTACAGTAAACCTGTAGGAAAAACAAAAAAAATCAGTCTTTGTCGCTACAGTGAAACAGCCTAGACCAGCCCCAGCCGCGTGCCATGCCCTGCGCGTGCCCTGCCCCGTGCGCCCTGCGCGCGCCAGCCTCCCCTTGCCCCTACGCCTGTTGCCACTGCCTTGCCCCACACGTGTTGCAGTTTGCCTTGCTGCTTGGCACCTTTTTGGGCACCTAGCCCCTTGCCCCTTGACACCAGCCCTTGGCCATTCTTTTGGGCCATGCTTGGCCACCCTATTGGGCCATGTTTGGCTACTCTCATGGGCCATGTTTGGCCACTTCTTTAGACTACCTTAGGTAGAATTTTTAGCCTATTTTTGGCCTAAGTCTTAGGACATTTTTGGACCCATTTAGGCCATTATTTCAAGGCATATTTTGAGACATTTTGGGGCAATTCTTGGAGGCCATTCTTGAACATGACTTGGACTAATTTTGAACCTTGGTAGGGGGAGATGTTTGACTACCATTTGAAACCCATTTTGGGAAAGTCTAGTAGCAAATTTTCATTCTTAATTTTGGAAAAAATCAGAAAATGAATGAATAATTAATATGTAACCAACTAAATCCATTTAATTGTCTTTTATTTATTTTCTTAATTCATTTCACTCACTCCCAGGGTTTATGAAAATTCGAGGCGTGACAACTTGGTATCAGAGCTTAAGTTTGGGAAGCATAATCTTGGAAATTAATAAGTAAAGACCAATTAAAATCAAATATATCAAATTAATTCTTTTATTTCATTTTTCACCTTCACACCTTGGGTTTTGAAAATCCGGGCCATGACAAAATTAATCCCACAAATTTAACAGTTCTTCAATTATTCCTTGGCATACAAATTTTTGAACTTATTTTGAAGTCCTTCCACAATAATGAAATAATGACAATTTCAGATCAACTCAATTTGGTTTCAATTAGAACATTGGTTTCCAAAAGCCTATCAAGAGTTTTTCACTAACGTAATAGAATATAATGGTCAAATGGTAAGTCTTTACCCCCTCCTTTTAATATTGGCGTTACATAATTTATCATGACGCTTTTAAACTTTATGCAAATCGTATTTACAATATGACTGTATTATGTATCAACAAAACATTTTGTTGTGGATTCAAAAATTTTATGTAGGGAATACTAGACTGTAGGTGTTAAAATTTAGGAGGTTTATGTAAGGTACATATATTAAAATTTAGGGGGTTTATGTGTGTGTGTGTGTGCGTATTTTTTTTTTTTATATATATATATATATATATATAATTAGGGTGCTGGAATGTCACACCCCGAATTTCCACGAACCCGGGGAGTGAGTGAAAAAAATAAGGGAAAGGAAACAAAAGACAATTTAAATGGATTCAATTAGACAGACATTAAATTCTTCAATACATAAACACGTGAAGTACATTCAATAAACATATTATTCATATCATTTGGGCCTAAGCCCTTACATCTCAAAATATGCCCCAATGGCCAAATATACTTCTAAGTTCTTTTCCCCTCCTTTATTTAAGACTTCATCGAGTCTCATGTACCAAGGGCATCATCTGTAATATGATATCCCACGAATGGGTCAGCGTAACTGCTAGTATGACACAATGCTAATGTAAGGAACAAAATTAAGGCGTGGCATGTGCAAGCGTACATTTATATCTACATGCCTTCCAAATCATCCATACAATGCAATGGAAATATACGTAACAGACCCATGTCTCCTTCACGGATCGCTCCCGTTGGTTCGGAGTACCAATGCCTGAGTTCACGGATCGCTTTCGTTGTATGAAGAGGCATCAATGTAATGGCCAATTTTGGGTTTTTCACCACAGGATCTACACCCTCATAATGCATAGCACCAAGTGCTCAACCCACACTGTGTTTTCAAGGAATCACACCATGCCAATATGCTTTGATTTCACCATGCAATAATACAATCTCACCGAAGCATTTTACCAACACATGAAGCATGATTTAAATAATGCATTATACTTAAGGCGACAATAACATTTGAATCACAAAACTCCTTCCACATGTATGTATGCTATACACAATCAATTTAAACACATGCTCAAGTTACATATTCACAACCTTAACAATTCACAAAGAACATAAATCACATACGGTACCAACACATGAAATATACATATAATCATGGTTCATGTTTTTCACTTTACCAAACCCCCAAAATAACAAAGAACACACAAGCACAAAAAGAATCAAATAAACCTATGAATCATTTAATCAACAATAGAAATTACTCCTAAACTTAATCATATTCCTTACTTAGCAAAATATCATACCTAGATGGGTTTGTCTCAACCCTAAGAAGTCGTGCTTATTGTGTAACCAAACTCCTGTGAGAATGCAGTCCCCTTACTGTATCTGTCTAAAATGGTCAAACCACCTTCTCCTTTCCTTTTAGTGTTCCTAAGATTCACAAATATATCTTAGTCCATTGTCACATGAATTTATGTTATTCATCAAATTTTATGCCTTTTTAATATTGGTATCTCTTTTACTTGAATTGACTCGACCATTGAATCCGGAACGTCAAACAAAGTCGATTTAGGCTTTCGTAGAATTCAATTTGGACATTTGTACTAAAAAGGCAAAATGGTTATTTTGCACTTTTACGGGTTCTTACTTCTCGAGACCTCTTTTCGTAAATCGGACTCCACCGTTGAGTCCGGAATACTTGAAATAATAAAAATTTACTATTCTTTTATTTTAATCGGGATTCGTTTGACTACTCTACAGGTCTTTTATTTTTCGGGGCCTCATCTTGCAAAACGGACCCCACCATTGGTCTCAGAAGGTCGAAGATAGTCAAAATACACTAATGGCTTGTTTAATTTGGACTTTGGGTCATTTCACTATATTTAAATTAATTAAATTAACTTAATTAATTAATTATTTCACTTATATATATATATATATATATATATATATTGGGGATTAAGTTGGCACGGGTGATACTTGTCTAACTGGCCACACGCTTCTCATCCAACCCACAGGTCTCAAGTTCAACTCCCCTGCGCACCCCCTTTTTATTTTTCTTCCAATTTAATGACATATATAATATATATATAGACACATATACATATATATATATATATATATATATATATATATTTGGTGCAATAAATGTTGGGCGAGAATTGGGTGGCACACTAGTCAAGTGCCGCCCCCCATCCATCCGGTTTGGTTCGACACTCATGGGCTACGGCGCCTTTTTATTTTTCAAATGAATCTAAAACCAAATGGTGGACAGTGGCTCAAAACAAGGACAATTTAATTCCCTCACCCCTGTAACCAAACAGGCCCCATCCGTTCAAACCTAAACATAACACCCCACACGAAGTCCCATTTAAGGAGTGGTCATCTCCCTGTCTCGACACGTGTTTGAGTCGACATAGTGATTAGTCTAGTTCGATTTGGATAGGCTAAGTCAACTCACGAGTTGGCTCAGCGTGGTCATCTTCTTCCCCACGCCCGAACCACTGTTGCCCTAATTTTTCAAATCTAAACTTCCAATTTCGTGGGTTTTGAGAGATCAAATCTCTCCGCCTTTGGGTGTGATCAGTCCCTGTGTGTCTTAGAAATACTTTGGCATTCATATGGGGTTCAAGTTTGAGCTTAAGCTTGTGGGTTGAAGCTCGATACCAAGACCTGTCACTCGGTTGTTAATGCTCATTTTTGAGCCAAAAATCATGAGGTTTTTTCTATCGTGACTCTTTTTTCATGGATTTCAAGTTATCATCATCAAAAGTATGATTCACAGTGAGTTTGAGGAGTTGGGTAACAAACCCAAAACCTGCAACTCAAATCTCTAGGGTTTCGTTTGGGTCCCAAGGTCGAGGCTTGGTGTTTTTAAAACACTATGGGGGTCTATTTGTGGTCTCTACAAACCAAACTTGGTTTGGCTTTGGTCAGTTCAGACCTGCTCCATTAGAGGTCTTTTAATGGATGTCCTTCACGGGTTTAGGGTCTCCCAAGCCTTTTTGGCCTTTTAAACTTAAGTCTGATCATCTTTCAATGTCAGCAAGGCTTATGCATGCAAAATAAAAACATTTAAAACAGCTTGTGCATAAGAGATATTTAGGGAGAGGAATCTTTGGGTTTTTGTGTTTTATACCTTCAAACGGTGGTGTCTCCCTCTCTCCTTCTTGGTTGTGGATTTGTGGTCTCCTTCAGGACAGGTAGCCATGCAAGCAACCTTTCCTTCCCCTTCTCCTCATTTCACTTTCCCTCTCTACCTCACTCTCTCTCTCTCTCTCTCTCTCTCTCACACACACACTTTTTCTCTCTACCTGAACACACACCATGCAAGTCTGACTTGCACAGCCCCCTCATTGCACTATTTTATGCACTCAGTACACTCATTTGCCCTTTTCCCACAAGCAATCTCCTCCCCCTAAACAAGTTATCATCATTAGGTCTTAGGTGTAGGTATAGGCGTATGTATCATATTACACACACACACACACACACACACACCTAACACACTCACTTACACACACACACAACCGACACTACACACACACACATGCAGTGTCTATATATTTTTATATATGTATAGATATCAATAAATTACATGATGTAGTTATTTTAATTTTGTGCACACATGAATACATATGTATACACATACACTTAATTGCACATAGCTACACATTTATACACATTTATATACATACATGTGTATTTATATATATTTCTTCAGTTGTATATATATATATATATACATATAAAAATATTTTACATGTCTCCATAAATATATATATATATACGTGTACGTATTCCTGCATTTTCGTGCAGTCGATTCTTTTAACCAAACGGTCTCGGTGTGCCCAGTAAATTTCATACTCTATATTAATTAAATGTAAATAAAAAAAATAAAATTCAAACAGTGCTCTATCGTAAAAAAAAAAATTTATTCCCATTTTTCCGGTCTTTACATCCTTCCCCCCTTAAAGAAATTTCATCCCGAAATTTAAAAATATACATCAATGAACAAACAACTCGGGATATCTAGCACGGACTTCGGCCTCACGTTCCCAAGTGGCCTCCTCGACCCTATGATGGTTCCAAAGAACCTTGACCAAAGTGATGGTCTTGCCTCGCAATGCTTGGTCCCTCCAGTCCAATATCTCCACAGGCCTCTAATCATAATAAACGTCACCTTCCACCTGAAAATCTACCCAATCTAGTACATGTGAATGTTCAGGCTCGTACTTCCTCAACATCGACACATGGAAGACATCATGGACCCCAGATAGCTGTGGCGGTAATGCTAACTTATAGACCATCTCCCCAACCTTCCCAAGGATCTCACATGGGCTTATAGACTGTGGCGACAGTTTCCCACTACGCCTAAATCTCCTCACATGTCCCCCAACATCAAATGACAGAGGTCGTCACCTCCTATCTGCATAACTCTTCTGGCGACTCTGTGCTGTCAACAAACGTTGCCAGATCACTTGTATCTTCTTCGTGGTCTCACGGAATAAATCGGGCCCTAAAGCAGCTGTTTCCCCTACCTCAGTCCAACACACCGGTGAACGACACGGCCTACCATACAACACCTCAAATGGTGCCATCTCAATGCCCAGAATGATACCTCAAAGCCTTTCACTTATGTGATGACTATCTAACTAACCTCAAATCGAGCATGCAATTATCTAGTAATCCACCACAATGTCATCAATATATCTGTGATATCCCGACCTAGGATACCGGGTCATGTGGCACGTATTCCGAGATTAAAGAAAATTAGTGTAAAAATATTATACCAAAGGAAATAATTAATTAATTAAATAAATAATTATTTATTGATATGAAATCATTAATTCTAATTATAATTAAATAAATTTGAACACACAAACACACACCTTATGGTGTATTGTGTGTGTATATTATAAAGTGTATAAAAGTGAGTATATGTATAACTATAAATACATGTACCCAAGATAAAATATATTTAATATATAAATATCTATATGTGAGTGCATATGAGCCAAATGTGTGTATGTATATATATATATATATATATATGCACATGTACATGTATAAGTATATATATATAAATAATTAAAATACTATTAAAATTTTTTAAAGGTATATTAAAGTAAATATCTAGTGAACAGTGCAGTGTGTGTGTGTGTGTGTCGGTGGAGGTGCGTGTGTGTCTCCATGTGTGCTGATGTGTGACTATATATATATACGTATATATTACAACTTGTTGCTAAAGTAAGAAATGGGGAAGAACAAAATTAAATGGGAGAAAAGTAAAATTGATGAGATGTGAAGGCTAATGTAGGGCTATGGAGTCAGAGAGAGAGAGAGAGAGAGAAGGGAGAGAGAGAGAAGTCGGTTCTCCCTTCTTTAAAAGAAACAAGCATGCAATGCATGCTATCTCCAAAAAAGAGAAACTGAAAGAGTAAGAGACTGAGAAGCTAAGAAGAGTTTAGAGCAAAAAGAAGGATGAAACCATAGCAAAAAGGTGAGAAATTTGAAAGTTTATCATTTTCTCTCTCTAAGATTTTGAGCATGATATGAATTGTTTTAGAGTTATTCTTTTAAGTATGATGCTTAATATATGTTTAGAAGTGTTTTACTTATGAGGTTTAAGCTTAAAAACACCTAAAACAACAAGACCCAGAAGCTACGGCCATTGATGACCTTGCTTGAAGCAGGTCTGAACCAACTTATGCTAAACCATTTTTGGCTTACCAAGGCTTCAAGCCGAGACCATGAGGGTGCTAAAAACCCTACTACGCGATCACAGAACTCAAGAAAAACCCTCCAAACATTCACTTGCAGGTATGGGTTCAAAACCCCAACCTCACAAACTTTCATTTAAATCCATTTTCCTGAATGGGAAATGAAACTCCATGAAGAGGGGATCAAAACAAGACCATCCTTATGAAAAATGAACAAGAAATGAACATTTACGACCGAGTTACAGTTCGGATTATCAAGGTTGAAACTGAGAAAATGAGTTCATTTCGAACTCCAAAATGAATGTGAATCTGATTAGTTATGACTTAGGAACATTTCTACATGAAAACAGTAGGGTTTTAGTTGGCCAAAATCCACGAAAATGGAAAAAATATAAAACTGTAACTAGGGTTACAGTGGGGGTCGAGATGGGGAAGACGACGTTGAGTCGACTCGTCGTCTCTTTCGAGTTGAAGGAGTTGACTCAGACACATGGGGCTCCCTGGGGGTTGCCACCGCATTATGGCCACGACGTCGTTTGGGGCCTGATATAAATATATATATTAAAACCGTATGAAGTTTTAACGAGAAAAGGAAGGAAATTGGGTCAGTGGGGGTTCGAACCCCTGACCTCACGCGCCTAACTCTCTCTCTTTTCCACTCGGCCACGCGTGTGCGTGTGACCCATTTTCCACAGAATATATATATATATATATATATATATTATATATAATAAAATCCGAAAAATTAAAAGGTGCAACTGCACCTAACAGGATTCGAACGTGGTATTTATGGGAGTGGGAGGTGACACACTGGCCAGTGTGCCACCCATTTCATCCGGTCATATTAGCCACCAATATATATATATATATATTATACTTACTTAATTTAATTTAATTAATTTAATTAATTGAATTAAATATTCACGAAATGCCCCGATGTCCAAATGGGATAAGTTATATATGTATTCCTATTATTTCGACCCTAATGAGTCCAATGGTGAAGTCCACGTCGCAAGACGTGGTCCCAAAAAATTTAAGACACGTAAAAATGTCAAAATGACCAAAATACCCCTGCCTTATAAATGAGTCAAACGAGGTCCAAATTAAATAAATAAATAGGGGATTTTGACTATTTTAAATATTCTGAATCTAATGGAGGGGACCGTTTCACGAGACGGACTCCGAAAAATTTAGACACGTTAAAGTATAAATTTTCAAATTTGCCCTATCATGTCCTAAGTCGAATTAAATTCTAAGAAAGCCTAAATTGACTTTCTTTGACATCCCGGACTCAATAATAGAGTCCAAATTATGAAACGAAGTACGAAAAAATGTGACACGTAAAATGATAAAATGACCATTTTGCCATTTTCATGCAAAAGGCCAAATAAACTTTTAGGAAAGCCTAAACCGACTTTTTTCAACACTCCGGACTCAATGGTAGAGTCTATTTGACTAAAAGAAATGTCTAAAATAAAAAGACATAAAATTTGATGAATAGCATCTGTCAGAAGACTATAAATTAAAATAATGCCAAAGTACGAATCTAAGGCGTATGCGAAGAAAATGAATTACGAAAAGACACGACACTTAAATATGTGAAGTAAATAACTTTAATTTAAAGTTAATAGAGCTACCAGAAGAGTATAATTGTAGAAATCTATTTTCCTGACACGTTAAATTATGTTTTAGGCAGAGATTTAAGTAGACACGAAAATGGACAAGAAACGAGAAATCCTTCCGATGATGACGAAGGCTCAAAGAGCGAATGACCCGAAACAACAAGTTTTCAGGGAGGCGCTGCAATAGCAACTCCAGGTAATTCAGAGGTACATTCGAATTGCCGAAACGAATGAAGTGGTCTCCGTCAGCCCTTTCATTTACAAAACCATAACCAAAGAACAACTGGTAGAGAGAAAAATTAAGAAACAAGAGGACACAGAAACACTGAATGTGTGGCTCCACAGGTAACACTATTAACCTTAAGTACATGAATGGCTAGTCTACGATATAGCTATAAGTTAGACTGATTTAAGAATTTAATCTTGCACAGTCAGGATTGAGGTAAGATTTTAAGTTGAGTAAGTATATATGAGATTTATGCAATCTTTCATAAATTATGATAGGTTGAGGAAAGCCAAAGGAAAGGCACCTAAATAGAGCTACACAAGGAGTACAAGGTGAGTAACCCTGTGTTTGAAGTGGAGATTTAACTCCATGGATTTAAAAAGGTTTTAAATGCAAAGATATGAAATGTTTGAAATTCCAAATTCAGTATTTACATGATTCAGTTTTTAATTGTTCTGTTTTATAACTCTATTGTGACATGCTCAGTGATCAGTTTTCCACAACAGTTTTTCCTTCAAATATGTTTCAGCATGTCTAGCTAAAATGCAAATATTGTTAAATATCCTGAATTTGCTTATTTCAAGTACACGAAGATTTTATGAAGTTATGAAAAGTATCTATGAGAACAAGTCACATGATAAAGGTTTTATAAGATAATGGTGCATAAGCACACAGGCAGTATTTTGGGTTTCTTCGGAACTCATTGACCTGTCCAAAGTCACATAGTCAGCATTTTGGGTTCTCATTTGTAACTCATTGACCTGTCATGTGAAATGCCCGGTAGCAGGATCTAATCCCCTAGGCAAACGAGATATTTCCATTTATACGAAATATGGGAGTCTGGTTCGAAACAGATTCCACTAAGGGAAGTGATAAGATGTTATGTTTAAGAATGAGAACAGGTTTTTACCCTCATTTCCACTATGCATATGTTTGAGTTTTATATACTCTATTTAAGAAATACATGTTATATGTTTTGAAGTTTCTATACTTTATATGAAGAAGAACATGTTAGTTTGAATACTTTAAATGTTTCAAAGCTATCTCTTTTAAGAAATGCATATATTCTATGTTTAAGTATACGAGCAATTGGCGGTGAATGTTTTACAAACTCTTATGTACAAAAAAACCATTACTAATTGAAAACACCATGACAAATACTGGAATTGCTCACAAGCTTAGATTAGCTTACCCGAACTTTGTTCGGATCCCCCTTTCAGGTGACTGACAGCAGTCGAGTTTTGAAGACGGTGAACATGCCAGCTTATGGAGATATGACTAGATGTTTCCTTTTTGGAGTTATGTAAAATTATTAGCACTTATGTTTAAGATACAGCACGGCAATATGTATAAACCCCACGGGGTAACTAATGTTGATGGTTATATGATATAAGTCTTTAAAATTTTAGTTATACTCTGAATGTGTAACCATGTATGCTATATGTATAGAGTGGCAGTATCGGACGGATGTGCATAATTTAAAATGAGAAAAGAAAAGAAAAAGTTTTTCACGCTTCCGCAAAATGCATGTCGCACATCTATTCGATACTGCTGCTTATGTGAGCCTTCGCCCAAGGGTCCTCGGGCCTGAGGGTGGTGGTCGCGATCCGGTGATCCGCAGAGGGTGGGCTTCGGGTCCTGACAATATCACCTGCACTTCAATGTAATTCCATAGTTCTAACATCCTCCAAGTACTATAATCATTCACAGGACATCCACAAGGTAATCTTAAAGTAAAGCCATTATCATCTACCTTAGTCTATATATAACCAAGACTAAGTGTCATGCATTAATAGAGATTAGCCTATTTATTCCAAGCATACATATATTTACTGAATATCTGAATGTAGGACAATATCGTTTAGGCACTCCAATCATGAAACTCAAGGCAATATATCTAGGTTGAAGAGAACAAAACATTAGAGAAGGTAAAAAGAAATATCTCAATTTCCTCTAAGATTGTTTTAACTCATCATCGTTCTAGTCAATATATTAAATAAAGTCTCATAACAATTGAGATTCTTAGTGAAACTCTTCACCAATTTATATCATGAAGACATATCAATCCTTACACACATGTATCGAAACACACACACACATATAAACATGTTTAAACTTACTTTTATACATGCATTAATAACAATCAGTCTGTATAGATATTATTGTCGCAGTACTATAATGGGTACTAAACTAGCATGCATATATAGAATCAACAAGCAACATTCAACAGCCAACACGTAGCTTATAATATCAACATATATATGAATAAGTATACAACCTATCATATGGTGAACTAGGCATACATCGAATCCTATGGATATCCAAGCTCATAGCCTACCTTATAGATAACTAAGCATATAACCTATCTTATAAATCACTCTGTCTACTACATAGATATAAGCATCTAGTCCTAGTTCATTAATAACCAAGTATACCATATATCGTACAAATTTTGCACACTAAAGCAACAGGCACTCACCAATCATGTAATCTAAACTAGCCCAATTAAGTCGAGGTCTCACCTCTCCTAACTCATGATAGAGTCAACCCTAGAAGGATCTGCTAACACCCCATGAAATAAAAAGACTATCCCCCTCAGGAGAACACACCGTCACTCTCCCTCTGTTGCAGTTCATACTCGCCCAAAATGTAAATAACCAGTCTATCCCCAATGTAATATGAAAACTAGACATTTCAAGTAGAAGGAAATCAAAAGAAAGAATGTGATCAGTTATCTCTATAGAGCAATCTCTACAGATCCTCGTTAATATCACACTACCCCCGATAGGTGTGTCAACATGCAATGGCAGATCTAGCCGATCTATATCTAACCCCAATGTCATGGTAAACATGGTAGATATGAATGAATGAGATACACTAAAATCTATCAGTACGCTAGCCCATGGATTTTGAAGAAGGAATGTACCTCGAACCATAGAAGGACCGGAAGTAGATGCCTCAGGGGTGACCACAGCATATGATCGACCTTGTGTAGTCTGACCCTGCCTAGCACCCTCTCTGTGTCCCTGCTGGCCTCCACCCCTCTAACTGGGAGTTCTAAAACATAATGCTGTTGGTGCAAGACGAAACTGTGAGGTAAGGGGTCCATAACCCGGCTGTGGCCGTAGCGGAATCGATTGGATGGGCTGATAATACTGCTGCCCCTGCCAGTCCTGAGAAGCCTGTCCTTGAGGATAGTTGGCCCTAACATGGCCCGTCTAACGGCAAATAAAACAAAATAGGGGAGGTCTCTACCCCTAACTCTGCACTGGAGGTGGAAGCAATTTCTGACTTGGTCCAGCTCTGTGTCCCTGACTAGGGTCTCTCTAGGGGCAATTGGCAAACCTGTGGTCAGGCTGTCCACGTAGAAACCAAGTAATGGGTCCTTGGGACATCTGTGCAGAAGAAGTACTAGCTCGGTACCTCTTCAGTGGTCTCCTACTGGTGTAAACTGGGGAAAATGTAGAAGCCTGTGCTGTAACTGCCCTACTCTGTTTTCGGGATTCTCTAATCCCCCTAAGGTCAACCAACTCTCTCTTCCCTGGTGGCCCTGGTCACTGCCGCATCGTAAGTCTTAATAATATGGCCTGTTAGTCTATCCCTGATGGAGGTATTCAACCTCTTGACAAAGTAAAGGACCCTTATTCACTTGTCTCGAATAATATGTGGCGCAAATCATCCAATGCAGTAAACCGAGACTCGTACAGAGTCACTGTCATATCTCTCTAGAGGAGTGTCTCAAACTCGTCCATGAATCGTATCTTGGTAGTCTCTGGAAAATAGTGGTCACTGAATATGGCCATAAAGCATCCCATCCCTCACTAAACCTGTCTATCCGGTCAGCAGCTACTTGCCACCATTGGCTGGCCAACTCTGTAAACTAAAAAGTAGCATACCTGATCTATAAGTGCGGCTCAACTATCCCCTGTAAATCTAGGATCCTGGTGATTTGTCTTAGCCATTCCTCTACAACCAATGGGTCAGGCTACCAAGCAAATGTAGGAGGTCTCATCCTCTGGAACACCTTCATCACAACGGTATCCCTGGTCTCACCACCTGTAGTCCGGGTCTCCTGTATGGCTCGAAAACACTCCTGTATAATGGTTGCCATGTCTCTGGCGCCAATGGTCTGCTCTACCTCCTCTATTGGGGCAGGTGCAGGAGCAGGAGCTGGAGCAACAGACTCCTCAACTGTGCTATGGGCAGGTATATCAGCTGAAGCAACAGCCTCTTTTACGGTGCCATGAGCAGGAGTAGTGGCTCTGGGTCTACCACGCCGGGGTTGGGCAGCTGCCCTAGGCCTACCTGTCTAGGTAGTGCAGCTCTCGCAGGAGATCTCCGTGGTGGCATGAGTCTCCATGTCCAGGACAAGTAAAAAAATTAACACCTCCTTTTTCGCATTTAGACATAGGCCCTTAAACGAATACTAAGCATGTACTTGTCAACAACTCACGCTTCACAAGTAACAAATATAACACGTTATGACACACTTGCCTAATTAACACTTATATAACTAACGTCAACCATCCCCACCCATTGGTTACACTAAACACTTAACACCGAGTTCTAACACGGCCCTTCGCAAGGAAGGAATTCATTTAAACAATACAAGATACGGATACTCAAGTCATGCTAGTATCCAACTAGCCTATCATTACCCAACCCTAAGTGAATGCTATCCAAAAATAATACATCTCTCTAGAAAAGAGTTTAACATAAGGGTATCCTTAATATTTTAGGTACAAATACTCTCAGTATCCACCATGCAGTCCATACACAAAAATCTCTACAAGTCTAAATTCTTATTTTAGTTTTTTAAGATCTTATGTGTCTTTTAATTTACGGTTTACTACCTCACCGGCACTTGTTCATTTTAGGTTTTTATAATTCTTTCCTTATTTCTTACTTTTATAGCTAGGTAATAACCCTTCATGGATCATAACTCCTTTTGTTACTGGCTGATGAGGCGCCATCCATCAACTGTAACACCAGACTTGAGACCAATCCAGTCTATATGAATATCATAGTCATAGTACTATAATCCATGAATATCGGGTAGTGACCTAGCATATACATATATACATCTATAAGAACACAACCTACCAGATAGATGACTAGGTCCACTATCTATCTGATAAATAACTAGGCACACGACCTACCGTATAGATAACTAAGTGCACAACCCATCTAATAAATAATTAGGCACACGGCTTATCCAATAAAGTATACGGTATATCACATAGACATGAGTTTCTAATCTTAGTCACCCATTATATCAGACAATCATGTACTCTCAGTTAATCAGGAAATCAAGTGTAGTGCATACCCGTGCACACGAATGCAACACGTGCACATAAAACATACCACTCAAACTAGCCCCAAATAACTTAAGGTCTAAACTTCTCCCACTGTCCCTAGGTATTCGAACCTATGCTCTGATACCACGTTGTCACGCCCCGAATTTCCATGAACTCGGGGAGTGAGTGAAAACAATAAGGGAAAGGAAACAAAAGACAATTTAAATGGATTCAATTAGACCGGTATTCAATTCTTCAATACATAAACACGTGAAGTACATTCGATAAACATATTGTTCATATCATTTGGGCCTAAGCCCTTACATCTCAAAATATGCCCCAAGGGCCAAATATACTTCTAAGTTTTTTTCCCTTCCTTTCTTCAAGACTTCATCGAGTCTCATATACCAGGGGCGTCATCTGTAATATGATATCCCATGAATGGGTCAGCGCAACTGCTGGTATGACACAATGCTAATGTAAGGAACAAAATTAAGGCGTGGCATGTGCAAGTGTACATTTATAGCTACATGCCTTCCAAATCATCCATACAATGCACTGGAAATATGTGTGACACACCCATGTCTCTTTCATGGATCGCTCCTGTTGGTTCGAAGTACCAACGCCTGATTTCACAGATCGCTCCCGTTGGATGAACAGGCACCAATGCAATGGCCAATTTTGGGTTTTGCACCATAGGATCTACACCCTCATAATGCATAGCACCAAGTGCTCAACCCGCACTATGCTTTCAAGGAATCACACCATGCCGATATGCTTTGATTTCACCATGCAATAATACAACCTCACTGAAGCATTTTACCAACACATGAAGCATGTTGTAAATAATGCATTATACTTAAGGCGACAATAACATTTGAATCACAAAACTCCTTTCACATGTATGTATGCTATACACAATCAATTTAAACACATGCTCAAGTTACATATTCACAACCTTAACAATTCTCAAAGAACATAAATCACATACGGTACCAACACATGAAATATACATATAGTCATGGTTCATGTTTTTCACTTTACCAAACCCCCAAAATAACAAAGAACACACAAGCACATAAAGAATCAAATAAACCTATGAATCATTTAATCAACAATGGAAATTACTCCTAAACTCAATCCTATTCCTTACTTAGCAAAATATCATACCTAGATGGGTTTGTCTCAACCCTAAGAAGTTGTGCTCGTTGTGTTACCGAACTAACTTGTGAGAATGCATTCGTCTTACTGTATCTGTCTAGAATGGTCAAACCGCCTTCTCCTTTCCTTTTAGTGTTCCTAAGATTCACAAATGTATCTTAGTCCATTGTCACATGAATTTATGTTATTCATCAAATTTTATGCCTTTTTAATATTGGTATCTTTTTTACTTGAATTGACTCTACCATGGAATCCGGAACGTCAAACAAAGTCAATTTAGGCTTTCACAGAATTCAATTTGGACATTTGTACTAAAAGGGCAAAATGGTCATTTTACACTTTTATGGGTTCTTACTTCTCGAGACCTCTTTTCGTAAATCGGACTCCACCGTTGAGTCCGGAATACTTGAAATAATAAAAATTTACTATTCTTTTCTTTCAATCGGGATTCGTTTGACTACTTTACGGGTCTTTTTTTTTTGGGGGGGGCCTCATCATGGAAAACGGACCCCTCCATTGGTCTCAGAAGGTCCAAGATAGTCAAAATACACTAATGGCTTGTTTAATTTGGACTTTGGGTCATTTCACTATATTTAAATTAATTAAATTAACTTAATTAATTAGTTATTTCACTTATATAATATATATATATATATATATATATATATATATATATATATTCTAGGGATTAAGTTGGCACGAGTGATGCCTGTCTAACTGGCCACACGCTTCTCATCCAACCCACAGGTCTCAGGTTCAACTCCCTTGCGCACCCCCTTTTTATTTTTCTTCCAATTTAATGACATATAATATATATATATATACATATATATATATATATATTTGGTGCAATAAATGTTGGGCGAGAATTGGGTGGCACCCTAGTCAAGTGCCACCCCCTCATCCATCCGGTTTGGTTTGACACTCAAGGGCTACGGCGCCTTTTTATTTTTCAAATGAATCTAAAACTAAACGGTGGACAGTGGCTCAAAACATGGACAATTTAATTCCCTCACCCCTGTAACCAAACAGGCCCCATCCATTCAAACCTAAACATAACACCCCACACGAAGTTGTCCAACTTAAGGAGTGGCCATCTCCCTGTCTCAACATGTGTTCGAGTCGACACAGTGACTAGTCTAGTTCGATTTGGATAGGCTAAGTCAACTCACGAGTTGGCTTAGCGTGGTCATCTTCTACCCCACGCCCGAACCACTGTTGCCCTAATTTTGCAAATCTAAACTTCCAATTTCGTGGGTTTTGAGAGATCAAATCTCTCTGCCTTTGGGTGTGATCAGTCCCTGTGTGTCTTAGAAATACTTGGCATTCATTTGGGGTTCAAGTTTGAGCTTAAGCTTGTGGGTTGAAGCTCGGTACCAAGACCTGTTACTCGGTTGTTAATGCTCATTTTTTAGCCAAAAATCATGAGGTTTTTTCTATCGTGACTCATTTTTCATGGATTTCAAGTTATCATCATCAAAAGT
This sequence comes from Nyssa sinensis, assembly GCA_008638375.1. Taxonomy (NCBI): domain Eukaryota; kingdom Viridiplantae; phylum Streptophyta; class Magnoliopsida; order Cornales; family Nyssaceae; genus Nyssa; species Nyssa sinensis. The sequence continues at coordinate 80,739 of VIRR01000536.1, read as the reverse complement.
GTGATTCACAGTGAGTTTAAGGAGTTGGGTAACAAACCCAAAACCTGTAACTCAAATCTCTAGGGTTTCGTTTGGGTCCCAAGGTCGAGGCTTGGTGTTTTTAAAACACTGTGGGGGTCTATTTGTGGTCTCTACAAACCAAACTTGGTTTGGCTTTGGTCAGTTCAGACCTGCTCCATTAGAGGTCTTTTAATGGCTGTCCTTCATGAGTGTAGGGTCTCCCAAGCCTTTTTGGCCTTTTAAACTTAAGTCTGATCATCTTTCAATGTCAGCAAGGCTTATGCATGCAAAATAAAAACATTTAAAATAGCTTGTGCATAAGAGATATTTAGAGAGAGGAATCTTTGGGTTTTTGTGTTTTATACCTTCAAACGGTGGTGTCTCCCTCTCTCCTTCTTGTTTGAGGATTTGTGGTCTCCTTCAGGTCAGGTAACCATACAAGCAACCTTTCCTTCCCCCTCTCCTCGTTTCACTTTCCCTCTCTACCTCACTCACTCTCTCTCCCTCTCTCTCTCTCTCTCTCTCTCTCTCTCTCTTTTTCTCTCTACCCGAACACACACCATGCAAGTCTAACTTGCACAGCCCCCTCATTGCACTATTTTATGCACTCAGTACACTCATTTGCCCATTTCCCACAAGCAATCTCCTCCCCCTAAACAAGTTATCATCATTAGGTCTTATGTGTAGGTATAGGTGTATGTATCATATTATACACACACACAACCGACACTACACACACACACACACATGCAGTGTGTATATATTTTTATATACGTATAGATATCAGTATATTACATGATGTAGTTTTTTAAATTTTGTGCACACATGAATACATATGTATAAACATACACTTAATTGCATATAGCTACACATTTATACACATTTATATACATACATGTGTATTTATATATATTTCTTCAGTTGTATATATATATATATACATATAAAAATATTTTACATGTCTCCATAAATATATATATATACGTGTACGTATTCCCACATTTTCGTGCAGCCGATTCTTTTAACCAAACGGTCCTGGTTTGCCCGATAAATTTCATACTCTAAATTAATTAAATGTAAATAGAAAAAATAAAATTCAAACAGTGCTCTATCATAAAAAAAAAAATTTATTCCCATTTTTCCGGTCTTTACATCATTCCCCCCTTAAAGAAATTTCATCCCGAAATTTAAAAATATACATCAATGAACAAACAACTCGGGATATCTAGCACGGACTTTAGCCTCACGTTCCCAAGTGGCCTCCTCGACCCTATGATGGTTCCAAAGAACCTTGACCAAAGGGATGGTCTTGCCTCGCAATACTTGGTCCCTCGAGTCCAATATCTCTACAGGCCTCTGATCATAATAAACGTCACCCTCTGATAACTGGTTAAAAAGTGCATATTTATTTTGTTAATCCTAGATATTCTTGCACTTTTATTATTTTAATTTCTCCAATCTATATGCATTTGCTAGTTAATTCTTATTTTATCTTTTTGCAGAGAAAGCTCGTCAAAGTTGATGATTTAATGGTGGATTTGGAGCAAAAGGAAAATATTGGGCTTTGAAGTGCTAAAAGAAGTGGAAAACAAGTGATTTTGGGTTAGAAGAGAGGCTTGGTCCATATGTTGGTGGACCAGGGCCTATTTTAGCATTATAGGCTCTATTTTGGAGCACTTTAGACTCCCTTTTTGGGCCCCTAATGTCTAATTACGGGATTTTATTATTTTTTCTTGAATTCTTATTTTGTGGGGGGCATTTTTGGAAAGAGGGGGATATTATTGTGAACTAGGGTTTTGGAAAAGGGGGAGGACGTCTTGGAGATCTAGAGGAGGAGAAGAAGGAAGGAGATGACTCTAAAGAAGAAGATGAAGAACTCCATGGCTATGGTGGTCTCCTCTTCTTCTATCATGGGCTAAGTTCTCTCATTCCTAGGGTTTAGATGAAACCCTAGTCAAGTAATATTGCTTCTTTGTATTTTATTTTTGGGTTAATTAGTCTTGGATGTAGATTGTATAACGTTGAGATTTTATTAAAGCAATAATTGTATTATTCAGTTTCACATAATCAATTTCTGTGATTTTGTTTATGTGGTTATACAATAGTAATATGTGTACATACATCAAAATCGTAGGACGAGTCATAACTCAGGGAAAACAAATTGTGACTATGACCTTAGAATTAGAGTAGACAATTTGTGTTGATCAAAGATGATTCGTGCTTAGGGTTTTGGTGCGTGATTTTCTTGATGATTGTATTGAGGCTTGTAGCCAAAATAAATCTTTTACATCCAAATTTAATGGCCCAAGAATTAATACAATTGAAGCTAGTTACAAGATTAGTGGTGGATTCAACACCCTAGGAATCCTCTTTTAATTTGATTCATCCTTAATTAAGTTCAATATTTGCTTTAGTTATAATTCTCATTTAATTTTAGAAAGAAAATCAACAACAACCAATCTTTGTTAATTTGAATTAAAATTAATCTCAACTTTAGTTTTTAAACAATTAACAGTCTCTGTGGGTTCGACCCTTACTTCTCTACTATACTAGTAGTTTAGTTTGGTAATTTGATTGATTTTCACGACAGATCAATTTTTGGCGCCGTTGCCGGGGACTGTTAAATTGTTAAAAAATTTAGTAGTTGATTTTTATTTTAATTCTTTATTTTAATTTTATTTATTTATTTATTTATTTATTTTTTTTGCTATTATTCTTTTTCTTTGTCTTTGGTGTGCAGCAATTATAAAAAGCTAAAGAGAAGTGGAGTCGATTGGAGCAAACACAGGTCGATAAAAAAAAAAAGAAGAAAAATTCTACCTGCTTTGCAATCTATCACGGTGAAATCTTTCCCTTCTCTTTGCATTTTATTTTTGCTACAGTTGGTATATTTGATTGGATAGGTTTATTTGTTTTATGTTTGGTCGCCGTTCGTGCAACCCAGACTTAGAGAAATTAGACCTTGAACTAGAAAGAACCTTGAGAGCTTTTCGTGGTTTGTCTATTAAATCTGAAGTTTTAGGAAATCCTATTTCTATAGACATGGCTGATAATGGTGGACAACAACAACCACAGCCTCTTAAGGCTCATTTTGTTCCTACAACATATACCAACCCTTCATGTATTCAAATGCCTACTGTAACTGGGCATTATGAAATTAGACCCCAAACCATTCAGATGTTACCATCTTTTTATGGGAAATCAAATGAGGACCCATACCAACATCTAAATAAGTTTTTAGAGCTTTGCACCACTGTCAATGTGCAAAATCTGAGTGAGAATGCTCTTAAGTTAAGGTTGTTTCCTTTTTCATTGAAAGATAGAGCCAAACAATGGCTCGGTTCTTTGCCTACAAATTCCATAACAACTTGGACTCAACTCCAACAAGAGTCTTTAAAAAAATACTTTCCTATAGGCAAAACCAATGATATGAGAAGAGCCATCACAAATTTTACTCAACTCGATGGCGAGTCTTTTCATGAAGCTTGGGAGAGATTTTTGGACCTTCATAGGAAGTGTCCTCATCATGATATCATGCGTTGGTAGTTGGTACAGAGTTTTTATGACGGTATCACAGAACAAAACCGTCAAATGATTGACTTTGCTTGTGGAGGGACTTTCCTTAACAAGAATCAGGATGAGGCATGGAATCTTTTTGAGACCCTTAGTGAGAATTCACAGCACCATGCCTCAGCAAGTCGGAGAGCTCCACCCACCTCCTTTAGTGTCCCTAAAAGAGGTGGCATTTATGAAGTTGGACAAGCTGTGGATGTCCAAGAGCAAGTTGCGGCGTTGTCTAGAAAATTAGACCAAGTTTTGGCTAGGGGACAAGTTTCTACTTCTGCTCCTGCCACTCAAGAGGTGTGTGCTTTATGTTCATGCCCAACTCATTATGTGTCAGATTGTCCCTTAGCCCTGTAATATCCAGAGTTTGTGGAAGAGCAAGTTAATGCTCTTCAAGGTTTTTCCAAACCGGGTAATGATCCCTATTTTAACCATTACAACCCGGGATGGAGAAACCATCCAAATTTTTCTTGGAGGCCTCAAGCCTCAAATCCTCCATTCTCCCAAAATTCAAAGCCAAATGTGCCTAATTCTTTTCCATCATCATCCTACCGTCCTCCTCCTCAACAATATCAACAACCACCTCCTCCCCCTAGAAATTCAGCTTTTGAGGACAAAGTGTTGAGTGCTTTACAAGTTTTAGAGTCAAATCATCAGTCTAACACTCAATTGCTCTATTCACACACTCAGTCCATCTCGAAGCTAGAATCCCAAATGGGACAACTAGCACAAGCTATGAGTAGAAGAGACGAGGGGCGTTTACCAAGTCAACCGGTGAACAACCCTAAAGGCCAATATGGGGTAGAGTCTTCCAACCCCAATGATCAATATCATGAGCAAGCTAAGGCCATAACTACTCTTAGGAGTGGGAGAGTGGTAGATAACAAAGTTGAGTATAAGGCTGAGGGTGAATCGACTAGTTCTTCTAAAAAGGATGTAGTTGAGAATGAGAATTTACAAAAAGGGGATTCTTCATCCCCAAGTGATCCTTTGAGTATTCCTGTGGCATCCTATGTGCCCAAGGCCCCTTACCCTTCCTGCTTGGCCGACCCTTCTCCTTTTGGGAAAAAGGGTACAAATATGGAGGAAATGCTTGAGATTTTTAAGCAAGTTAAGATTAACTTGCCACTTCTTGATGCAGTCAAGCAAATTCCTTCTTATGCCAAATTCTTGAAAGACCTTTGCACTCAAAAGCGAAAAGCTAAAACTCATGTGTCAAAGAAGGTCTTTTTGACAGAGCAAGTGAGCTCAATTCTCCAACACCAAACTGCACCTAAGTTCAAAGATCCTGGAGCCCCCACAATTTCTTGTGTCATAGGTAATCACATTATAGAGAAGGCGCTCATTGACTTAGGGGCAAGTGTCAATTTATTGCCATACTCTGTCTATCAGCAATTTGGGTTAGGTGAGTTGAAGCCTACGTCGGTGTCTTTGCAGTTAGCTGACAGATCCGTTAAGATACCTCATGGAATCATTGAGGATGTTTTGGTGAAAGTAGACAAATTCTACTTTCCAGTTGATTTCCTAGTTTTAGATATGGAACCCGCTCATGACCCTAAGCGTCAAATTCCCGTCATTTTAGGTCGACCCTTCTTAGCTACTGCTCATGCCTGTATTAATTGTCGAACTGGGGTGATGGATATTTCTTTTGGGAATATGACTGTGAGGCATAATGTTTTCAATGCTTCACAACAACCTCCACATGAGGAGGATTGTTTTTCAGTGGATATGATAGATGGGATAGTTGAGGAATCTCTCCCTCAAATCTTGATTGAGGATCCTTTGGAGAGATGTTTGACTTACTTTGATAGTGATGCTTTCGATATTGATGCTTCTATTGAAGAAGTCAATTCATTACTTGATTGTTCTCCTTCTGTAGACTATCCTCCTTGGAAGTCTAGACCGTAACCCCTACCTAATCTTGCGAGCACCCCTGCTCTTCCATCTTTAGAGGTTCCTCCAAAGCTTGAGTTGAAGCCACTTCCGGCTACTCTTAAGTATTCATTTTTAGGACCCAATGACACTCTCCCTATTATCATTGCTTCTAATCTTTCAAGTGAACAAGAGTGCCGTCTTCTTGAGGTTCTTAGAGAGCACAAGGGTGCTATAGGTTGGTCCGTAGCTGATTTAAAAGGGATTGATCCCTCTATTTGTATGCACCGCATTCATTTAGAAGATGATGCAAAGCCATCTCGAGAAATGCAGAGAAGGCTTAATCCCAACATGAAGGAGGTTGTCATGAAAGAAGTTGTCAAATTGCTAGATGCGGGTATTATTTACCCAATTTCTGATAGCAAGTGGGTGAGTCCCACCCAAGTGGTACCAAAGAAGTCTGGTATCACTGTTGTTGAGAGTGATAAGGGTGAGCTTGTCCCTATGCGCACCACCACAGGGTGGAGAGTTTGTATTGATTATCGCAAGCTCAACTCTATGACCCGGAAAGACCACTTTCTTCTCCCATTCATTGATCAAATCTCGGAGAGGTTAGCAGGTCAAAGCTATTATTGCTTTCTTGATGGTTATTCTGGATATAACCAAATTGCGGTCTTTCCGGAGGATCAGGAGAAGACCACTTTTACTTGTCCATTTGGCACATATGCATATCGCCGCATGCCTTTTGGATTGTGTAATGCACCGGCGACCTTTCAGAGGTGCATGATGTCTATTTTCTCCGACATGGTAGAGAAATTTTTAAAAGTCTTCATGGATGACTTCTCTGTTTTTGGCCCCTCGTTTGATGATTGTCTCCAAAACTTGACCAAAGTTTTGAAGCGTTGCAAGGAGACAAATCTTGTGCTTAGTTGGGAAAAGAGCCATTTTATGGTTCAAGAGGGAATTGTGTTGGGACACATTGTGTCTAAGAGAGGGATTGAGGTCGATAAGGCCAAAGTCCATCTCATTGCTAAGCTTCCGCATCCTACCACGATCAAGCAAGTTCGATCATTTTTAGGACATGCGGGTTTCTATCGTCGGTTTATCAAGGACTTTAGTAAGATCTCTAGGCCCTTGTGCAATCTTCTTGCCAAGGATACTCCATTTATCTTTGATAATGCATGTGTGGCAGCTTTTGAAAAGCTTCATGACTTTCTTTCCTCCGCCCCGATTATGCAACCACCCAATTGGTCCATCCCTTTTGAAATTATGTGTGATGCCTCCGACTATGCAGTTGGAGCCGTTTTGGGACAAAGGGTAGAAAAACTTCCATATGCCATTTACTATGCGAGTAAGACTCTCCATGATGCTCAGTTGAATTACACCACCACCGAGAAAGAGTTGCTCGCTGTAGTCTTTGTTTTGGATAAGTTCCGTTCTTACCTCCTTGGCTCTAAGGTAGTTGTCTATACCGACCATGCTGCTTTGCGGCATTTACTTTCCAAGAAAGAGACCAAGCCGAGATTGATTAGGTGGATTTTGTTGCTTCAAGAGTTTCATTTGGAAATTCGGGACAAGAAAGGTTCCGAAAATGTCGTAGCCGACCACCTATCCCGCATTCTTGTTAAGCACACGAGTGACACTCAACCTTTGCATGACTCGTTTCCTGACGAGCAACTTTTTTCTGTGTCATTAGTGAAACCTCCTTGGTTTGCCCATATTGTGAACTATCTTGCAATTGGTCAAATTCCGTCCCAATGGTCCAAACAGGACAAAGACCGATTTTTCTCGCAAGTTAAGTTTTTCTATTGGGAGGATCCTGTGCTCTTTAAGTATTGCTCTGACCAAGTTATCCGCCGTTGTGTTCCAGATAGTGAGTTTCATAGCATTCTTACTTTCTGTCATTCTTCAGCTTGTGGTGGCCATTTCAGTGGTCGCAAGACGGCGGCAAAAGTCTTACAGAGTGGGTTCTGCAAAAGTCTTGCAGAGTGGGTTCTGTTGGCCCACTCTATTCAAGGATGCACACAATTTTTGCAAGACTTGCATTCGGTGTCAGCAAATGGGGACGATGTCTCATAGAGATATGATGCCTCTTACCCCAATCTTAGTTTTTGAGATATTTGATGTATGGGGTATTGATTTCATGGGACCATTTCCACCGTCATTTGGCTTTGAGTATATTTTGGTAGCAGTGGATTATGTGTCCAAGTGGATTGAGGCTGTGGCAACTAGAACTAATGATCACAAAGTGGTGGTCAAATTCATTCAAGAGAATATATTCTCTCGGTTTGGTATGCCACGGGCGATTATTAGTGATGGAGGGTCTCATTTCTGTAATAGACCCTTTGCAATCGTGCTTCAAAAATATTCCATCACTCATAAAGTCGCCACTCCTTACCATCCACAGACTAGTGGGCAAGTTGAAGTGTCAAATAGGGAGGTCAAGTCAATTCTTGAGAAAACGGTATGGCCCGATCAAAAAGATTGGTCTTTACGTTTAAACGATGCTTCATGGGCATATCGTATCGCTTACAAGACCCCTATTGGCATGTCTCCTTACCGATTGGTTTTCGATAAAGCTTGCCATCTCCCGGTGGAGCTAGAGCATAAGGCCATGTGGGCCATTAAGAAATTCAACTTTGATATGCTTGTTTCCGGCTCTAATCGAAAGCTCCAACTCAATGAGTTAGAGGAGCTTAGGAATGATGCGTATGAGAGTTCCCGCATTTACAAGGCTAGGACTAAGGCATTCCATGATTCTCACATTAATCGTAAGTCCTTTGAGCCCGGTCAAAAAGTGTGGTTATTTAACTCTAAGTTACGGTTGTTTCCTGGAAAATTGCGGTCTAGATGGGATGGTCCATATGAGGTTGTTCAATCTTGGTCTCATGGTGCGGTAGAAATTCATAACCCTCAGAGTGGCCAAACTTTCAAAGTTAATGGCCAAAGGTTGAAATTGTTTATTGATGGTGTGGAGGAAGGGAGTTTGATTGAGGAGATTGGTCTTGAAGACCCAGTTTATATTGATTGATGTTTTTCTGCTCTTGCGGTGTCTGGCTGAAGACATTAAACTTAGCTCTTCTTTTGGGAGGAAACCCAATTTTATTTTATTTTAGTTTAGTTCAGTTTATTTTATTTTTTGTTTATTTTTTTTTTTGTTGTTTTTAATTGAGTTTTTTTTTTTTTGTTTTGTTTTGTAAGTGTTTAGTATTTATTTTATTCTTATTGTTCAAAAAAAAAAAAAAAAAAGGGACCTTTCTTTAGTTATTTTTGTTTTCTAGACTAAAAAGCTCGAGTATTTTCTTATGTTTTTTGTTCCAAATGTTTCTGGTCCAGAAAGCTCGAGCACTCGCTAGAAAGCTCGAGCATTTTTTCTTCAAAAATTGATTAAACATTCTGCCCCAAAAAGCTCGAGCACTCCAAGAAAAGCTCGAGCTCTTTTTCTTCCCTCAAAACCCTTTGTACTGTCCCAAAAAGCTTGAGCCCTTTTAATTGTGTCAAAAAAAAAAAAAAGAAAAAAAAGAAGAGAAATAAAAAAAATAAAAAAAATAAAAAAAAAAGAAAAAACCCTCATCTCTCTCTCTGCAAATCACCATCACTCCACCGCCACAACCCCAGCGACTCCATAACCACCGCACAGCCACGACTCCACCATCACCAAATCCCTCCACCGCCCGTCGCCGACCATCACCTCCACAGCCCCTAACCTTCTGTCAGCCGCACCATCCAAAGCCCCTAACCGCCGCACCTCCAATCAACCGTTCCATCACCCATACCCACAGCACCACAGATCCACCGCACCACGCAGCCATAGATCACCTCCAGTCTCCATCATCATCACCACCGCCCCTCTCCGTCGCGCCGCAACACCATCAGCGCCACCGTCACCTCCATCACCGCCGTATCATCTCCACCGCCACCTCCACAGTCACCGCCGAACGCATCATCTCCATCATAACGTTCCACCATCACCACAAAACCGCACCATCACTCTACCTCTTGCACCACCGTACCACCATCACCCACAACCACGCACCAGAAATCTTTTGCGCCGCATCTCCCCAACTCATCATCACCACCACACTCATCATCACTCATCATCTCCATCACCCCAGCCTCCATCTCCCTCACCATCGCCAAAACCCGCAGATTCTGATGTGCGGCTTGCAAGGAGGATCCGACGTGATACTGTTGAGAGGGGCAGAAACATTCAAAATGTGCTCGACCAAGTCAGTAGACTTCTTAAATGTTATGATATTTTCTTTGTTGAAGATCACTCTTTTTAAGGCCATCTTTCTGCTTTAATATGCCACGAGGAGATGAGGTCTGCATTATTTTATTTGCACATTGGAGGCTGCATTCTAGTCATGCTTTTGTGAGTTACAAGTTTCATGCATGGAGTAATGCTTATAAATGTGTGATCTGGTGCATAAGGAAATTGCAAAGCAATGAAGTCGTGAAAGGGAAAAACACAAATTACCTGAAGTTGTGGCCATCTTGACCTGATGCTAAGCACCAATCATATCTCTTTGAAGCTAGAAATTTATTGTGCATGTACTACAAAAAGTAGAAGCATATAGTTGATTCCCATTTTCTGCTCCTCTTTCGATTTGAATGTGTGAAATCTTATAGTACCTTCAAGACAAGTTGTTTAACAATTCCATCACCACCACCCCAGCCATAGCTCCATCACACTTCCTTAACAATCTCAGCTAACAAGGCCCAAATTGCTGGTTTCATCGCTGTGTTTGATCAGCGGCTGAGACCATTGCCTGAGTTGCAATCAAATTTTGATCCCTCAACCCAACCACTAACCTTTTATTTATTTATTATTCCTCTGGTCGTATTTTGTTTTTAGTTTTTATTCTTTTTCTGTTTTTCTTATTTTTATTATTTTTTTTCCTTTTATTTTTATTTATTTATTTTATTTTCTGTTATTATTCTTATTATTTTTTATTATTTTATTTTAGTTTAGTTTATTTTATTTTATTTTATTTTATTTTTATTTTTTCTATTTATTATTATTATTATTATTATTATTATTATTATTTTATTTATTTTAGTTTATTTTGTTATTATTCTGTTTTTCATTTTAAAAAAAAAAATGGCATTTATTGGCATATTGATTCTCTTTTCCCAATTTGTTTTGTTATGCCAATATTTAGATTTTATGTCCCTAATGATTTTTATTATTTAGTTTGTTCTTGTAGGGATCTATGGGTCGCCCAACAGCTTCCCAGAGCCGTGTCATTGAAGTTGCATCCATTTCACACAAACGACCCATTCAAACCCGTCACAGTTACTACTTTGAGCTGCCAAATGAGGAATGGGCCACCAAACCAATTGCCATACAGACTACATTTGATGTGGCCCCGCTCTTTGCCCCCTTAGTTCTCTCCACTCAGGTGCACTCCTTCCTTTTACTTATTTCGTTCTATTTCATGTTCTTTCATGTCATGTCCCCTTGAGGACAAGGTGTCAAATAAGTTGGGGGGAGTTGCTATTATTTTTCCTACTTGAACTCAATATACTTCGTGATTACAATTTTATTGTTTTGAGCGTATTCATGTATTTCTGAGCTTGCATGAGAATCATTGTGATAGTTGTGCACTGTTAGTGATTTGTCTTTCCCTAACTTTCATAATTGGAGACAAATTGGGTTGCTACTCTTGTGACTCTATGATTTGATGGTTAGACTGTGAGACTCTAGTATCATGATGGCATTTACTGAGACTTATAACCCATATTATGTAGAATTGAGCTTGAACTTTATTTTGAGGGTTATACAGTTTGCATATCTCCATTCTATCAATTGTCATTGTCACATGTCTAAGGTCAGTCAGTTCAAATGTCGGATGACACTTCTTGCCTTTGGGGAATGAAACTAGGCCCTTTTTCTACTTTGAGCCTGTTCGTTTGTTTCTTGTATCTTCACATTATTTACTTGATAGGAACCAAGTTGAGCCGTCATTATTATATCTTTCTTTTCATAGCCAGTAGCCTCGCTTTGGGTGAAGAAGTTGGGTGTTTTTTCTTTGAAAATTTGGTGTTGTGAAAGTAGAGAAGTGAAGATGTACTTTTTTTTCTTTTATTGTAATTTTATTCAGTTCCAAAAACAAAAAAAAAAAGAAGAAAAAAAAAAGAAAAAAAAAAGGGAAAAAAAAGAACAATCAAATTATGAAAAAATATTTCATTCCCGTTTCCTTTTCTTTTTGGTTTGCTCAAGTAGAAAAGTTGTGAGTAGTTTGAGAATGCTTTTATTGGAATTTTGGGAGTGGTGTTGCAATGTCCAAAAGAGATGATGAGTTTGGAAAACTACAGTTTATTCACTTCAGCTTCTTCGCTAATCACATGGAGATTATTGTTCACTTACCCCTACTTTATCCTTAACCTTGACCTACGTTACAACCAGAAACAAAGACCTAGCCGACCCCGAAGGTGTAGTAGTTGATGATTGAGGATGTGACTGTAGTGATCATGTGACAGTGGGAGTTGATTTTCGTAGTGGTTAGAATTCTCTTTATATTATTCTTGTTGTGCTTTCATTCATGTTTGCATGTGGATCATTTGATTTGTACTCAACAATTATTCTATCCACATGTATGAGAGGATACATATGCACCCCATCTCTGTGAGCTTCATTTGTGAGTAATATCTTTTGGTGAGATTTGGAGTCAAAGTAATGCCTGTTTGAAAAGAAGTTTCATTGCCTAGACATCTTGTTATGGTTGTTGCTTTTATGCACACTGATTCTATCCATTTATAAGCACTTGGGAAATTCACAGATTGTTTTTAGTGACATAATTGTTACTTTGATTCGATTGTAACTCAGTTTTACATTCATTAAGATTCATTTTTATTGATTGTGGAGTATATTGTGTTCAAGTTGGGGGGTGTCGAATTTTGTGGGTAGATTCACTGCAAACCCTCACGAGACTATAACTCGTCCACTAGGGTAACCTAGGGGTTTAAAGCCTTATTGCATATGGTAAATGCAATCGTGTATCCCACGAAAGAGGATTTAGTTAGTTGTATTGTGTCTCTTGTTTCCTTGGCTTTGCTCGAGGACTAGCAAAGTGTAAGTTGAGGGGTGTGATAACTGGTTAAAAAGTGCATATTTATTTTGTTAACCCTAGATATTCTTGCACTTTTATTATTTTAATTTCTCCAATCTATATGCATTTGCTAGTTAATTCTTATTTTATCTTTTTGCAGAGAAAGCTCGTCAAAGTTGATGATTTAATGGTGGATTTGGAGCAAAAGAAAAATATTGGGCTTTGAAGTGCTAAAAGAAGTGGAAAACAAGTGATTTTGGGTTAGAAGAGAGGCTTGGTCCATATGTTGGTGGACCAGGGCCTATTTTAGCATTATAGTCTCTATTTTGGAGCACTTTAGACTCCCTTTTTGGGCCCCTAATGTCTAATTACGGGATTTTATTATTTTTTCTTGAATTCTTATTTTGTGGGGGGCATTTTTGGAAAGAGGGGGATATTATTGTGAACTAGGGTTTTGGAAAAGGGGGAGGCCGTCTTGGAGATCTAGAGGAGGAGAAGAAGGAAGGAGATGACTCTAAAGAAGAAGATGAAGAACTCCATGGCTATGGTGGTCTCCTCTTCTTCTATCATGGGCTAAGTTCTCTCATTCCTAGGGTTTAGATGAAACCCTAGTCAAGTAATATTGCTTCTTTGTATTTTATTTTTGGGTTAATTAGTCTTGGATGTAATAACAAAACTAGACATTTCAAGTAGAAGGAAATCAAAAGAAAGAATGTGATCAGTTATCGCTATCGAGCAATCTCTACAGATCCTCGTTAATATCAAACTACCCCCAACTGGTGTGTCAACATGCAATGGCAGATCCAGCTGATCTATATCTAACCCAATGTCATGGTAAACATGGTAGATATGAATGAATGAGATACACTAAAATCTATCAGTACGCTAGCCCATGGATTTTGAAGAAGGAATGTACCTCGAACCATAGAAGGTCCGGAAGTAGATGCCTCAAGGGTGACCACAGCATATGATCGACCCTGTGTAGTCTGACCCTGCCTAACACCCCCTCTCTGTCCCTGCTGGCCTTCACCCCTCTAACTGGGACTTCTAACACTCAATGCTGTTGGTGCAGGCCGAAACTGTGAGGTAAGGGGTTCATAACCCGGCTGTGGCCGGAGCGGAATCGACTGGATGGGCTGATAATACTGCTGCCCCTGCCAGTCCTGAGAAGCCTATCCCTGAGGATAGTTGGCCCTAACATGGCCCGTCTGACGGCAAATAAAACAAAATGGGGGAGGTCTCCACCCCTAACTCTGCACTGGAGGTGGAAGCAATTTCTGACTCGGTCCAGCTTTGTATCCCTAACTAGGGTCTCTCTGGGGGCAATTGGCAAACCTGTGGTCAGGCTGTCCATATAGAAAACAAGTAATGGGTCCTTGGGACGTCTGTGTAGAAGAAGTACTAGCTCGGTACCTCTTCAGTGGTCTCCTACTGGTGTAAACTAGGGCAGATGTTGACGCCTGTGCTGTAACTGCCCTACTCTATTTTTGGGACTCTCTAATCCCCCTAAGGTCAACCAACTCTCTCTACCCTGGTGGCCCAGGTCATTGCCTCATCGTAAGTCTTAATAATATGGCCTGCCAGTCTATCCCTAACAGAGGTATTCAACCCCTGACAAAGTAAAGGACCCTCAGTCACTCGTCTCGAATAATATGTGGCACAAATCTTCTCAATGCAGTAAGCCGAGACTCGTACAGAGTCACTGTCATATCTCTCTAGAGGAGTGTCTCAAACTCATCCATGAATCGTATCCTGACAGTCTCTGAAAAATAGTGGTCATTGAATATGGCCACAAAAGCATCCCATCCCTCACCAAACCTGTCTATCCGGTCAGCAGCTACTTACCACCATTGGCTGGCCAACTCCGTAAACTAAAAAGTAGCATACCTAATCCATAAGTACGGCTCAACTATCCCCTGTAAATCTAGGATCCTGGTAATCTGTCTTAGCCACTCCTCTGCAACCAATGGGTCAGGCTGCCCAGCGAATGTAGGAGGTCTCATCCTCTGGAACACCTTCACCACGAAGGTATCCCTGGTCTCACCACCCGCAGTCCGGGTCTATTGTATGGCTCGAAAACACTCTTATATAATGGCTGCCATGTTTCTCGCGCCAATGGTTTGCTCTACCTCCTCTATTGGGGCAGGTGCAGGAGCAGGAGTTGGAGCAACAGACTCCTCAACTGTGCTATGGGCAGGTATATCAACTGGAGCAACAGCCTCTTCTGCAGTGCTATGAGCAGGAGTAGTGCCTCTGGGTCTGCCACGCCGGGGTGGGGCAGCTGCCCTAGGCCTACCCGTGTAGGTGGTACAGCTCCCGCAGGAGATCTCCGTGGTGGCATGAGTCTACAAGTCCAGGAAAAGTAAAGAAATTAACACCTCCCTTTTGCATTTAGACATAGGCATACTTGTTAACAACTCACGCTTCACAAGTAACAAACATAACACGTTATGACACACTTGCCTAATTGACACTTATATAACTAATGTCAACCATCCCCACCCATTGGTTACACTAAACACTTAACACCGAGTTCTAACACGGCCCTTCGCAAGGACGGAATTCATTTAAACAATACAAGATACGAATACTCAAGTCATGCTAGTATCCAACTAGCCTATCAATACCCAACCCTAAGTGAATGCTATCCAAAAATAATACATCTCTCCACAAAAGAGTTTAACACAAGGGTATCCTTAATATTTAGGCACAAATACTCTCAGTATCCACCATGCAGTCCATACACAAAAATCTCTACAAGTCTAAATTCTTATTTTAGTATTCTAAGATCTTATGTGTCTTTTAATTTACGGTTTACTACCTCACCGGCATTTGTTCATTTTAGGTTTTTATAATTCTTTCCTTATTTCTTACTTTTATAGCTAGGTAATAACCCTTCATGGATCACAACTCCTTTTGTTACTGGCTGATAGGGCGCCATCCATCAACTGTAACGCAAGACTTGAGACCAATCCAGTCTGTATGAATATCATAGTCATAGTACTATAATCCATGAATATTGGGTACTAACCTAGCATATACATATATACATATATGAGAACACAACCTATCAGATAGATGACTAGGTCCATTGTCTATCTGATAAATAACTAGGCACACGACCTACCGTATAGATAACTAAGTGCACAACCCATCTGATAAATAACTAGGCACACGACTTATCCCATAAAGTATACAGTATATCACATAGACATGAGTTTCTAATCTTAGTCACCCATTATATCAGACAATCATGTACTCTTAGTTAATCAGGAAATCAAGTGTAGTGCATACCCGTGCACATGAATGCAACACGTGCACATAAAACATACCACTCAAACTAGCCCCAAATAACTTAAGGTCTATACTTCTCCCACTGTCCCTAGGTATTCGAACCTATGCTCTGATACCACGTTGTCACGCCCCGAATTTCCACGAACTCGGGGAGTGAGTGAAAACAGTAAGGGAAAGGAAACAAAAGATAATTTAAATGGATTCAATTAGACAAGCATTCAATTCTTCAATACATAAACACGTGAGGTACATTCGATAAACATATTGTTCATATCATTTGGGCCTAAGCCCTTACATCTCAAAATATGCCCCAAGGGCCAAATATACTTCTAAGTTCTTTTCCCCTCCTTTCTTCAAGACTTTATCGAGTCTCATATACCAGGGGCGTCATCTGTAATATGATATCCCACGAATGGGTCAGCGCAACTGCTGGTGTGACACAATGCTAATGTAAGGAACAAAATTAAGGCGTGGCATGTGCAAGTGTACATTTTTAGCTACATGCCATCCAAATCATCCATACAATGCAATGGAAATATGTGTGACACACCCATGTCTCCTTCATGGATCGCTCCCGTTGGTTCGGAGTACCGATGCCTGAGTTCACGGATCGCTCCCGTTGGATGAACAGGCACCAATGCAATGGCCAATTTTGGGTTTTTCTCCACAGGATCTCCACCCTCATAATGCATAGCACCAAGTGCTCAACCCACACTATGCTTTCAAAGAATCACACCATGCCGATATGCTTTGATTTCACCATGCAATAATACAATCTCACCGAAGCATTTTACCAACACATGAAGCATGCTTTAAATAATGCATTATACTTAAGGCGACAATAACATTTGAATCACAAAACTCCTTCCACATGTATGTATGCTATACACAATCAATTTAAACACATGCTCAAGTTACATATTCACAACCTTAACAATTCTCAAAGAACATAAATCACATACGGTACCAACACATAAAATATACATATAGTCATGGTTCATTTTTTTCACTTTACCAAACCCCCAAAATAACAAAGAACACAGAAGCACATAAACAATCAAATAAACCTATGAATTATTTAATCAACAATGGAAATTACTCCTAAACTTAATCCTATTCCTTACTTAGCAAAATATCATACCTAGATGGGTTTGTCTCAACCCTAAGAAGTCGTGCCCGTTGTGTAACCGAACTAACCTCTGAGAATGCAGTCCCCTTGCTATATCTGTCTAGAATGGTCAAACCGCCTTCTCCTTTCCTTTTAGTGTTCCTAAGATTCATAAATATATCTTAGTCCATTGTCACATGAATTTATGTTATTCATCAAATTTTATGCCTTTCTAATATTGGTATCTCTTTTACTTAAATTGACTCTACCATTGAATCCGGGAAGTCGAACAAAGTCGATTTAGGCTTTCGCAGAATTCAATTTGGACATTTGTACTAAAAGGACAAAATGGTCATTTTGTACTTTTACAGGTTCTTCCTTCTCGAGACCTATTTTCATAAATCAGACTCCACCGTTGAGTCCGAAATACTCGAAATAATAAAAATTCACTATTATTTTATTTTAATCGGGGTTCGTTTGGCTACTCTACGGGTCTTTTATTTTTTGGGGCCTCATATCGCAAAACGGACCCCACCATTAGTCTCAGAAGGTCCAAGATAGTCAAAATACACTAATGGCTTGTTTAATTTGGACTCCGGGTCATTTCACTCTATTTAAATTAATTAAATTAATTAATTATTTCACTTATATATATATATATATATATATTTTGGGGATTAAGTTGGCACGGGCGATGCCTATCCAACTAGCCACACGCTTCTCATCCAACCCACAGGTTTCAAGTTCAACTCCCCTACGCTCCCCCTTTTTATTTTTCTTTCAATTTAATGACACATATATATATATATATATATATATATATATAGATTCGGTGCAATAAATGTTGGGCGAGAATTGGGTGGCACAATGGTCAAGTGCCGCCCCCCATCCATCCGGTCCTTGGTTCGACACTCAAGGGCTACGGCCCCTTTTTATTTTTCAAATGAATCTAAAACGAAACGGTGGACAGTGGCTCAAAACACGGACAACGTATCCTATTCCCACAGTGAGCTCAATTTAATTCCCCCACCCCTGTTACCAAATAGGCCCCATCCGTTCAAACCTAAACATAACACCCCACATGACGTCGTCCCACTTAAGGAGTAGCCATCTCCTCGTGTCGACATGTGTCTAAGTCGACACAGTGACTGGTCTAGTTCGATTAGGATTGGCTGAGTCAACTCACGAATTGGCTCAGCATGGTTATCTTCTTCCCCATGCCCGAACCACTGTTGCCCTAATTCCGTAAATCTAAACTTCCAATTTCGTGGGTTTTGAGAGATCAAATATCTCTGCCTTTGGGTGTGTTCAGTCCCTGTGTGTCTTAGAAATACTTTGGCATTCATTTGGGGTTCAAGTTTGAGTTTAAGCTTGTGGGTTGAAGCTCGATACCAAGACCTGTCACTCAGTAGTTGATGCTCATTTTTTAGCCAAAAATCATAAGGTTTCTTCTATCGTGACTCATTTTTCATAGGTTTCAAGTTATCATCCTCAAAAGTGTGATTCACAGTGAGTTTGAGGAGTTGGGTTTCAAACCCGAAACCTGCAACTCAAATCTCTAGGGTTTCGTTTGGGTCCCAAGGTCGAGGCTTGGTGTTTTTAAAACACTCTGGGGGTCTATTTGTGGTCTCTACAAACCAAACTTGGTTTGGCTTTGGTCAGTTCAGACCTGTTCCATTAGAGGTCTTTTAATGGCTGTCCATCATGGGTTTAGGGTCTCCTAAGCCTTTTTGGCCTTCTAAATTTAAGTATGATCATCTTTCAATGTCAGCAAGGCTTATGCATGCAAAATAAAAACATTTAAAACAGCTTGTGTATAAGAGATATTTAGAGAGAGGAATCTTTGGGTTTTTGTGTTTTATACCATCAAACGGTGGTGTCGGCCTCTTTCCTTCTTGGTTGAGGATTTGTGGTCTCCTTCAGGTCAGGTAGCCATGCAGGAAACCTTTCCTTCCCCCTCTCTTCCTTTCACTTTCCCTCTCTACCTCACCCTCTCTCTCACTTTCTCTTTCTACCCGAACACACACCATGCAAGTTTGACTTGCACAGCCCCCTCATTGCACTGTTTGATGCACTCAGTACACTCATTTGCCCTTTTCCCACAAGCAATCTCCTCCCCCTAAACAAGTTATCATCATTAGGTCTTAGGTGTAGGTATAGGTGTATGTATCATATTACACACACACACACACACACACCAAATATACTCACTTACACACGCACACAACCGACACTACACACACACACACACACACATGCAGTGTGTATATATTTTTATTTATGTATAGATATCAGTATATTACATGATGTAGTTATTTTAATTTTGTGCACACATGAATACATATGTATACACATACACTTAATTGCACATAGCTACACACTTATACACATTTATATACATACATGTGTATTTATATATATTTTTTCAGTTGTATATATATATATATATATATACATATAAAAATATTTTACATGTCTCCATAAATATATATATATATATATATATATATATATATTCGTGTACGTATTCCCGCATTTTCGTGCAGTCGATTCTTTTAACCAAACGGTCTCGGTGTGCCCGGTAAATTTCATAGTCTACATTAATTAAATGTAAATAAAAAAAAAATTCGAACAATGCTCTATCATAAAAAAAAAAAAAAATTTATTCCCATTTTTTCGCTTTTTACATCCTTACCCCTTAAAGAAATTTCGTCCTAAAATTTAAAAATATACATCATTGAACAAACAACTCGGGATATCTAGCACGGACTTTAGCCTCATATTCCCAAGTAGCCTCCTTGACCCCATGATGGTTCCAAAGAACCTTGACCAAAGGGATGGTCTTGCCTCACAACACCTGGTCCCTCGAGTCCAATATCTCCACAGGCCTCTGATCATAAGAAACGTCACCCTCCACCTGAAAATCTACCCAATCTAGTACATGTGAAGGGTCGGGCTCATACTTTCTCAACATCGACACATGGAAGACATCATGCACCCCAGATAGCTGTGGCGGTAATGCTAGCTTATAGACCATTTCCCCAGCCATCCCAAGGATCTCACATGGGCTTATAAACTGTGGCGACAGTTTCACACTACGCCCAAATCTCCTCACATGTCCCCCAACATCAAATGACAGAGGTCGTCGCCTCCTGTCTGCATAACTCTTCTGGCAGCTCTGTGCTGACAACAGACGCTGCCAGATCACCTGTATCTTCTTCGTGGTCTCACGGACTAAGTCAGGCCCTAAATCAGCTGTTTCCCCCACCTCAGTCCAACACATTGGTGAACGACATGGCCTACCGTACAACGCCTCAAATGGTGCCATCTCAATGCCCACAATGATACCTCAAAGCCTCTCACACATGTGATGAATATCTAATTAACCTCAAATCGAGCATGCAATTATCTAGTAATCCACCACAATGTCATCAATATATCACCTGCACTTCAATGAAATTCCATAGTCTAACATCCTCCAAGTACTATAATTATTCACAGGACATCAACAAGGTAATCTTAAAGTAAAGCCATTATCATCTACCTTAGTCTATATATAACCAAGATTAAGTGTCATGCATTAATAGAGATTAGCCTATTTATTCCAAGCATACATATATTTACTACATATCTGAATGTAGGATAATGTCGTTTATGCACTCCAATCATGAAACTCAAGGCAATATATCCAGGTTGAAGAAAACAAAACATTAGAGAAGGTAAAAAGAAATATCTCAATTTCCTCTAAGATTGTTTTAACTCATCATCGTTTTAGTCAATATATTAAATAAAGTCTCATAACAATTGAGATTCTTAGTGAAACTCTTCACCAATTTATATCATGAAGACATATCAATCCTTACACACATGTATCGAAACACACACACATACACACACACATATAAACATGTTTAAACATACTTTTATACATGCATTAATAACAATCAGTCTGTATAGATATTATAGTCGCAGTACTATAATAAGTACTAAACTAGCATGCATATATAGAATTAACAAGCAACATTCAACAGCCAACACGTAGCCTATAATATCAACATATATGTTAATAAGTATACAACCTATCATATGGTGAACTAGGCATATATCGAATCCTATGGATATCCAGGCTCATAGCCTACCTTATAGATAACTAAACATATAGCCAATCTCATAAATCACTCTGTCTACTACATAGATATAAGCATCTAGTCCTAGTTCATCAATAACCAAGCATACCATATATCGTACAAATTTTGCACACTAAAGCAATTGGCACTCACCAATCATGTAATCTAAACTAGCGCAATTAAGTCGAGGTCTCACCTCTCCTAACTCATGACAGAGTCAAGCCTAGAAGGATCTGCTAACACCCCATGAAATAAAAAGACTATCCCCCTCAGGAGTGCACATCGTCACTCTCCCCCTGTTGCAGTTCATACTCGCCCCAAATTTAAATAACCAGTCTATCCCCAATGTAATATCAAAACTAGACATTTCAAGTAGAAGGAAATTAAAAGAAATACTATGATCGGTTATCTTTATCGAGCAATCTCTACAGATCCTCGTTAATATCACACTACCCCCAACTGGTGTGTCAACATGTAATGGCAGATTTAGCCGATCTATATCTAACCCCAATGTCATGGTAAGCATGGTAGATATGAATGAATGAGATACACTAAAATCTTTTAGTACGCTAGCCCATGGATTTTGAAGAAGGAATGTACCTCGAACCATAGAAGGTCCTGAAGTAGATGCCTCAGGGGTGACCACAGCATATGCTCAACCCTGTGTAGTCTGACCCTGCCTACCACCCCCTCTCTGTCCCTGTTGGCCTCCACCCCTCTAACTGGGTGTTCTAACACTCAATGCTGTTGGTGCAGGCCGAAACTGTGAGGTAAGGGGTCCATAACCCAACTGTGGTCGTAGCAGAATTGACTGGATGGGCTGATAATACTGTTGCCCTTGCCAGTCCTGAGAAGCCTGTCCCTGGGGACAGTTGGCCCTAACATGGCCTGTCTGACGGCAAATAAAACAAAAATGGAGGAGGTCTCTACCATTGACTCTGCACTGGAGGTGGAAGCAATTTCTGACTCGGTCCAGCTCTGTGCCCCGAACTAGGGTCTCTCTAGGGGCAATTGGCAAACCTGTGGTCAGGCTTGTAATATCCTGACCCATATGTAATCGAGCCGATAAGTTTTACGTATTAGAATGAAGTAAACAATGAGATTTTCAATCGCCTGAATATATGAAAAGAAATAAATAAGTAAATAAATAAAAAAAAAGTAGTGATAAAAATAAAATTAGAAAGAGAAATAAAATAAAATAAAATAAAATAGAATTTAAAAATAAATTAAATAATTAGTAAGAAATAAACAAATGAGAATTTATATACATGTGTAAATACATAGGAACATATGGACATAGATATATATATATATATATATGTAAATAAATTCAAGGAAGCATTATATATATATATATATATATATACATGTGAGTCTAGTGTAACTAAAGAAGAAAAGAAGAGAAACGGATGGGGAAATGAGGGGGCTTGAAATGGATGGGAGAGGAAGAGAAAGAGAGAAGGAGAAATAAAGAAGGGAGTCTCCATTTAATCCCTACCGTGCGTTAGAATCAGAGGAAGAAGAGAAGAAAAAAAAAAAAAAAAAAACAGAGGAACGACTGGACGCTAGAACAGGGGGAAGAAAAAGGAAGAAAAAAAGAGGAGGAAGAAGGAAGAGGCAGGTCGGGCATTTTGCGTGAGTTGTGCAAGAAGAGGAGGAGGAAACGAGCCAAGAAAATCAGATTGGGCAGTGGATTCGGAAGAGAAATCAGTGATCGCTCTGTACGCGCGATTGGGTGAGTGCGTTTAATTTTCTGTGTTTGATTCTGTTCAAAGCATGAATTATTGTTTGATATAGATTTTGTGAAGCATGGAAATTTATTTGATTTATGCATGGATATAGTTGGTGTTGGAATTGAATCAAGAAAAAAAAAAAAAAGAAAACCGAACAGAACCCAACGTGTGAAACGGTGGAAAACAGAGGTGAAAAACCGATCGGATGGGGTGATTTTGTTGCGATCAATTGGGCTAGATCATGGGTAATTGATTCTCTTGGGTGTAGGGAAATTTTAGAATCAAATCGGGATTGAAACCGTAGGAGGAAACGGAAAAAAACGGAAGGAAAAGGGGCTGCCGGAAAATCGCACAGCCTTTGGTGCGCTACTATTCCGGTTATTTTAGGAGTGCTCCGGCACTCCGATTTGAAATCCGACGGTAGATTTGAGTTGCCCATGACTGGTAGGTGTGAACCCCACTGAAAAACGTAAGAAAATTCGTTGTCGGCAAGTCGCCGTTGACGGAGAAGACAACCAACACGCTGAAGTGTTGCTGTGCGGCTGCTGGGTTTTGCAATTTTATTTTGGCTAAACCGGGTCGGGTCTGACCCGACCCACCCATTCAAATGACTGTCCAACACTTTTACTTTATGGGTAAATTTTTAAATTCGAGTTTGGAGGGTGTTTGGTTAGAAAGGAGAAGCTATCCAATGGATGGCTTATATTGGTATACAGGAATTGGAAAACAGAAAAAAAAAAGAAAAAAAAATTGGAAAATGGGTTGGGCAGAGAATTGAACTTCTGACCAATGGGGAAATGATGAAAATTCGTGAACCACTGTGCTACTAAGGCACATATGATTTATTTTACTTAAAATAAAATATATATTAGACCCAATTCAATAAATTAAATAAATTCGAATTAAATTTCGACACTTAAATTAGTCGAATGAATAATGAAAACCTACTGTTTTGGACCTTTTGGATTTAATGGTAAGGTCCGTTTCATGAGACAGAGTCTCGAAAAATAAAGTACCCGTAGAAACGTCAAAATGACCAAAATGCCCCTACGTCGAAAGTGAGTCAAACGGATTCCGATTAAGTTAAGTAAATATTAGATTTTTATTATTTCAAACCTACTGGACTCAACGGTGAAGTCCAAATGATGAAAACGGAACCCAAAAAAAATAAGGACACATAATAACTATTTTGCCCTTGGGCAAATTAAGTCCAAACTGGAAACCGTAGAAACATAAATGAGTAAATGAGATATTTAGAGTAGCGAAATGTACAATTGATAAATGAAAGTAAAACTGAGACGTATTTATTGATGTATAGGCCAGTCAACGGGAAAGGAGAAAGTCCCGGAGTACTGAGACACAGATAAGGTAAGTAATATCTGACCTCTGTATGTTGTACACTCAGCCATGTCACAGTTTTTTTTCTATACGCATTTGTACTCTATTTATCATATCAGATCCTTTATGATTCCACTTATGTGATTTTACTTTTCCGTGGAATAGCTTAGTTATGATATGTAGTTGGATCTTAATAATTGTCAGTACCGGATTTGTGTTCAGACACAAACTCCATCTGGATGCGTAGTATGTCCCGAGTATGGGGACCAGCCTTATATTATTGACCCGAGTATGGGGTCCTGTCCCGAGTATGGGGACCAGATTTACATGATTGAGTTCAGTGCTATGCACACAGGGGGTAGCCGGGCCCCATAGTTTATAGCATCCACCAGTTTTGACATCACCATCTATCTATTGAGATTCATAGTGAAAATATGTTCCAGTTTTGTTCGAGTACTTTCTATGATCTTGTATGTGACATTTTGGTCTATAGCTTGTGATGTCATCATTCAAACTAGATGTTCCTTTATTGTGATATTCACTGACGAGTTTTGATTATTGTTATGATATTGACTGGCTATCATATCTTTATTATTATTCAGTTCTTTCCACATCTTGTACACATGACAGAGTAGGGGACTTACTTACTGGGCTTTCTTTAACTCACCCCCCTTACCACATTTCAGGGACTGACGCAGAGGACGGACAGTAGGAGGCTTGTGGCTATAAGATGGACATTTTGACAAGTAATGGTAATAGTAGTACAGTCTTGTAGAACTCCCGTGTATTCACGTCCTAGGGACGAGATGATATATTAGAGATGTTACAGGCTGTGTGTTTTTTTAATTGCAGAACGATTTGTATTTAGAACAATTCAGTTAATGTTTTCCGCTATGTTTGCATATGATGATTCATGTGGTTATTTATTAGTACACTGATGTGAATGAACAGGATGATCAGGTCCGATTCGACCAAAGGGTCGGGTCGGATGGTCGCGGTCCGCTAATCCGTAGAGGGTGGGTTGCGGGTCGTGACAAGGCTATCCACATAGAAAACAAGTAATGGGTCCTTGGGACGTCTGTGCAGAAGAAGTACTAGCTCGGTACCTCTTCAGTGGTCTCTTACTGGTGTAAACTGGGGCAGATGTAGAAGCCTGTGCTGCAACTGCCCTACTTTATTTTCGAGACTCTCTAATCCCTCTAAGGTCAGCCAACTCTCTCTACCCTAGCGGCCCTGGTCACTGCCTCATCGTAAGTCTCAATAATGTGGCATGCCAGTCTATCCCTGATGGAGGTCTTCAACCCCCTGACAAAATAAAGGACCCTCAGTCGCTCGTCTCGAATAATATGTGCCGCAAATCTCCCCAATGCAGTAAATCGAGACTCGTACAGAGTCACTGTCATATCTCTTTAGCGGAGTGTCTCAAACTCGTCCATGAATCGTATCCTGGCAGTCTCTGGAAAATAGTGGTCATTGAATATGGCCACAAAAGCATCCCATCCCTCACTAAACCTGTCTATCCGGTTAGCAGCTACTTGCCACCATTGGCTGGCCAACTCCGTAAACTGAAAAGTAGTATACCTGATCCATAAGTGCGGCTCAACTATCCTCTGTAAATCTAGGATCCTGGTGATCTGTCTTAGCCACTCTTCTGCAACCAATGGGTCAGGCTGCCTAGCGAATATAGGTGGTCTCATCCTCTGGAACACCTTCATCACGAAGGTATCCCTGGTCTCGCCACCCACAGTCCGGGTCTCCTGTATGGCTCAAAAACACTTCTGTATAATGGCTGCCATGTCTCTGGTGCCAATGGTCTGCTCTACCTTCTCTACTGGGCCAGGTGCAGGAATAGGAGCTGGAGTAACAGACTCTTCAGTTGTGCTGTGGGTAGGTATATCAGCTGGAGCAACAGCCTCTTTTGTAGTGTTATGAGCAGGAGTAGTGGCTCTGGGTCTGCCACGCCGGGGTAGGGCAGCTGCCCTAGGCCTACCCCGTCTAGGTGGTCCAGTTCTCGCAGGAGCTCTCCGTGGTGGTATGAGTCTACAAATCCAAGAAAAGAAAAGAAAGTAACACCTCCCTTTCGCATTTAGACATAGGCATTTAAACGAATACTAAGCATGTACTTTTCAACAACTCACACTTCACAAGTAACAAACATAACACGTTATGACACACTTGCCTAATTAACACTTATATAACTAACGTCAACCATCCCCACCCATTGGTTACACTAAACACTTAACACCGAGTTCTAACACGGCCCTTTGCAAGGAAGGAATTCATTTAAACAATACAAGATACGGATACTCAAGTCATGCTAGTATCTAACTAGCCTATCAATACCCAGCCCTAAGTGAATGCTATCCAAAAATAATACATCTCTCCACAAAAGAGTTTAACACAAGGGTATCCTTAAAATTTTAGGTACAAATACTCTCAGTATCCACCATCCAATCCATACACAAAAATATCTACAAGTCTAAATTCTTATTTTAATATTCTAAGATCTTATGTGTCTTTTAATTTATGGTTTACTACCTCACTGGCACTTGTTCATTTTAGGTTTTTATAATTCTTTCATTATTTCTTACTTTTATAGCTAGGTAATAACCCTTCATGGATCACAACTCCTTTTGTTACTAGCTGATGGTGCGCCATCCATCAACTGTAACGCAAGACTTGAGACCAATCTAGTCTGTATAAATATCATAGTCATAGTACTTTAATCCATGAATATCGGGTACTAACCTAGCATATATATATATATACCTATATGAGAACACAACCTACCAGATAGATGACTATGTCCACTGTCTATCTCATAAATAACTAGGCACACGACCTACCGTATAGAAAACAAAGTGCACAACCCATCTGATAAATAACTCGGGGCGTGACAACTTGGTTTCAGAGCTTAAGTTTGGGAAGCATAATCTTGGAAATTAATAAGTAAAGACTAATTAAAATCAAATATATGAAATTAATTCTTTTATTTCATTTTTCACCTTCTCACCACGGGTTTTTAAAATCTGG
The DNA here is from genome assembly GCA_008638375.1 of Nyssa sinensis. Taxonomy (NCBI): domain Eukaryota; kingdom Viridiplantae; phylum Streptophyta; class Magnoliopsida; order Cornales; family Nyssaceae; genus Nyssa; species Nyssa sinensis. The sequence continues at coordinate 53,615 of VIRR01000536.1, read as the reverse complement.
GCCATGACAAAATTAATCCCACAAATTTAACAGTTCTTCAATTATTCCTTGGCATACAAATTTTTGAACTTATTTTGAAGTCCTTCCACAATAATGAAATAATGACAATTTCAGATCAACTCAATTTGGTTTCAATTTGAACATTCGTTTCCAAAAGACTATCAAGAGTTTTTCACTAACGTAATAGAATATAATGGTCAAATGGTAAGTCTTTAGCCCCTCCTTTTAATATTGGCGTTACATAATTTATCATGACGCTTTTAAACATTATGCAAATCGTATTTACAATATGATTGCAGTATGTATCAACAAAACATTTTGTTGTGGATTCAAAAATTTTATGTAGGGAATACCAGATTGTAGGTGTTTAAATTTAGGAGGTTTATGTAAAGTACATATATTAAAATTTAGGGGGTTTATGTGTGTGTGTATGTTATATATATATATATATATAATTAAGGTGCTGGAATGTCACGCCCCGAATTTCCACGAACCCGGGGAGTGAGTGAAAACAAAAGGGAAAGGAAACAAAAGACAATTTAAATGGATTCAATTAGACAGACATTCAATTCTTCAATACATAAACACGTGAAGTACATTCGATAAACATATTGTTCATATCATTTGGGCCTAAGCCCTTACATCTCAAAATATGCCCCAAGGGCCAAATATACTTGTAAGTTCTTTTCCCCTCCTTTCTTCAAGACTTCATCGAGTTTCATGTACCAGGGGTGTCATCTGTAATATGATATCCCACGAATGGGTCAGCGCAACTACTGGTATAACACAATGCTAATGTAAGGAACAAAATTAAGGCGTGGCATGTGCAAGTGTACATTTATATCTACATGCCTTCTAAATCATCCATACAATGCAATGAAAAAATATGTGACACACCCATGTCTCCTTCACGGATCGCTCTCGTTGGCTCGGAGTACTAATGCCTGAGTTCACAGATCGCTCCCGTTGGATGAACAGGCACCAATGCAATGGCCAATTTTAGGTTTTTCACCACAGGATCTACACTTTCATAATGCATAGCACCAAGTGCTCAACCCACACTATGTTTTCAAGGAATCACACCATGCCAATATGCTTTGATTTCACCATGCAATAATACAATCTCACTAAAGCATTTTTACCAACACATGAAGCATGATTTAAATAATGCATTATACGTTAGGCGACAATAACATTTGAATCACAAAACTCCTTCGACATGTATGTATGTTATACACAATCAATTTAAACACATGCTAAAGTTACATATTCACAACCTTAACAATTCTCAAAGAACATAAATCACATACGGTACCAACACATGAAATATACATATAGTCATGGTTCATGTTTTTTACTTTACCAAACCCCCAAAATAACAAAGAACACACAAGCACATAAACAATCAAATAAACCTATGAATCATTAATCAACAATGGAAATTACTCCTAAACTTAATCCTATTCCTTACTTAGCAAAATATCATACCTGGATGGGTTTATCTCAACCCTAAGAAGTCGTGCTCGTTGTGTAACCGAACTAACCAGTGAAAATGCAGTCCCTTTACTGTATCTGTTTAGAATGGTCAAACCGCCTTCTCCTTTCCTTTTAGTGTTCCTAAGATTCACAAAAATATCTTAGTCCATTGTCACATGAATTTATGTTATTTATCAAATTTTATGCCTTTTTAATATTGGTATCTCTTTTACTTGAATCGACTCTACCATTGAATCCGGAACGTCGAACAAAGTCGATTTAGGCTTTCACGAAATTCAATTTGGACATTTGTACTAAAAAGGGAAAAATAGTCATTTTGGACTTTTACATGTTCTTACTTCTCAAGACCCCTTTTCATAAATTGGACTCCATCGTTGAGTCCAGAATACTCGAAATAATAAAAATTCATTATTCTTTTATTTTAATCGGGGTTCGTTTGACTACTCTTTGACTTAGGGGCACTATGGTCAGCTTTGGTATTTCTACGGGTCTTTTATTTTTTGGGGCCTCGTCTCACAAAACGGACCTCATCATTGGTCTCAGAAGGTCCAAGATAGTCAAAATACACTAATGGCTTGTTTAATTTGGACTCCAGGTCATTTCATTATATTTAAATTAATTTAATTAATTAATTATTTCACTTGTATAATATATATATATATATATATATATATATATATATATATTTTGGGGATTAAGTTGGCACGGGCGATGCCTGTCCAACTGGCCACACGCTTCTCATCCAACCCACAGGTCTCAGGTTCAACTCCCCTGCGCACCCCCTTTTTATTTTTCTTCCATTTTAATGACATATAACATATATATATATATATATATTCGGTGCAATAAATGTTGGGTGAGAATTGGGAGGCACAATGGTCAAGTGTCGCCTCCCCATCCATTCGGTCCTTGGTTAGACACTCAGGGTGTAACACCCCAATTTCTTGACTGACATGTTTTGTGTATTGAAAACTGTTTTGGGAATGAAATGTCGGGTTTAGCTAATTTAATATCTATTTTTAATAGTGATAAAACTCGAATTAGCTAATTATGAGAAACTCGAGGAAATAAAAACTGACATTGGACCTTGATCAATGAAAGATATTCTGAGTAGGAAGTGACAGAAAGAAACTGCACTGAAAAAGAAGTTACGGATTGGAAGTTAAGGCCAAAACAGTGAAACTGGAATTCTGCGACAACCAAACAGGGCCTTAACCAGAAAAATGGGAGAAAATGGTCACTTGAGAGGCCAAGGGGAATTGAACCCTTGACCTACCAAGGTAAGTAAATTTGTCCCAAAAAGTTACCAACTAGGCTGTTGGTTACTTTGTGCATAAATACAGCAATATATTTATATAACCTATAATCTTGCCCAAGCCACCAGCCAAATTGGCCAATGGCCTTGCATGCATTCCCTTCATCATAGCCCTCCATCACCTCCATCAGGTCAGCAGCCACTAACCCCACTAAGGGCAGAGATACACTCACATATATGTATATGTGTATAGCCCTATATGTATATGAAGCTATAATATATAAGCTACAACTTGCATCAATTCTCTCTTTAGAGAATTCTGAAATACCAAACAGTGAGAGTGTGTGAGTTCTGTTGTGTGTACGTAGGGTTGGCTGAGAGAAAGAGAGAGAGAGAGGAAAGGAAGCTTGTGCATGCATATGTGTTGTGAGAAATTTGGCCATTAGAGAGGAAAGGTGAAGGCTTGAAGTTGAAGTGCATGAACTGAGAAGCTTGAGGGACATTTAGAAAGGTCTGAACCAAGCCAAGAGTGTGAACTGCTACTGCTTGAAGGTAAAATTCTAAATTATCTTCAATTCTTGTTTTGTAGATTTTGGAACTGTTTGATAGAATTAGACTGCATGCATGTTTCATTCTTGATCCTAGGAATTATTCTGAGTGTATTGCATGGCTTAGAGGTCTCGGATAGGTCAAAAACCATGAAACCCGAAACCAACCTCCATTGATGAAGCTTGAAACACCAGGTCTGAATCGACCATAACCGTTTGGAATTTTGCATGTCAAGACTTGAAATAGACCCTAAGAGGATCTTAAACATCTACCTACGCGACCCCAGAACACTGTATGGCCCCACGAATTTGGAAATGAACCCACGGGTTTAAAATCCAATCCGTTAAAACTTGAGACTAAACTGAAAAATGAAGATAGGGTCTTGATCCTTATGGTCTGTAGGTCACGTAGCTTCAAACCACACATGAAATGGTTGAGAAATGAGGGTGCTCGAGCGTGTTACAGGTCACGGCTATTGTTTTGAAAACAGAATGGTTTAGAGTGATTCAATGCTTAAAATCGATGTCAAATGATAGATACTAAGTGCAGAAAGCTATCGGAATCGAAACCAGTTGAAAACCGTGTTCCAAATCTCACAAAATAGGAAGTGAAAAAATCTGCAGAAATTAGGGCAACACTGAGGCAGTTAGTGGGGAAGACAGAGTTGACTCGGCCGAGTCGACCGAGTCGAACGAGTCGAGATGGGTTGGGCCGAGCCAACTCGGACATGTGTCAAACAACGGGACCACCACCGAATTAATAGGACGGCGTTGTTTTGGACCGTTTATATGTTAAATAGTTACGTTAAAAGAAAAGAAAGGGAAGGAAGGAAAAAGGCGGGCTACGGGGTTTCGAACCCCTGACCTCCAGAACCCACGCGCCCCTTCTTTCCACTCGGCCACGCACCTGCGTGTGAACCATATCCGATGTAATATATATATATTATATATTTAAATTAAACCAGAAATAAAAGACGCATTTTGCGCCTTATGGGACTCGAACGTGGTGTCTATTGGAGAGGGAGGTGGCACGCGTCCGCTGTGCCACCCTATTCGACCGTTCATTTTCTGCCTAAAATAATATATATATTATATATATTCCGAAATTAATTTAATTTAATTTAATTAAAATCATTTAATTAAATTAAATACTCCAAATTAGTCCGTTGTCCAAAAATCATAAGTTATATATGTATTCCTACTGTCTCGGACCTCCTGAGTCCAATGGTGAGGTCCGTGACTGCAAATGAGGTACCGAAAAAAAATATGATGTATGAAATTACCATAATACCCCTGACACTGTACAAGGCCTAAATGAAGTCCGATTAAAACGGAACTGATACCAGTAGTAGACCTGACACTTGTAAGACTGTATACATGATTAGATGACGAACCCGAGACAGAAATTATGTGACGGCAAAAATGACCGAAATACCCCTGATATACCCGAACCCAAATTAAAAGCCGAGAGAGTCTAAATTTACTTTCTTCGACCTTCCGAACTCAATGGTTAGGTCCATATTATGAAAATCAGAACCGATAAATGTGTGAAGATACTGAAACCCTAAGCCAAATGCTTAAGAGGTAAAACCTATGAACTAGCCACTATAAGTTAGTTCCATGGAACCCATCATAGGGTAGACTTACTCAGTCTAAGGTCATGAGTTGATAAATATTTATAAATTGTTTTAGGCTTAAGGAGAAAAAGAGGAAGGCTCCGTTCATAGCTTCAAACTCGAATATTGAAGGTGAGTAACTTCTGACACTGTTAAGTTACTGCTCCTCGATCTGCTAAATTGTTTCGAATACTATATGTTTTAAATGCAATTGTTTTAAATGCATGCTTTTATCATCGTTGACATGGTTTTTAGTTTCTCAAATGATTAACTATACTTCTGATTGATATGCTAGCACTCTGAACCGTTTATCTGTTTTGATCTAGTGAACTTGACTTGGATTTATTGAACTATTAATTCCAAACTGATTTAATTACCATGTGATTTAAGCAAAGATTGAATTTGAAACTCTTGCCTGGATATCTGTGTTACTCACTGGGCTTTTTAAAGCTCATTCCATTATTTTAATAATTTCAGGGGAACTCTCAGATGGACAGGTTTAGCAGGTCCAGAACTTAGGGGGAAAATGTTGGAGACCCCCAGATAAAATGATAACCCATTTTCGAGAATCTATACCATTTTTGTACTTTTGTGTAACTGAACAGACTATGACCTTTTGTGGTGAACTGTTTTGTAATCTTGATTAAGATAGGACTGACTATGATGTACCATGAATGCTCTGCCAAGTATATATGTATGCATTCTCTTGTGAAAATTCCGCTGCTTAAATTATATATGTTGAATGCATTATGCTTGGGATTTATATCAGAATGGCCTGTGGTTAGGATTACCGTCGGGGTTTTGCTTTCAAAAAAAAAAAAAACTGATAAAACCCGATGGGTGCCTAACTGGCCTTTGCCACGTGCCCCAAATCCGCACAGGGTGGGTCTGGGGGATGTGACACAGGGGCTACGACCCCTTTTTATTTTTCAAATGAATCTAAAACCAAACAGTGGACAGTGGCTCAAAATACGGACAACGTATCCTATTCCCACAGTGAGCTCAATTTAATTCCCCCACCCTTGTAACCAAACAGGCACCATCCGTTCAAACCTAAACATAACACCCCACACGACGTCGTCCCACTTAAGGAGTGGCCATCTCCTCATCTTGACACGTGTCTGAGTCGACACAGTGACTGGTCTAGTTCGATTAGGATAGACTGAGTGAACTCATGAGTTGGCTCAGCGTGGTCATCTTCTTCCCCACTTCCGAACCACTATTGCCCTAATTCCGCAAATCTAAACTTCCAATTTCGTGGGTTTTGAGAGATCAAATCTCTCTGCCTTTGGGTGTGATCTGTCCCTGTGTGTCTTAGAAACACTTTGGCATTCATTTGGGGTTTAAGTTCGAGCTTAAGCTTGTGGGTTGAAGCTCGATACCAAGACCTGTCGCTCGGTTGTTAATGCTCATTTTTGAGCCAAAAATCATAAGGTTTCTTCTATCATGACTCATTTTTCATGGGTTTCAAGTTATCATCCTTAAAAGTGTGATTCACAGTGAGTTTGAGGAGTTGGGTTTCAAACCTGAAACCTGCAACTCAAATCTCTAAGGTTTCGTTTGGGTCCCAAGGTCGAGGCTTGGTGTTTTTAAAACACTGTGGGGGTCTATTTGTGGTCTCTACAAACCAAACTTGGTTTGGCTTTGGATAGTTCAGGCCTGCTCCATTAGAGGTCTTTTAATGGCTGTCCTTCGTGGGTTTTGGGTCTCTTAAGCCTTTTTGGCCTTCTAAACTTAAGTTTGATCATCTTTCAATGTCAGTAAGGCTTATGCATGCAAAATAAAAACATTTAAAACAGCTTGTGGATAAGAGATATTCGAACAGTGGTGTCTCCTTCTCTCCTTCTTGGTTAAGGATTTGTGGTCTCCTTCAGGTCAGGTAGCCATGCAAGCAACCTTTCCTTCCCCCTTTCCTCCTTTCACTTTCCCTCTCTACCTCACACACACTCTCTCTCTCTCTCACTTTCTCTCTCTACCCGAACACACACCATGCAAGTCTGACTTGCACAGCCCCCTCCTTGCACTATTTTATGCACTCAGTATACTCTTTTGCCCTTTTCCCACAAGCAATCTCCTCCCCCTAAACAAGTTATCATCATTAGGTCTTAGGTGTAGGTATAGGTGTATGTATCATATTACACACACACCAAACACACTCACTTACACACACACACAACCGATACTACACACACACACACATGCAGTGTGTATATATTTTTATATATGTATAGATATCAGTATATTACATAATGTAGTTATTTTAATTTTGTGCACACATGAATACATATGTATACACAAACACTTAATTGCACATAGCTACACACTTGTACACATTTATATACATACATGTGTATTTATATATATTTCTTCAGTTGTATAAATATATACATATAAAAATATTTTACATGTCTCCATAAATATATATATATATATATACGTGTACGTATTCTCTCATTGTCGTGCAGTCCATTCTTTTAACCAAACGGTCTCGGTGTGCCCGGTAAATTTCATAGTCTAAATTAATTAAATGTAAATAAAAAAAATAAAAAAAAATTCAAACAGTGCTCTATCATAAAAAAAAAAAAATTTATTCCCATTTTTCCGGTCTTTATATGGAAAGTTTTATTTCATTAAAATATTCTAACAAAATTAGTGGTAAAAATTATATTATCTAAATTTTTGTAGGAGTCAAATTACAGGTATTTAAAAAATTTTAAAAAACTCATATAAATATTTAAATAAATAAAAATTTGAGAGATCATGTCTTATTTTGTTAAAAACTTTTAACAAACTTAATGTTAGAGGTAAAAATTATAATCTCCAAATTTAATACTATTGACTTCAACACTTGGTTGGACTTTTTAAAAAACCAGTGCAATTGTAAAAGGAAAGAAAACACACACACACACAAAGAAAGAAAAATTGGAGGGCAAAAAATACACAACAAAAGAACTAGAAATGCATACGGGGACTTGTCCTTCCGAGATCACCAAGTTGAAATTCACTAGATGTTACTTTCTCTTAGAATCAGTCTATACGAAGTGTTTTCCCGACTTTAATCTGACACTCCGCTAGTAAACAGTAGAATTGGCCTTCCGAGTTAGTCGGTCCAAAGAGTCAGATACCAAGTTATAAAAATAAAAAAAAAAGATGGAATAAATTTGTACTAGTATTTCAAAACTTGGGGGAGGAAATTAAATTTGTATGAATATCCATATTCCCTCTCATTATTTCATTTCTCATTCATGTTTCTGTCTACTACAAAAGCTGAATTTCAACATAAATTTCCTGAAAACAAAACTTCTTATCTATATCTTCCTTTCTTGTTTCGTTTCTTCAAGTTTCTTCCAATTCTAAGTGAGACACTAAGAAGTAGAATAACTGGAAAGGAAAATCAAGAAATTTGAGTTCATTTTTGTTTGCCTAACTCAAGGGTTTATCTTAAATATTTCCCTAGGAGGGACAAATAAGCTCATGTTTATAGAAACATAGGTATAAAAGATGCTAGGGGAACTCATTATCCAAGCAACTTCTTCCATCTGGAATATCCCAAAATAAGCAGGAAAAGTAATAAACAAGTAGCTAAAACAACTCCAACGAAGATGCCGAATATCCCATAAATATTGTACAATGAACATATGATGTTCATGCTAAGCATTCCGGTTATTAGAGTCTCAAGAGCTATAGGAAGTAAGGCAATGGTCAATGTCAATTGGAGTTGAATGAGTTCATTTCGCTGGTTGTCAAGCTGGATGTTGACATAATCCTCCGTGTCATCAATGTACTCACGAACCTGCAAATTCTATAGACAAAGCAAATTTTATTAATTCAAGGAGAGAGAAAAAATTAAACCAAGCTTTATGCCTCAGTTGTAAAGTTAACAAAACACTTGTGATTAGAAAATATAGACATCCATCTCCCCAGGTTTACTATACTCTGCTAGCACACACTCTTGTTCTCTTTGGACAAAACAAGAACATAAAACTCAAAAAATAGCTAGATCCAGTGTCATTAATATCCCAAACTAGAAAACCTTGTGCTATATACAACTAAAATCCTCCAGCAAGCATAAGAAAGCAAGTACATGATGTTATCGCAACAACTTTAGTCACAGATAACATGGCGAAGGATGATCATTTATGATCACAAGTGGAGATGATGGAATTCTTCACCCTTTCCTCCCGTTGCTTATTCAATTGTTCACAAGTATTAAAGAAATATCTTTTCTCATTCATTGATCATAGTAACGAACATGTTAGTACATTTCCCCCAGTTTTTCTGGCCTTTCAAGGGTCTTGTATATCTCATCTTTAGTTGTCCAACAATGAGCTTGAGAAATGTAAGGTGTATCACTTGGGGAGCTTATTTGATGTGACAGTCCTAGGGAATGGATCGTATGGTGGAAGCTTTCTAACCATGTACTTGAATCTTCCATAAGGCGGCAACTCACAAATGAAAGATATCTAGTTATAGTTTTTGGTAAGTACATCTAGTTACAATTATTACAAGGGTGGAGCTATGTCTCAATTCTTAGAATGACTAATTCCTAAAAAGGTTGGGAAAGTCACACTAAACACCAGTGAAACCTTCCCATTGATTTTTTTTCTTTGTTTCTATTCTTACAATTGACACAGATACGTTGGACAGACAATTCCAAATTTCCTTGGAAAGGTACGGGTGATGGCTATGGGTACCACTTTGATTAATTGAGAATTTGTTTAAAGGGCAAGTCCTAGTGCTTGAGACTCCCACTGCTGCAGGGTCTTGGTTCTTCCCAGATAATGGAAGAAAGATTTGGGACTCATCCAATGATCTTATTTAGGCAAATGATTTAAATAGCTTTAGGACTCCTCCAATAATCCTATTTAAGTAAATGATTTCAATAGTCATTTGTAACTAAATATGATGCTTCAAATAGTGGGGCCAACATTGAAGTTTAAATTTTAAATGCTCAAGGCAAAGGCAAGGGCTCGTGTGAATGGCAGATGAAGGCAAAACCTGATCACACCTTGAAATTAAAAATAGAGGGAAACATTTAATTTTAGGATGATTAGGAGCACCAGAGGACACCTTAAGGATAGATTTGGATCTCTTTATGCTATTATGAAAGAAAGGGAAGGATCAATGGCCTTGTACAAGAATTAAGGATGTGACATTAATTCCCAGGCTTTTGGGTTCAAAGGCTTAGAGCCATGTTCTCCAAATAGGTAAGGTGGCCTATAGGAATAAAATGTAGGATCCAATCGAAAAATAGTATAGATATAACCATAATGACCGAAACAATAACAAATAACAATTAATTTGCATGCCAAGAGAAGACGGGAAATTTTTTTTGAAAAAAAGAAACACTTAGAAGGGACAATAATAAATTCAACAAGAAAATAACAAATAACAAAAAATTTGCATGCCAAGAGACGTGAGAAAATTTTAAAAGCTCTTAGAAGGGACAATAATAAATCCAACAAATATAAACACCTCCAAAAGTAGGGAAAAAGGTAAACCATAAACCTTAAAAAACAAAGCCTTAGCCCATAATTATTTGATCATAGGCAGCTTTAATTCGCTAACTTAAGAGCCTCCACCTACATCAATCCCACCCCATTCCCTAAACCTATCCCCCCTTCCCCCTCCAAAAAAAAAAGGAACAAAATTTAACATCTAGAAAAAATAAAAAGTTTGAGATAAGCAAATCATGCAAATATAGGTAAAACACAAAAATGACGTATGGAACTAGCAAAAGCTATTTGAAAACTTATTCAAACGTTCAGCAACAGTCAATGAAAAAATTAATCAAGTGTTAAGGAACAACATTTTTAATATTTAGTACCAAATTAAAAGTTTATACAAGACTAGAAATACCAATGAGTCAATGACTATGAACCTTAATTCTTTTCTCTAGTTAACAAAATTTCATCAGCACAGATGTACATGACTCTAAATTTGCTTCAAGTCAAAGGAAACCAAGGGGGAAACATCTGATTTGGCTAAAATTCAATTACCTTGTTTCTATATTTCAGTAAGGAAGAAAAATCACGTTATAAGATCATGTTCCATGCATGGATTTAAATTGCGGTCATGAGATACGAATCGATCGTGGTCGCACTGTAACGGTATCAGGAGTATCGGGTCATTCGTAACGGGAATCGAAAACTGTAATCGTGAATTTTTTTCAAACACTAGCAAATTTCTTAAAAGTCATTGATACACGTATCTTGATTACAATTATCACATTTTAATCTTTTTTACTATTAATTTTTAATTTTCTAACACCTAAAAAATATTTTTTTTATAAATAAAACTTAAGAATATATTTTATTATTTTATATAGATATTTTAAAGTTAAACTAATAAGAAATATCATTTGATTTGTGTAACATTACAAAGAATAATAACAAAAAATAATTATAAGCATGAAAATCAATTTAGTTGAATAGTTATGGAATAAAAAAAAATTTAAAAATTTAGAGGCCTAGAGGCCTTTACGAGTTCGTATTGACTTGAATGTTTTAGTAACCCATTTCAATTTTTTTTGGATTATTTTGTTGAGTATCTCTTTTGTATATAAATTTTATAAAAACAAAAATCATAAGAATTATGTAAGAAAAAAAAATAAAGAAAAAAAAAATTTGAAAAAAAAAAAATATAAAATAGATGTAACGGTCCTGTAACGGCCGATACGTAATGGTATCGGCCAATATGGTTGTGAATTTTAGTAACACCGATATATCGATCAATATCGGTATCGAAGGATCAAAAAATCGATACATAACGACCGATACGCAACGTAACGGCCATTATTTAACACCATGGTTCCACGTGAAATATTGTAGTTCCACTAATCTTGATAGCAGTAAGATGATATTCTATCAACTGAAAATTTTGAATGGGAGTCAGATCAAAGTGCGTTACAAGGTCAACAATCGTAGGATGGCTATTTGGAATAGGAGTTTAAGAACCATGGTTCGAAGGAAACTTAAATGACTGGGAGATCAACATTTAGTGTTCCCAAGATAATTTATGAAAGGCAACTGTTATTTGTTGCCACAATAACTCTCATGAAATGTTTTATTATAATTAGTTTCTTCTAAATTACGCTCATGTTACAGTAAAAAAAGAATAATACTTGCAGATAATATCTTGTTACGGGTACCATCAAGCTGCATGAAATAAGCCTCGAGCAATATCTCAAGATCCTCCACGTCACGGTCATTCAAACTATTGCTTGAAATCAAACTTCCACTCTTGTTAGAACTGTGATGACAAAGATAAGGTGCAGCATTGATCATGCTATTTGAAGTCGAAGCTCCCAACAAAGCCTTATATTGCTTATTTTGAATCCACTTCCTTGTCAAGTATAATTGTTCCATATCTTCATTATTGTGTAAAAGATGTTCACTTTCATCCCTCACCTAACATCAGACAGATGTTTGCTGCTCATTATAAATATTTCAACATATACCCCAACATTAACATATGCCACATACATGAAGAGAAAATATAATCATACGTAGTGAACATTGCGAGGAGATGCTTCCTTCATTTGAATTGTACAAGAAATGCCTCAAATTTTGACACCACCACTCCACCCCCCCTAAAAAAAATCCTCATTTAGAAAATGGGATACTTAAGATACACCTTCATATGGGTTCTTTTACACACCATGTGTATATGGGTTATGCACCTTCTTAGCAACTCTTTTAATAATATAGCACCTTCTAATGATATACTAACCAAAAAATAAAAACAAAGTGGTTGTCAATTTACACAAATGGTTGGAGATAAACCTCTCAGATCAGTTAACCTTTTACAGAGGTTGGTTGGTTTTCAAGGGACTATCCTTTCATCGTTGACTAGAGGATATTTTTGCTGAAAGTAAGAATATTATTTGAAGGATTGATAAAAATAGAACAGAAACATTACAAGAAAAAGGCAATCAAAGGGGTTGAATCCAACCATTAGAAAAATGCCCAATAGAGGCTTTCATAACTCGACAAATAAATTTCCAAAAAAATAAATTCCCACAAAGATGAGATATTATGGTCTCCCAACTAAAGGATACAAGTGGTAATAGTTTCACTAAAATAGGGACAGCTTTCCAGAGTTACAAGGGGGATGATAGTGATTTTGGCTTTAAGAAAGTTGTAAATGATACGAATTCAAATTCAAATTTCAAAAAACAAAGGCTCTGTTTATAAAGTGATGACATATAGTAGTAGGAGCATATAAAGGAGGTGACCAAGGTGGTTCAAGGAGCATTGGATCTTAAGTGTTGATGGGCTGAAGGTCTCAAAGTTGTAGGGAAGCCTAAGTCATAGTGTGAAGGAACCATCTATATAAGGAGTCCTTATACATTATTGTAGAGGGTCAAGAAGGGTTTCTGTCTATGAGTTAAAGCCAATGCTAATGTAAGCAAGGAAAGGAAAAGTTTCTCTAAGAAATATAAGGTGTTGGGAATCAAAGATCACCAGTTAAGTAGCTCATGTGTTAATGGCTCAAGGGGAGCCATAATGTAAAGAGGGGGAGTCCATGGTCCCCAAGTCAATATTTGAAAAATCAAGCTTCTATTCACATCGCATTGACCATAATGAATTCCCTAAGTCAATAATGTAAGGTGTTGATATTGATTAGAAAGCCCTAATAATCATCTAAAGGCAACATCAAGAATTCCTATCCAAACTCAAGTATGTCTCCTTTAGAATATACCAATCATAAAATAGCTTACTTCCCTCAAAGTATCCCATTTATTTAAGGTGGTTAGGTCTTTGTTACTGATAAAAAAAAAGCGGTGCTTAGGTCTTTGTTAGAGGTCAGGCATTAAACAAATATAGTCAAACCAAGATACTAAGGGGTAAAGACAACGGGCAAATAATGAATACAAGTAACAAGAAGCCTACGTAGCTATTGAGCTTGGGTTGGACAATAATGACAAAAATGAAAAAAAAAAACAAAGAGAATGTAAGTTTGGCAAGCATCCTTCAATGCTTCAATAAAATTAGCATCTAGAGGGATCGACCACTCCCCAAAGCATATCTGATCCATCTTAACAAATAGCCACTAAGCTGTACCAAAGACACTCATTTTTTTAATAAGCAAAAAACTGCACCAAACACATTGATGAAATCTTTATATGCATATAAGAGATGGGAAGGAGATAATGGTGCCTCCTTAGAAAATGTAAGAGAAAAATATTCTCTCTAATACTTCAAGAAAAGAACCATTATTTTGACCCGAGGGATGGTGGTCTCCAAATCTTTATGTTCTGGCTAGTTGTCTCTCAAGGAAAAGCTACCCATATCAAGAAAGGTGGACTTTTAACCAAGTCAAGCTTCTGGAGTACCAATCAGGTTACTTTTACCATAGGCCATAGGGATTATCAAACCCATTTGATGTATTCAATAAGACTGGTAACAATTCCTAAAAACTGTTAAGTTTGTAATGTTTGACATCTCAATGTCACCTGATCTGTGAAAGTATGCTCAAAGATTCCCTTTTGCCACACAACCCAATTATCACAAGTTGGCCTACGCTTGACATCTAATTCCAACTGGTATTATCCTCCATTTTTTCTGATGTAAAAAGAGACTGCTGGTTAAACAGTCCTTTTCATTTTCAGTTTGTTCCCATATCTAAGTTGGTAGAAAATAACTCGCAAGTGCACCCAGAACATTATAAAGTAATCCCCACCTTTTTTATTGGTATTATAAAGTGATCCCTATTGTCCATTACCATTAGTATATTTATATGTGTATATTATATGAGAACAAGACGAAAGAAGAAAAATGAGAAAATTAAAATACCTTTTGTACCCATGAAAGCAAATAGGGGTCAGATTGCTTTTCAGACTACGTACATGCTCAAGATTTTTGGTGCAAACATTCCTGGCTAGTTCATCCAACACTGGGTAAGCATCTCTCTCAAGGTCTGCCACACTAGAGTCTAAATATGTACAGACAACCTCTAATGCAATCTCCACAACTTGAAACTCAAATGGAAGCTCACACCGAAAACCTTCAACATCTTCAGGAACAGGTAAACATTGTCCCCTAGTTGAAAAATGGATTTCATTATCTTGTTCTGCTCTTTAGCCTGCTCCATGAATTTTGAATGGGATTTTTTGAGGAAGTTGTTGCCTTAGTTGATCCACAAATGGAAAAACCTCTTGCTGAAGAGGATTAAGCAATAACACCTCTTCAGCAATAACTACAGCCTTTATAAACTCCAAATTGACTACTGATACGCCAAAAAATGACAGACTAATCCAAACTTGACACGTGTCTAGTTTCTTTGTGTGCAGGTCATGAAGTGGCCGACTATACAGATCTGACATCGGATCAACAAGCTCAGGAGCAATAGTCTTCGGTGGTACCGACCTCGTCATCACCGTAATCTTGGCCTACTGACCTCGAAATAGGGAAGCAGAATGCAATACGAAAACTGCCATCTCCGGACAACAGAGAATCCCGGATTTCATGGCACCAAATCCTACCCACCTTGGGAAACAATCAACCTACAAGTACAACCTTTGAGGTATGCTTTTAGAATCAATTATCCTCTTTCAATTTGGACTTACTTTTTACTAACTTCATCACCGGAGTGGCTACCGCCGGAGCTATCCCGGTGGCCCCGTTAACTCCTCTTTTTTCAGAGCTCATGAAGACGGAGAATAGAGCCCCGACAGATTAGAAAAGTGCAGCATCAGCTTGGTGCCGTCTGTGGGAATCAATGATCGTTCCCGTTAATTTTGTTGTTTTAGAAACATGTTCTTCGTTATGGCTCTTAATCTTCGTCCTAGGCCAGGTTCCCAAAACCAGCCTTCAGCCAAGAATGAAAGGGGAGAAACCCCTGATCATGTACAACAGCAGCTTGATTAGATTCGGCGACAGTCTGATCTGATGCAGGAACAACTCCTTGTCATATCCCAGGTTCTGGCTTCTTAGACCCAGAACCTGTAAAGCTGCCCTGTCCATCTTCCACCAGGCATGCCTGAAGGGGGAACTCAACTCCCTTCTACCCCGGACGGAAGACATCCTGATGAGGAAGATCCCAATACATGTCCGTCGTATCCGTAGGGCGCTGTTCATTCTAGGGGTGACCCCCAGCCTTCACACGTCCTTGGAGGAGGGATGCAGAATCCTCATCCTACTATCCATTACCATAGCAGGATAAGGATCCTGAGCCTTGCGAATTCGGGGGTTGATCGAGTGCAATCAGATCTCCAACTGCCGCAAGCATCAGTTTTTTCACTTCGAGGGCAGCAGAATCATACTATTATCGGGCAGGAGCGCCCCTTACACAAGAGACCCGAGGCCGCGATGCCAAGGCAGCATCAGCCAGCCCCATTTAGAATACCTCTGAGGATGGAAGAGGTAGCAGATTCAGTCGAACAAACGGCCCTCACTAAGGGGGACCACCTCCTTCCAAGCAGGATGAGCTAGCGAAGCTGCTCAGAAGATTTACCACTCCATTCACCCCAGCCATAATGATAGAGGAGTGCCCCCAGAAATTTGTTGTCCCAAAGTTCACCCTATATGATGGGTCGAAAGACCTTGGGGACCATCTCTCCCATTATTAACACACGATGGCTCTGCATGGGGCTACCGATGCCTTCTTGTGTCGTACGTTTGTAACAAGTCTCAAAGGTGCCGCTCTGAGGTGGTTCCACAATCTCCTACAGGAATTAGTGACTAACTTTTATAAGCACAGCAGGCAGTTCCTTGACCAGTTCTTGACCAGCAGACGACTTAGGAAGGGCCCCGAATTTCTCCTATCAATAAAGCAGCAAAAGGGGGAGTCACTTCGGGAATACATTGCTCGATTCAACTCTGAGCTTATAGAGGTTACAAACTACAATCTGAGCTTCTTAGTAGCAGCCTTCCACGCGGAACTAGGCACCGAGCGATTCTATGATTCCTTGACAAAGAATCCTCCTACTGACATTACATCGTTCATAGAGCGGGCACGAAAGTATATAAACCTGAAGGATACAAAGATGTTTTTTCGAAAGGCCAAGGAGCAGGCTCAGTAGGAAGATAACACCCAAAAAAGGGACCCCAGCAGCACCAAGAAAAGGAGAAGAAGTCCGGACAAGAGGACGGCACCCAGAACTCAAAACAATCTCAATCCCGAAAAGTTCAGAGCATTCATACCTTTGAACGCATCCCTCACCCACATCCTCCAACAGGTCCAGACACTAGAAGATCTGAGGTGGCTAGAGCCTTTGAAAAGCAGTCCAGACACCAGAGATCATAGCAAATACTGTGACTTCCACAAGGATCACGGGCACAGCACCGATGAGTGTAGGTTCCTCAAACAAGAAATTGAATAGCTAATCCAACGAGGACGTTTGAGAGAATTTGTCCGACAAGATGGAAGGAAAAATCCTTGAAATGACAGGCCATAGTAGAAGAGACAAAATCAGAGGCCCGGACATGGAGAGGTTCAGAACGAGCAACCACGCCAGGATAATCAAGTCATTTTCGTCCTCCATGCTGACAGCTCATTAGCTGGGATGTCCAACCGAGCGAGAAAGCGCTATGTTCGAGAGGTAAGGGCAGAACCAAGTATCCTTCATATATCCATGGTTGAGAAAAGGCCAAGGCCCTTGCCACATATCCAGTTCTCTGAACTGGACCTTGTCGGGGTACATTGCCCCCATAGTGACGCCCTCGTTGTCTCCCTTAAAGTAGCAAATTTCAAAATTAGGAGGGTATTGATGGACATAGAGAGCTCTGCCAATGTGTTATTTTATGAACCTTTCCGACACAGAGCTTAGCATTAATGACCTTAAGGTTACCACCGCTGTAATGGCAGGATTCGACGGAAACCTAAGCTCACCGATGGGCAGGATAGATCTACCGAGCACAGTGGGAGAGGGGGATGCTCAGAAGACACTACTCTCAGAATATATGGTCGTGGACTCCAAATCTCCCTACAACATCATCATTGGAAGACCATGGCTTCACCAGATGGGGGCGGTCACTTCAACCCTCCATCAATGCCTAAAATACATCCAAAATGATAAGGTCTGCACCATCAGAGGTTGCCAACCAATAGCTCGGGAATGCCACGCCGTGGTGTTAAAAAAAAGGCTCAGAAATAGCAATTATAAACACCTTGGGAGGATCGAAGTCCTACGCCCTCTGAACCTCACGAGACTACGGAATGTCCTTCCGAGATTGATGAGCTATTAAGTCCTAGAGGGAAAGAGAGCTTGGCAACACCAATGCAGGAGCCCGTTAAGGTATTAGTAAGTTCTAAAAGAGGGGGGCGTCACCTACAACTCGGTGTAAACCTATCCCAATTAGAACAGGAGGAGATCGTTGAGTTTCTAAAGGATAATCTATTAGTCTTTGCTTGGGAAACTAAGGTTATAGAAGGAATAGACCCAGCTCTCGTCTCTCAAAAACTGATGACCGATTCAAACCATCCTCCAATGAGACAGAGGAAAAGGACCTTCACTCCCGAGCTGCACAAGATCATTAACGACGAAGTCCAAAGGCTGTTGGACGCTAAAATGATAACGGAGGTGTTTTACCCAGAATGGCTCGCCAACATAGTCCTTGCCAAGAAGAAGAACGGCAAATGGCGGGTCTGCGTTGATTATACAGACCTCAACAAAGCATATCCTAAAGACAGTTTTCCCCTCTCGAAGATCGATCAGCTGGTCGATGCAACCGTGGGCCACGAGCTGATGACTTTCATGGATGCATATTCAGGGTACAATCAGATTCAGATGTACCCTCTAGACCAGGAAAGGACGTCACTCATATCTGAACAGGGTCTCTTTTGCTATAGGGTGATGCCTTTTGGACTGAAAAATGCTGGTGCCATGTATTAGCGGTTGGTGAACAAAATGTTTAATCCCCTAATCGGTAGCACGATGGAGGTCTACATAGACGACATATTGGTCAAGAGCCTAACAAAGAATCAACATATCCAGCACTTAAGGAAGACCTTCAACGTATTGAAGTAGCACAGAATGAAGTTAAACCCCTTGAAGTGTACCTTTGGAGTCACTAAGGGGAAATTCCTAAGTTTCCTGATTTCTCAAAGGAGGATAGAGGCGGACCCCTCACAGATTAAAGCACTGACAGAACTGGAGTCACTAAGGTCCAAGAAAGACGTACAAGCCTTTAACGGCAGAATCGCAGCTCGGAATAGGTTCATTTCCAGGTCTACCGATCGCTGCCTCCCGTTCTTCAAAGCCCTAAGAGGAAACAAGGCCCTTGAATGGACCTTCGAATGTGACAAGGCTTTCCAGGAATTAAAGCAATATATGGCATCCCCCGAGCTTCTGTCTAAGCCAATACAAGGGGAAAAGCTTTTTCTGTATCTCGCGGTATGAGAAAACGCCGTAAGTTCTGCCCTTGTTCGAGAAGAAAGGGCTACCCAAAAGCCCGTATTCTACGTCAGTAAAGCAGTCCTGGATAACGAGAAGAGATATCCCAAGGTCAAAAAATTGGCATTCACCCTAGTAATGTCTACTCGGAAGCTCCGGCCTTATTTTCAAGCGCACCCTATTGTGGTCCCAACATCCTACCCTCTGAAGGCAATTTTGCTTAAGCCTGATATCTTAGGGCAACTGGTCAAATGGTTTGTAGAATTAGGGGAGTTCGATATATCCTATGTACCCCGGACCTCCATTAAAGGCCAGGCACTGGCAGATTTCATCGCGGAGTTCACTCCGGCTCTACACAATAAGTCCAAGATTGATACAGATGCGACTGTATAGCAGTTTTACGCCGACGGTTCATCTATTGACAAAGGTTCCAGAGTCAGCGCATACTCCGATCCCCGGACGGGATTGCAATAGAGAAAGCGGTTACCCTAGGGTTTAGAGCTTCGAATAACGAAGCCGAGTATAAAACATTAATCCTCGATATAAGATTGGCTCTCGAGTGCAAAGCTCGAAGTCTCGAGGCATTTTTTGATTCCCAACTAGTGGTGAGCCAGGTCTTGGGGGAGTTCATCGCCAAAGATGGCAGAATGATCAGATATGTAGAGCTTGTGGATTTGTTAAAGAAATCTTTCTTGAAATTCACTATTCACAAGGTCAAAAGAGGTCAAAATACCCGAGACGACGCTTTAGCAAATATGGCCTCTCAACTTAAACCAGAGGGGGATTCCGAAGTGGGTATCTCTTTCCAAGTCAAGCCAAGCATCGAGGAGGTTCAATCCATACATTCCTCAGAACGAAGTCAAGATTGGAGGACGCCTATCTTCCTATACTTGAAAGATGGGCAACTCCTAAAGGATAAAAACCAAGCCTAAAACATACAGATCAGAGCATTATCTTAAATGAGAAACTCTACTGTAGGTCTTACACCTAGCCTCTCTTAAGATGCTTATCCCCAAAAGAATCCGAGTATGTTCTAACTGAAATTCATGAAGGAATATGTGAAAATCATAACGGCGGTAGGACCATCGCCCACCGGGCTCTAACTCAGGGCTACTATCGGCCAGGCATGCTCAGACATGCCAAAGAATACATGTAGAAATGCGATAAATGTCAGCGCTTCACCTTATATCAGCATCAGCCACATCACGAGCTCACCCCTATTACTAGTCCATGGCCCTTTGCCCAATGGGGAATGAACATTGTTGGGCCACTGCCAAAGGCCCCCTAGAACAGAAGATATTTGCACATCACCATCGATTACTTTTCCAAGTGGGCAGAAGCAGAACCCCTAACTCACATTACTGAAGTAGAGGTGAAAAACTTCACAAGGAAAAATATAATTTGTAGGTTCGATATACCCCATGTTATCATCTCTGACAACTGTACGCAATTTGCCGGGAAGGTGTTCGAAAAGTTCTGCAGTGACTTACGTATCAACCATCATTTCTCCTTACCAGGGCACCCCGAGGCAAATGGACAGGTCGAGGTCACTAAACGTATGATTCTTGATGCTATCAAAAAAAGGTTGGAACAGGCCAAAGGAAAATGGGTCGAAGAGCTCCCTAGAGTGCTCTGGGCATACCGAACCACCAGAAGAATACCAACCGGCGAGACACCGTTCTCACTAGCTTACGGTACTGAGGCCATCATTCCGGTCAAAATCATTATGCCAACTCTAAGGACGGAGGCCTTCGACCAAGAAACTAATGATCATCACTTGGCAGAAAACCTCAACTTATTAGAAAAAAGAAGAGTGTAGGCTGGAATCAGGGCTGAGGAATATCGGCGCAAAATGGCCAAGAGCTTTAATTAGAAGGTGAAGCCTATAATTTTTCAGCTCGGCGATCTTGCCCTGAGAAGGGTGTTCCTTAATACTAAGGATCCCACCATGGGAAAGTTCTCCCCGAACTGGGAAGGGCCTTATAAAGTAGTCAAAGTTGTCAGGCCCACAACCTACTAATTAGAGGATATGTCTAGCAAGCCCGTTCCTAGACCTCGAAATATCGAGTACCTGAGAAAATATTATTAATAAAATTCTTCTTCCTCTTTAAAAGTTTTCTCAATTTAATGCACAGATCCCCAGATCTGGTTCATCTCAAAAGACTCCTACGAGCACTGGTGCTATAGGCATGGTCTCAATTTAATGCATAGATCCCCAGATCTGGTCCATCTCAAAAGACTCCTATGAGCACTAGTGTTGTAGGCATGGTTTCAATTTAATGCACAGATCCCCAGATCTGGTCCATCTCAAAAGACCCCTACGAGCACAAGTGTTGTAGACATGGTCTCAACTTAGTGCACACCGATCCCCAGATCTGGTCCATTTCAAAAGACTCCTATGAGCCTTGTATCCACTACAAGTGCCGTAGGCATGGTCCCAATTTAATTCACAGACCCTCAGATATAGCCCACTTTCAAGCCTAAAGTATTTTAGTTATTTCCTTGTTGTTACAAGAATGTCAAGTCTGGAACTCTAACATTGAGTTGATTACTGGCATATTCAAGTCTGAGTGTGATTTCATTTTATTATTTATCACAAGTATGTCAAGTCTGGAACTCTAACATTGAGTTGATTACTGGCATATTTAGGTTTGAGTGTGATTTCATTTTATTATTTATCACAAGTATGTCAAGTCTAGAACTCTAACATTGAGTTAATTACTGGCATATTCAAGTCTGGGTGTGATTTCATTTTATTATTTATCACAAGTGTTCAAAGTCTAGAACTCTAATGTTGAGTTAGTTATTGGCATATTCAGGCCTAAGTTACTTGTCAGTCTTTCGGATCAGAATAATCTCAAAGTCAGTCAAGTGAGAACAACGATGGATAAAACACACTTCTCATTAATAAAGCCCAGAGGGCCAAGGGTTACAAAAAAAAGGGGGGAAAGCAAACAACAAAGTAAATAACCCTATTCTATGGTGACTGGGTGATGTACGAAAATCGGCTCAGCATCCACAGCAGGTAGGACTGGAGCTAGCTCTAGGGATGTCGGTTCTGAATCTTCCAGCTCCACCTCGTTCACCCCAGAGATGTCCAAGTCGGGGTAGAGCTTCTAGACCTTCCTCCTGAAGAGGTGATATCTATGGTCCACGAACTCACCACCCAACTTATTCACCTCGTCCATTATCTCCCTCTCAATCTCCTCCGTGGCCACTGCTCTGGCGGCCTCCACACTGGAGGTCAGCTTCAATGTTGTTGCGGCCTCTGCTTCCTTCTTCTCCTTTTTCATTGTTTCTAGGAGGTGGGCAAGCTTGTTCCTCTGGGACTGCATGACGCCCAGACCAGTCATCGCCTCCTTATACTTCCCTTTAAGGGAGGGGAAGGTAGATCGGGATGTCTCGAGCTTGGAACGGGTCGCTTCCAACTCTGCCTACAGTTGGCTCACCCTCTCAAAATCTTCAAGATAGTCCAAAATGGCGGCCAACGCATGGGCAGCTTGCAAACGAGAATGGAAAAGTTAGTATAAAAAAAAAAAAGCACTTACCCTTACGTGGCCTACTAGGAGGTCCTTGGCAATCCGGCGAGGGCTCAGACCTTTGAAGCACCAGGACCCCTCGAGGGCGAGCTTCATGGCCTCTTTCCCTAAAGATTTGCTAGCGATTTTAGAAGGAACCTGGTTCAGCCTCCCCACACCGCGGGGTGCCAAACCGGCTTCTAAAGTTAGAGGTGGAAGAGGCCCAGAGAAGAAGAAGTTGGAGCCCCTTGTTCCGCAGTAACCTTTGGAGCGGTAGAGGGAGCAGCCTCAAACATTCCAGCGTCAGTCCTCATTTTCTTTTGAGGGAGGGCAGAAGTAGAAAAGGACGAGCCCTCGCCCTTCTTCTTTGAACTTGGAGAGTAATTAGATAGTACCGACTTCTTTAGAGTGGTAGCCCTATTCTTCACAAGGTTCGCCTCCATCAGGTTCTGCAGAAAGAGGATCCGGTCATGAGGTCGATCAAGAGGCTGCAACAGTCGTTTGTACTTCTCCTGAAGTTCAGGAGTAAAAGTCGACCTCCTTTAAGCTTTCTTATCTGCAAAACAATGAGAGAAATAGAAGAGAACAGCGAGTCAGTCAAAGGAAGAAGGGAATGAAGCAAAGTTAACCATCACAGGTCTGAGGTCTCACCCTTAAAACTGGTATACCGAGGGAAGAAGCTCAACCGATCTTCCAAATCTTTGTACTCCTAGCCTCCTCTAACAAAGAAGTACCACTTCTTCCATGTTTTATTGGAAGTTGGTACCAAGGTAAGAGGCCTGAACCGC
Source organism: Nyssa sinensis (assembly GCA_008638375.1). Lineage (NCBI taxonomy): Eukaryota > Viridiplantae > Streptophyta > Magnoliopsida > Cornales > Nyssaceae > Nyssa > Nyssa sinensis. The sequence goes on along the minus strand of VIRR01000536.1, from coordinate 30,055 downwards.
TTATCAAAGGACATATAATAAAGTCCCTCTGACCTGAGGTACTTTATGTCCATATTGCTCCGAATGAGGTCTAAGTCCACCTCAACCCCATTCTTATGGCCTAGCACTAAAAAGGCCATGAGTTGCCTCCAGTTGTTAACGTTCAGCTCGACAGGGCATATCTTGAACCAACTGAAAAATTGATTTAGTAGGGGGTGTAGGGGAAACCATACGCCGATCTCGAACCACTCGAGATAAACACAAATCTCCCCTCTCATGATATCTGAAGGATGATCGAATTTTTTGGGAACCCCACAGTATAAATTCTTCAGAAATTTGAAGTGCTTTCTGAGGGAATTTAACATTTCCTCAGTCACTGCACTTTTTCCCTCCTCTCTCTGAGATCGGCCTGAGGTGCCGACCTCCTTATTCTTAGACTCGAGGTGGGCCTCCACGAGCACCACATCAGAGTCACTACGAGAACCACCACTTAATTCCCCGTTGGGGGAAGCCCTGTCGCTACCCATTTCTATATTTTCCCTAAACTCCCTCTAATCGGATTGGGTATCAGAATTTGAAAAAACAAAAAGAAAGTGTTGAAGATAGGATGTAGAAGGAGAAATGTAGAAGAAGAAGTGTATAAAAGGAAAAATAAAAGTAGGAGAAGGAGAGATTATCGACTCACTAGAGAGAAGAGCGTTAGATGACGGGCACTATCAAAGGGATGCCAGAAATCGCAGTGAAATCGTTCACGAATGCTTTAAGGGTATATGGAAACTGTAAAAAAGAACCAAATGATGATCTTCACTATTTATAAGAATCGGTAGAAGTATCATTTAATGCATTGAGAACCGAATGACGGCTGAGTAATAATGATCTCGATTGTTGAAACGATAACACGCGTGATAATTACACCGTGGCGGCCCCTGTCCCTTCAAAATGCAAAACGACACGTTAATTAGTATATGCGTGACCCTTCAGAAACCCTAGCCTGAGTTCTGTAGGCGCCCTTAGAACTACGGCTCTGGGGGAGTAGCTGATACGCCAAAAAATGATGTACTAATCCAAACTTGACACGTGTCTAGCTTTTTTGTGTGCAAGTCATGAAGTGGCTGATTATACAGATCTGACATTGGATCAATAAGCTCAGGAGCATTAGCCTTCGGTGGTACTGACCTCGTCATCACCATAATCTTGGCCTACCACCCTCGAAACATGGAAGCAGGACGCAATACAGAAACTGCCATCACCGGACAACAGTGAATCCTGGATTTCATGGCACCAAATCCTACCCACCCTGGGAAACAATCAGCCTACAACTACAACCTTTGAGGTATGATTTTAGAATCAATTATCCTCTTTCAATTTGGTCTTACTTTTTACTAACTTCATCACCGAAGTGGCTACCGCCGGAGCCATCCCGGAAGCCCCCTTGACTCCCCTTTTTTCAGAGCTCGTGACGATGGAGAACGGAGCCCCGATCGGTCAGAAAAGTGCAGCATCAACTACCATGGCTTTCTCCCTTGCTACAAGAACAAGAAGACGTGCTTAAATTTATTTTTTTCTATCAAACCTTGTGTGTGTTTATTGTAGGTACATTAGCAGCAAATACGAAAAAGGAAACTAATCCAAGAGCATTATGACTGATAGACACTAAGATGTACTTATAAGAGAGAGAGAGAGAGAGAGAGAGAGAGAGAGATGTTTTATATTTTGGAACACATGAACAGGACAAAAGAATAATATTAAGCATATTTTTTTTTATAATTATTGAGCATGTTCATAAGCTTAATACTTGTTCAAAAAAAAAAAATGAATCATATCAAGGGTCATGCACTCATGCTAAAGGGCAGGGACTGCCAAATTTAACTTTGGTGGAGATGGTGAAAAAAGATATAACAAAATGCATGGTCTATTGAGGAAATTGTCTCAAATAGAGCAGAATGACGAAATAAGATTCATGTAGTCGACCCAAGATAGTTGGCAATTAAAATGAAGACGAGAAAATAGACTAAAAGGGAGTCCACAATTGACTCAATATATGATATAAAGCATCTGAAGCCCAAAAACATCCCTGATTCTCACTTTTTATCTCACAGGGAACATAAGCAAGGAAAATAGCTAGAAGATTACACATAATAGTCATTTATATTAGGTCAAATGGCTGCATATTTACATAATGCTGCAAGAACAAAATCCTTGCTGCCTCCATTAAAAGGTTAATCTATTTTATCCCATCATGACCAAGGATATTAATTGTTGACTGTCATTCTCACCATTCCACCAAAATTAATTCAGGAATTAGGATTCATTAGTTCACTATCTAATTACATGAACGATCATGGTTAACTTCTTTTTTATTTATATATTTAATTTTTGGGGGAGGAAGGTTTGATTCTAATTGCATGCTTTAATACATGAAGTTTCTTGATACCTATGCAATTTACTGAACAGAATGTGATCAGGGATGGCTCATGAACTATCAATGAACCCAAAAGCCAATGCACCTATTTATTTGCAAATTATAGTTTCAAGATAATAATCAACATATTGATCTTAATATTTGTAATAGGCTCACGAAAAATATAGTTGGATATTAAAAAACTGAGATAAAAACATTAAAATAAGGCACACATAATATAATCCTATTAAAAGAAAGGTATGCCCAGAGAAGACAGGTTCCCTATAGAGACCTGAAAAATGAGGGTAAATTTTTCATTTTTGCCGATAGGGTACTATTCATGCACCGTTTGCCGGTAGGGTGCTACACATGCACTTTTAGACGTAAGACATGTTTAGGAGCATATTTTGAGTATGTTATAGAATAGAAATATGCTTAGAATGTTAGAATACACCTCTTGTAAAAATCTGAGCCTACTCGGAGACAGTTTCAAAAATGAACCAAAAAGGGCATCCCAAGTGACCTAGGTGGACCCGGCCACAGGCGAAAATAAAATTTTTTGGAAACTTTCATTTAAAATAATTTTAAGAACTTTGGCTAAAACAAAATATCGAATTGAGGCATTTCGAGACGGGTTGTAGTGTAACGGGATCCCGGATTCATTAAGGGCAAAATAGTCTTTTTGCCACTTTGCCCCTTTAGTATAAATAGACTCCTTAGTGTGAAAAAAAAACACAGAAATGGTCTGTAGAAGGTGTAACAACACGTTCATGGAGAGAAAGGTGAAAGAAACATAGGTTTCTCCAACCTTTAAGCCTCCAAAACTCACTTCTAGGCTTGGATTCTCACAAGACTTCCTTCTAGGAAGTTGTTCCCCATGTCAAGGACTACATTATGATCAGTTCGGCTGCATAGCGAACACAACTCCCTAGGGTTGAGAAAAACCCTTTTAAGTATGATATCTTACTAAGTAAATAATAGGGTTAAGTTTAGGAGTGTTTTATATGTTGATTGAATGATTCATATGTTTATTTGCTGTTAGAAAGTCACTTAGGATGTAGTTGCTTTGAAAACCTAGAGTTGGTTATTTATGTACTTATGTGTTCTTTGTATTCTTTGAAAATTTAGTAAAGTGATAAACATGAACCATGACTAGATGTATGATTCATTGTATTATAACTTATGTTCATGTAGACAAAATCTTATAGTTAGAAAGTTATGATTTATTCAATGTGTTGGTACTTTATGTATTTTGTAATCTTTCAGAATTTGACAAAATGATGAACATGTAACTTGAATATATGTTTGATTCATTACTCTATGGCTTATGCTCATGTGAATAGACCTTGTGTTTTGGAAGACATGGTTGTTTAATGCATTGATGCTTTGTGTAATTATGTGTTCTTTGAGAATTGGTAATATAGTGAACATGTAACATGAGCATGTGTTTAAATTGATTGTATATAGAACATGTTCATGTGGAAGAAGTTGTGTGGTTTGAAAGTTGGAGTTTACTTTATGGATGATGCATGATTTAAGGTGTATGCCAAGTGTTTGATAAAATGTTTCATTGACATTGCATAGAAAAATCAAGGCATATTGGCATATGGTGATTCTTGAAAACATAGTGTGGGTTGAGCACTTGGTGCTATGCATTATGAGGGTGTAGATCCTGTGGTGAAAAACTCAAAATTGGCCATTGCATTAGTGCCCAATATCCAACGGGAGCGATCCGTGAATGAGACATTGGTGTGGCATAGAGTTGCATGGGTGTGTCACACATATTTTCATTACATTGCATTGATAAATTGGAAGGGCATATAGTTTATAAATGTATACTTGCACAAGCCACGCCTTAACTTTGTTCCTTACATTAGCATTATGTCATACCAGCAGTTGAGTTGACCCCTCGTGGGATCTCATATTACAGATGAGGCTTCTAGTACTTGAGACTTGATGAAGTCTTGAAGGATGTAGGGGAAGTGGACTATGAAGGACATTTGGCCCTTGGGGGCATATTTTTGTATGTATGAGGGCATAAGCCCTAAGACATGTGTAATTACTTGTAGAAGTCTTGTATACTATGAAAACAATGGGCAAAGCCCTAAGAATTGCAATGAGCATGAGGTTGTAACTTTTAAATTTCAAGTATATGAGTACTTATGGTGAATTGTACGTTTAAAAGATGTATGTTGAATTTCTATGAAATTGTGGCCATCAAGTGCGGATAGAATGTATATATCCTTGTATATATGAATTGTCATAAAGTACTAGGTGGAAAATGCTTAGAAAACAAAGGAGACTATGGTAAATTTTTTTTAAAAATGTAACAACTAGATTGAGTGGGAAAACATGCCTAGATTTTTTAAATAGGGAAATAAATGACTTAGGAAGAAAAAGAAAGGTGAAGAAATGAAAATAGGAGCATAGGAGGAGACTTGGGGCAAATTAGTCAAAACTTACTTGAAGTCAAAAAATAAAGAAAAAATGGTAAAATGGTCATTTTACATGTTATAGAGTCTCACACTAAGTTTGGTAATGAAATAAATTGAAATGGGTAGCAAAATATCAAAATCAAGATTTTTGGCCAAAGTTGAAAAAATAAGTTACTGTAGCATTTTAGCTATTGGTTTACTGTAGCAATGAATAGTAGCTACAGTAACTAGTAGCAGCAGCCCAGACATGCCCCAGCCCCAGCCAGTGCCCAGCCGAGCACCCCGCCCCGCGCGCGTGCCTATGCGCCATGCCCGCGCGCCCTGTGTGCCATGCCGCGCCTGCTACTGCCCTCCTACGCACCCATGCGTGCTGCTGCTGCCCTGTCATGGCACCCAGCCTGACACCCCCTCTTGACACCACCCCTTGGCCACCTTTTTGAGCCATGCTTGGCCACCCTTTTAAGCTATGTTTGGCCACCATTTTAGGCCATGGTTGGCCACTCTTATAGGCCATGTTTGGCCATTTACTTGGACCACTTTAGGTAGACTTTTTGACCTATTCTTGGCCTATGCCTTAGGGCATTTCGGGGCCCATTTGGGGTCACTATTCCAAGGCATATTTAAAGACATTTTGGGGTCATCATGGAGACTACACTTGAACATGACTTAGACTAGTTTTGGCCATTGGTTGGGGTGATTTGTGACTACCATTGGTAACCCATCTTGGGGTAAGCCTTGTACCAAGTTTTTCATTTTTATTTCGGGGAAACTTGGGGAAATTAAAAGGAGAATTCAAGTAAATCTATTTAATTATCGTTTATTAATTCTTTTTAATTTATTTTCACTTACCCCCGGGTTTATGAAAATTCGGGGTGTGACATTCCCTAGGAGATTACATAGATTAAGGAAGTTTATTGATAGGAAGGAAGTGTTAGCCTGTGGTGGATCTACTAAGGGCTGGGGCTAGAGTTGTCAATGGAGCGGATCACGACCCGATCCGATCCGAGATCCGATCTGCTAAGGCCGGATATAGTTTTTGAAATAGTGATCCGTGACCCAATCTGATCCGAATTCGATTATCCCAAATATAAACGGACCGGATATAATATAGCTGATCCGATCCGTTTACAATCTGATCCGATCTGTTTATATATATATATAATATATATTAAAATTAATATATTATATATATATATATATAATTATTATAATTTTAAACGGATCGAACTGGATTAACGGATTGGAGATCCGGTTATTAACAGATTCGGATACGGATCAACATTCGAATGATCCGTCGGATAAACGGATCGGATCGGATTGGATTTTATATTAAACGGATCGAATTAGGATCATGTAGAGACCTTAAAATTTTATATTAAACGATCGGATCGAATGAGGGTAAATTTTTCATTTTTGCCGATAGGGCACTATTCATGCACTGTTTGCCAGTAGGGCACTATACATGCATATTTAGACGTAAATCATATTTAGAAGCATATTTTGACTATGCCACAGAAGCGAAATATGCTTAGACTGTTAAAATACACCTCTTGTAAATTGGACCAAAAGGGCATTCGGGTGGCCTGGGTGGATCCAGCCAAAACCGGCCATAGGCGAAAATTTATTTTTTAAAAAAAATTCATTTAAAATAATTTTAAGAAATTTTTCTAAAGCAAAATATCGAATTGAGACGTGTCAGGATGGGTTGTAGTGTAACGGGGTCCCGGATTCATTAAGGAAAAAAGGGTCATTTTGTACCTTTGCCCCTCTACTATAAATACAGCCCCTTAGTGTATTTTTTTTCATATTTTGGTTTGAGATTCAGAGCAGAAGTTGTGCATGGGAGAAAAGTGAAGAAGAGCTCTAGAATCTCCAAGCTTCAAGCCACCAAAACACACTCCTAGGCCAAGATTCTTGCAAGACTTCCTTCTAGGAAGTTGTTCCTCTCATCAAAACCTATATTCTCAAGAATCGGTTCGGCTGCACAGCGAACACAACTCCCTCGATTTGAGAAAAACCATTTTAGGTATGATATTTTGCTAAGTAAGGAATAGGATTAAGTTTAGGAGTGATTTACATGTTGATTGAATGATTCATATGTTTATTTGATGTTAGAAAATCATTTAGGATATAGTTACTTTGAAAAACCTAGAGTTAATCGTTTATGTACTTGTGTGTTCTTTGTTATTCTTTGGGAATTTGGTAAAGTGATAAACATGAACCATGACTATATGTTTAATTCATTGTATTCTAGCTTATGTTCATGTAGAGAAACTCGTATGGTTGGAAATTTATGATTTATTCAAGGTGTTGGTACTTTATGTATTTTTATAATCTTTGAGAATTTGTCAAAGTGATGAACATGTAACTTTTTTGTATGTTTGATTCATTGTATTCTAACTTATGTTCATGTAGGAAAACTCTTGTGGTTTGAGAGTTATGATTTATTCCATGTGTTGGTTCTTTATGTATTTTATGATCTTTGAGAAATTGTCAAGGTTGTGAATATGTAATGTGTTATATGTGAAATTGATGGGATTACATGATAGGTTCATGTAGACAAAGTTTTATGGTTCAAAGGTTATTGTTACTTTAATAATGTATTATTTAAAGCATGCTCCATGTGTTTGATAAAATGCTTCATTGAGATTGTATTATTGCATGGTGAAATCAAAGCATATTGGCATATGGTGAATCCTTTGAAAACATAGTGTGGGTTGAGTACTTGGTGCTATGCATTATGAGGGTGTAGATCCTGTGGTGAAAAATCTAAAATTGGCCATTGCATTGGTACTCTGACCCAACGGGAGCAATTTGTGAATGAGACATTGGTACTCTGACCCAACGAAAGTGACCCGTGAATGAGACATGGGTGTGGCATAGAGTTGCGTGGGTGTGTTACGCATATTGCTATTGCATTGTATTAATGAATTGGAAGGCATGTAGATTATAAATGTACACTTGCACATGCCACGCCTTAACTTTGTTCAACCTTAGGGGCAAAATGGTCATTTTATCACTCTTGCCCCGGACCCTTGTCATGGCCCTCAGAATATCCCATATATCTTAGATATAATTTTCTAAGTCCGTTAGACTTCATTTGATATCTGTTTTAGATTATCGGGACACATCAGTCATTTCTTATTTTACACGTTGACTGTTTCAGAGTCTTATTTAGTCATTCAATGTTCAGAATTATCCTTATGATAATTTATCAGATCAGATTGACCTTTGTTTGACCTCTACTTTGCACTTAATGTGCTCAGGGGTATTTTGGTCATTTTATGTTTCATGAGATTTTGACTCCGATTCGTCATTTAACCATGTATACAGTTTTACCAGTATCTAGGCTCCTATTGGTATCAATTTCGCCCTAATCGGACTTCATTCAGGTTTCATATAGCATTAGGGGCATTTTGGTAATCTCGTATTTCCTGATGTTCTGATCCTGAATCATAATCTAATCATATATGTGAGTCCACAAGTAATTGGGCTTCTATTGGTATCAATTTTACCCAATTTGGACACCATTCAGACTTCGTATAATATCAGGGGCGTTTTGGTAATTTCACACTTGGTGAGATTCTGACCCCGATTCATTTTTTAGTCATGTATACAGTTTCATGGGTGTCCGGGTTCCTATTGGTATCAGTTTCATCCCAATCGGATGTCATTTGGGCTTTGTACAGTATCAGGGGCAGTTCGGTAATTTTACATGTTGTGTAACCAAACTTTTTGGGACCTCGGTTCATAAAATGGACCTCACCATTGGGTCCAGAGTGTCCGACATAGTTAAATTGGACAATCTTTTATGTTTAATCGGCCTTGGGTATCACTAGGGGCAGTTCAGTCATTTACCATTCGTGTGTCTGTATTTTTCGGGACTTAATTTCCTAAATCGGACTCCACCATTGAGTCCGGAATGCCTGACATAATCAGAATGCGCTATCTTTTATTTTTATTTGGGCCTAGGTATCATCAGAGGCAGTACAATCATTTACCACTTACAGGTCTGTATTTTTCGGTACTAAATTTCCCAAATCGGACTCTACCATTGAGTCCGGAATGCTTGAAATAGTGAAAATACACTATTTACTTATTTAATTTGGACTTCGTTTGACATTTAATGTCTAGGGGTAAAATAGTAATTTTACCTAATTAATAAAATAATTATTTATTATTTAATTATTTTCCTAGGGGCTTAAATGCACAGTTTTTCTAAAATCTGGGCCAGAGTATAATATTCATAACTGTTGGGGTCAAAAATTAATTTCCAGAAACATTTGGGATCCAAAACATAATTTCATAAATTAGGGGTTCAGACCAAATGGTTTTAGGGTTCAACAGTTGAACCGGTCCAAAATTATTAAGAACCAACCGGTTCAATTTATTTTTCAAAACCGGAATAGCATATTCCAGTTATCCCAATTTTGGTCCCTATCCGTATTCAGGTTAACCCAATTCCTGATTTCAGATTTTGTATCCGTGTTACCAAACAGGTCAGATTCAGTTTAATTTTAAAACCAATACGTTGTCGTTTTACTTAAACCGTTTATAAAACGGGTCGAGTCCCGACCCAAACCCAAAATCGAGTCCGGTACTGTTTATCGTCTTCCCCTAATTCCAGTTTTCTTCCTTTTCAATTTTGTGACATTTTAAGTACGGATTTCTACGATTACCCATCTCAGATTGTTCCTACAGTCTAGACCAATAACTTGGCATCGTTTTCATGGATCGAATCAAGCTCTAAGGCTCGGTTCAGTCCCCATTATCGTGGAAGGTCTGCAACTCAGTCGCGTAGCCTCATTTCTCCACCAAATCTTGTGAGATTTGGCTTGTCGTGACCCATGTTCTAGGGGCTTCAAGTCCCCATTCAGAAACTTTAGTTTAGAAGCCTATTTTAGAGTTTGGGTTCCATGAACGAAATCTATAGCTTTGGTTTTGAGGGTCTAAACCTAAGCGTTGGGGTCGCAGATCAGTGTTTTTGGAATCCTAGAAGAGTTTAGATCAGGTTCCAAAGGTCAGAAATCTGTTTTGTGCTGACCATTTCAGACCTGCTTGTTGAAGGTCATTAATGGCTGCCTACGTACGGCCAGTGGGTTTGGGGCTGTTTCAGTGGTCTAAAACTCATGCATTTAACCCAGATTTACAATCTAACTATTATGCATGCAGTAATGAGGCTCAATACATCAAAACAGTACAAGAATTCTCAAACAGAAAAATTTTCAGTTTGAAGGGTTTTACCTTGGTTCAGACCACTGCTCCCTCATTCTTGGCTCAGTTATGGTCTTTGGGTCTTTCCAAATGCAGTCGCACCTCCTTCATGGTGCATTTGAGTGAGACATCACTTGTAACACACCATGGACATACAAGCTTGTATTCTCATTGTTTCTCTCTCTAGACTCTCTCTCTACATCATCACCCACACACTGCCATACCCACTCTCAACAGTTGCACCCACAAACATACATCAATTCTGATTTCTGCATTTCCATACCACACACGCAACATAAGGTACAACTATACATCATATATTATATTTTTCATATATTTGATTTGATGTGCATGAAAGCCAATTGGTGGGTGTGGTGGTCTAATGAAGGGCTGCCACCTCATCTTGATATTCAGAATTTGGGGCATTACATGACATATGTACATATCTTATGCATATTATAGCACAAAAGTGCTTATGGACCAAGTGGTAAATTTTTGGGACTTTAAAACCATGCCTCACTTGGTCAAAGGTTCAAGACTTGTCCATTGCTCTTTTGGCCCCTTTTTTTTTCCTAAGCCGGTACTAATTAATAATTAATAATTTAATTATTAATTAAACAGGGTCGGGGTGTTACATCCTACCCCTCTTAAAAGAAGTTTTTTCCTCAAAAGTTGGTTGGCCATATCTTGGAGATTCTGTCATCATAATCTCCCTTTTTAATTTGTCTCTTGGACTGTCATATCATTCTAGACAATGTTTCTCCATAAAGAAGATATTTTATATCAGTTTCACACAGATCTCATATTAGATGCAGAAATTCCCATCAAGTCTGATTTTACGACCACAATTGTATAATCTCATCAAGATTCGATCATCAGGCCCATTTAACTGGGCGATCATCCTCAAATAAGTAGAAATCATCTACTAAGACCATTTAATCATATGTGATTGCACAAGTGATTCATTTGATATCCATAATTACAAGTACCAATGCCAGAGTTAGTAGACCTATAGTCATTTTCCTTTCGGTTACTATGTCCATAGTTAATCGTATGGACATGTCTCCAAGTATCATGAGTCTACAACCTCAAATCACACCAGTCATCAGATACCCCAGAATTACAGGTCTATCATCTACTAACAAAACTTCCACAATTTCACGTCAGATCTCCAAAAGTGGGACTCAGTATCTATGGCCCAGGTACTCTGTGGTTCTTAATCTATAACCTAATGCTCTGATATTGCTCTGTGATACCAGTGGGTTTCCAAACTTTACCAACTTCAGTTATGATAATCTTAATTATCTCTCAACATTTGCTTTGATACCACCTTTGTCACATCCCGAACCCCACCCTACGCAGATGTCGAGGACGTGATGCTAGTCAGCCGCCTTGCCGGTTTGCCGATCGACAACGTGACCAACCAAAGGCAATTTCTGATCTGACAGACGAATTGCATTCCGACTATAGGGTCAGATGCAGTGGAATTTAAAACTTTTTGTCACGTGAATGCAACTCATGTACCCACCGTAAGGATATGTACCACAGAGCAAGTCTAAAATCCAAACAGCTAATGATTCCAACCTCAGAGCATATCTATAATCAGACATATAACACAGAACAGATCTAATATCTCTAGAGTACCATACCATGAACCATGTTCTATATCTAGTACATATCAATCAAGTCAGTTGTATCATATCACTCACGTGAATAAACAGATTCAATCCACAATAATCCAGTCTCCACAGATCAGTGCCGTCAGATCCTTTACTTGATTGCCACTCGGCCTATCATGTCATATCATAGTGCCTTCTAGTCCAATGGAGATAATTCCTGAAAAATGTTAGGATAACGGGGTGAGCTTAAATAAGCCCAGTGAGTAACACAGGTTCTGTCACGACCCGAAACCCACCCTATGCGAATCTCGTGTCGCGGGGCCGACCCGAAAGTCGTCCCTACTTTTTCCATTCCTGTATCATAGTACTAATATGCAAAGTACTAAAATCTTAAAACAATAACAGCGGAAATCTTTTCAGTAACAGTAATTCAGCGAAAGTCTTTACAGTACACAATGTCAGCAGGAGTCTTATCAATACATGATATGGTTCTATAATAACAAAAATAAGAACCAAACGTAACCAGCACCCGTGGGTGGTGAATACCTGGGAGAACTAAACATAGACTGGTACAGTTCCTCAAAATGTCCTCCTACGCTTGTAGACTCCTGCTAGGGTCTTGCAGCGTCATCACCTAAAATGGGGGGTAAGTGGGGTGGAATGAGCTATGAAGCTGAGGAAGTAAAACAGATCTCCGACACTGGTATCGATGATTATAAAAGAACATGAATCCATGAATAAAAATATGATAGCCAATCATAAGAAGTAAGATGCTGTGATAGCCAATGGGGACAGTTGCCATAATGGCCAATGAATAGTGGGGTCACAATGTACAATCAGGAGTACTGGAAAAGCAGTGATAAGGATTTCTCAACAATAACCTGTCACAATAAAAGTACTGCCACAATAAATCGATTACAATCAAACCAATGAACAATGTAAGATAAACCATAAGAAACAGTAACCATTCAACAACATAATCATAACAATAATCCAATCGAGATGCTTATAATCTGTAGTAGGGGATGGCAGTCCCTCTGTATTTCGAGGCCCGGCATACCTCTCAGTAAACTCACATCTTTTGCCACACGTCCGTTCACGGACTAGTTTGTCATAGAAGCATCGGATGGATATTGTAACTGAGCACAATTCCAGCATTTATAAACATATCATGATCATTTGTGATTCCATAGGAGTATGAAGATGGAATATCATATATACAGTAAAGCATAACAGTAAGCCTTTCAAGGCATGGTTCAACATGATAACAATGATACAACAGTCAATCAATGTCCACAAGATAGAACAATATCACATTGTGGAAAACAATAACATTTGAAGCGTTCATGAGTACAAGTTTGGCAGTAATGAATAAACTGGGCTTGGAAACACCATATGGAAGAGAAAGTGATCCACTTACCTCTACCGTGATTCTATATCAGAAATTCGTGAGTGTGCCCTTGCCTTTCGAGTTCCCTATATATCAGTAATACGTTTCAGAATTAATGCTATTCAACAAATTTTATGCCTTGTTATCTTAGGCATCTCTATCACTAATTTAGACCTTACCATTGAGTTCGGAATGCCGAAGAAAGTCAGTTTAGGCTTTCGCGGAATTCTATTTGGACATTTGTACTAAAAAGGGCAAAATGGTCATTTTACACTTTTATGTGTATTTTATTTTTCGGGACCCCGTATCGTGAAACGGACCTTACCATCGAACTCAGAATGTCTGAAATAATAAATTTTGACTATTCATTTGCTTTGTTTGGACTTCGTTTGCTCTATTTATGACCTAGGGGCAAAATAGTAATTTTACTTTATTTATTAAATAATTATTTAATTATTTTTCCAGGGCTTGATTGCATAAAATTTCCAAAACTTGGGCCACAGTATAATTTAGCAAAACAGTTGGGGTCAATCTGTAAATATAAAAAGTCTTGGTTTATTTCATTTTAAAGAAATTAGAAAACCAGTGGGTTTAGGTCAACCCTAAGTGAACCGGACCGGTTCCCTTGTGAACCAACCGGTCTGACCGGTTTGTACACGTGATGCTGATGTCATGATGACGTCAGCCTTAAATTTAAAAATAAACTACACGTGTCACTGCCCGTTTTAATTCGGTTGGGTCCTGACCCGGATCCGATCCATGACCCGGTCCCGTTTTAACTCGAAATGCCCCCGACATTCCGATTGTCTTCCCCATTACTCCGGTAGGGTTCTGGTAGTGAACAGTCGCCTTTTCCGGCGACGGCGACCGGATTCCTACCATTTTTTTACGGCTTTTAAATGCCTTTCTCTACTGTTTTTCATGGAGATTCCATATTTAAACTTAGTTTTCAAATTGAACCATTACTTCCTCACGAAATAGAGAAAAACAGTGGCTCCAGCCAACTGTTCTTTCTCAATTTCATGCGATGTTCTCGACTGTTTTGACCCCTATTTGGTTCTAATAGTTTTCTGCACTTCATAGATTCATACTTGGGTCATTTTAACTAAGTTTAATACATGAAATGTTAAGTGTCACGACCCGAAACCCACCCTATGCGGATCTCGTGTCGCGGGGCCAACCCGAAGGCCGTCCCTACTTTTTCCATTTCTGTATCATAGTACCGAGAGAGATATCCTCAGTTAGCTTGGTATCAGAGCTATAGGTTCGATTGTGAGTCATGGGAGATAGGACTAGAGTTAAGACTGTTAGGTATGACTGATACTTTATATTTTACAATCATCGACTAATTGCCTTACACATTGACTGGTTATCTCATTGGTTATCTTATTGGTTATCTTATTGGTTATCATCACGGGTTACCCTTACAGACATGGTAAACACGAGGCAAGGTCCGTTACCTATGGATCGTTTAGAACAACTAGAAAGAATGATGCGGACTATCATTGAAAGTCTACCACAGATTCAGGCTAGTGCTAACCAACCAGTACAGCCAGTACCACAGGAACAGCCTGTCAACGCAGGCGACAATGTAGGGCATCGTCAAGGAAATGAGCGAGACACTGCATACTTGTATGAGCGGTTTCAGAAGATGAAACCCCCGACATTTGACGGTACAGGAGGAGCCACTATAGCTGAGGAGTGGTTATTGGAAATGAACAGGATCTTTAAAATCCTAATATGCACTGAGGTCCAAAAAGTGGCATACGCCACTTACATGCTCAAAGGTATGGCACCATATGAGGCATTATACGGCAGGAAGTGCCGATCACCACTATGTTGGACAGAGGTGGGAGAAAGGAGACTCTATGGGCCGGAGATAGTGGAACAGACCGCACAAAAGATACAACTGATCCGACAGCGTTTATTAGCAACTCAAAGTCGACAGAAAAGCTATGCAAATGTTCACCGACGAGACTTAGAGTTTGCGAAAGACGATTATGTGTACTTGAAAGTGTCACCCATGAAAGGGGTGGTCAGGTTTGGCAAGAGAGGAAAGCTTGGCCCCAGATACATTGGGCCATTCAGGATCACGAAGAGGGTTGGACCCGTAGCTTACGAGCTTGCCTTACCATCGGAGTTAGCACATGTTCACAATGTGTTTCATGTCTCGATGCTAAGGAAGTGTATAAAGAGTGCAGATCAGGTGATCGAGCACGAACCGCTAGACGTCCAGGAAAATCTGAGTTACATAGAGCATCCAGTTCAGATTTTGGATCGTCGAGATCAGGTGCTACGGAACAAGACTATTTCATTAGTCAAAGTTCTGTGGAGGAATCACCGAATGGAAGAGGCTACTTGGGAGCGAGAAGATGATATGCGCGCCAAGTACCCGCATTTATTTTCATAGTAGTATATGCTAAGTTTGAGGACAAACTTATTTTTAAGGAGGTAAGAATGTAATATCCCGACCCGGGATACGTCACGTATACCGAGGTAGGTCGGTTAGAACATGTAATTTAAACGATAAGATATGAATGTCATAGTATTCTCATGGAAATGAAAGACTGGAAACTGTAATCACGGAAATGAATGACCAAGGCTGGGTAACACCCGAGCATCACAGGGCATTGCATCGAAATGCGTGCATGCACGCATTCCCATGCATGCATACGTGAACGTAGATACGTAGCTTGATTTAAATCAGTGTATGCAAATATGATTTAAAATAGAATTAGACCTCCACATATGCATGTATATACATGTATAAAAAAAGTGTATTTCATGTGTATATATGTATAATATATAATGTATTATACATGTATGATGTAATTATGTATATATGTATATTTACATAAGAAACAAAAAGAAAGGAAAAAGGGGAACTGCCTTGGGCAGTATGCAAGCACCCAAGGGAGAGTATGTGTCGGCTATATGAGAAATGGGTGTGTTATATATATATATAATATGATATATATATATATATATATATATATATATATATATACATAAGTGCCCCACAAGTCTCTAAGCCATTTAATGCAAAGGTTGCATTTGGCAGAGAGAGCACATGTTCTGGGTCAAGGAAAGAGGCCATAGAAGGGGGAGGAACCGAGAGAGAGAGAGAGAAAAGAGAGAGAGGCGGTGGAAACTCTCTCTACAAATATAAGCCTACGGGTGTGGGTTTAAAGGCACAAACAAGATCAAAGTTGAGAGAACATCTTGGCAAGGAATTCAGAAGCATAAATAGGAAAGTTGGAAGGTCACAGTGGGCTAAATCCGAACACCCAGGTGAGTGGTTTTAATTCTGTTTTTACAATTTAAAGCATGAAGCTTGTATGTAATTATATAGTCTAAACAAGCATGAAATATAGGTTTTAATGCAAAAAGAATCATGGAAAACGGTTGAGAAACCATGGAGATATTCCAAGTTGCAGGTTTCATGGATAATTTCGGGTTCCATGAATTCATGCTTAAAAGCTTGATGTTTGTTTATGAAAATAGTCCTTAGAGGTGCAGGAAACCATTTCTAATGGATTAGGGTCAAAACAGTGTACAAATAGTCACGAAATAGGAAGGATATGGGTCACCGGAGAATCGGCCGGAGATACTTAGGCTCTATTTCGTGAAGTTATGTAGGGATTTAAAGGAAATGGAAAATGGATTTGAAATCCTTAGGAGAAGGGGAAGAGAATGACATTTAAAAAGGGTCGAAATCTCACCGGAAAATGAGTCACCGTCGCCGGAGAAGGTGACTGTACACGCCGGAACCCTACCGGAGACGTGGGGAAGACGATCGGAAAAGCGTGGGGCTATCGGGTCAAAACTGGGATTGGATCCGGGTTCGGATCGGGTCGGTACCCGACCGGATATGAAACGGACCGAAGCTGTGTCGTTTTGGGTTTCTAATTAAATGGATTTGGGCATGTTTGGTTGCAGGAATAATAAATAGAAATTGGGTTTTGGGGTTAACCCAAACAGGGATAAGGATAGGGAATTGGGTTATTGAAATCCGGTTCTTGAATGAAGGTGAACCGTTTGGTTCAGGGCAAGGGTGGACCGGTCTAGGGTTTTTAGGTCTGAACCAACTGGTTCAGACCGCAGCTTATGGGAATTATAAACCGGCCCCAATAGTTTGGGAAAATTTCACTGTTGCCCAAGTATAAAAAATTAATTAAATGTTAATTTTACAATAATGCCCCTATTCCAAAAAGAGGTCAAACGAAGTCCAAACGACACAAATAAATAGTCAAAACCTATTATCTCGGACGTTCTGAGTCCAATGGTGGGGTCCGTTTTACGAGACGGAACCCCGAAGGATAAAATACCGTAAAAGTGCAAAATGACTATTTTGCCCTTTTTAGTACAAAAGCCCAAATGGAATTCCGCGAAAGCCTAAACCGACTTTCTTCGGCATTCCGGACTCAATGGTAAAGTCTAAAATAGTATTTGAAATACTTATGATAGAAAAGCATAAAATTTGATGAATAGCATTTATTCTGAAACGTATTCACTGATATATAGGGAACTCAAAAGGCAAGGGTATACTCACGGATTTCTAAGATAAAGGCACGATAGAGGTAAGTGGATCACTTTCTCTTACATGTGGTGTTCCCACAAGCCAAGTTTATTCTTTTACTGCCAAACTCGTACTCTTGAAAGTATTGATATCCTTGTGTTCCACTTTTCGATATTTTCTATCTTGTGGACATATTATTGACTGATGTATCACTGTATCATGTTTCACTGTGCTTTGAAAGCACATATGTTATTGCTATCCACTTTGTGATATTGTTCTATCTAGTGGACCTTGATTGATTGCTATATCATTGTTATCATGTTGAACCATGCCTTGAAAGGCCTACTACTGTATCCTCATTGAATGAATGATATTCCATTTTTATATTCTATGGAATTACTATGATCATGACATGTTTATGGACACGGGAGTTGTGCTCAGTCACAACAACCATCTGATGCTATCTGATTTAATGAGACTTACGGGTCAAGTCCGTGAACGGACAAATGGCAAATTATTGGAATTGACTGGGGGGTATGCCGGGCCCCAAAAGATCGAGGGTCTGCCAAGCCCTGAAACAGAATAACAGCATCTCTTATGATTAACAGAATTGATTGTTGAATGGCACTGTTTCCTTATAATTCTTCAAGTCTCGAAAGACTTGCATTGATTGATTTGATCGTGATCGGTTCATTGTGGCAGTACTTCATTGTTGTTATACTTTCATTTTACACTATTACTTCTGATTGTGTATTGTGATTACCTTTCATTGGCCCTCGTGGCAATTATGTTCATTGGCTATCACAGCATCTCCTTCCTTATGATTGGCTATCATTATCTATTCATGGATACACATTGATCATCGATACCAGTGTTGGAGATCTGTTTTACTTACTGAGCTTTGTAGCTCATTCCACCCCATTTACCCCCATTTCAGGTGATGACGCTGCGAGACCCCAGTAGGAGTCTGAGAGCGTAGGGGGATATTTTGAAGCATTGTATCAGTCTATGTTAGTTCTCCCATGTATTCACCACCCCCGGGTGCTGGTTACGGTTTAGTTCTCATTTTGAATTTTGTAGAACTATGTCATGTATTTAATAGATTTCCGCTGTTTAATGTATTTAAAAAGGCTTCCGCTGGATTACTGTAATTGATAAAGGCTTCCGCTGTTTACTGTTAAAATTTTTAGTACATTGCATAATAGTATTATGATACTGGAACGGAAAAGTAGGGACGGCCTTCGGGTCGGCCCCGCGACACGAGATCCGCATAGGGTGGGTTTCGGGTCGTGACATTAAGGTTCCGATTATTCTCTAAAAACCTGCAACTGTGAATTTCTCAGTCATTTTAGCATCTTTTTCTATCATTCTTTTGCATTTAAAAGCTTAACTCATGCTTATCAAGACCCTAGCTTTAAACCAAACTATCATGCTTTAAATCATAAAAACAATGGGTGAATGACTCACCTAATTTTTTGTATTTCTCTCGGGTCTCCTCCTCTTCTCCTGCTTTCTTGGCTCAGTTCCTCCCAAAATGTTTCTCTCTTTTCTGTCTCTATGTACGTTCCCTATATACACATACAGAGAACCCTCATCACTTCCACCGCCCTTGTCACTTCCCACTTTTTCTCTCTCTCAGTTACTCCCCCTTCTATGGCCCCTTTCCTTGACTTAGGGTCTGATATTCTCTCTGCCAAATGCAACTTTGCATTTATTGGCTTGGGAGACTTGGATTGTGCACACACATATATATATATATATATATTATATCACACACATCACACACACACACACACACACCTCACCCAACCGAGACACACACACACACCCACATACACTGCACCTGTATACTGCCCTTGGCAGTTTCCCTTTCCCTCTTTTCTTTTCCTTTTAATGCTTATACGTAGACATATATACATAAATATATGTATAATACCTTATGTTATACATATATACATACACATAAAATACATATTTTATACATGTATATACATTCATGTGTAGGCGTATAAATCTATTTTTAATAATGTATACATACATTCATTTTGATCGGGCTACTCACTTACGTACACGTATGTATGCATGGGAATACGTGCATGCACGTACTACGATGCAATGTCCTAGGGTGCTCGGGTGTTACCCAGCCTTGGTTATTCACTTCCATCATTTACAGTTTCCAGTCATTTATTTT
Source organism: Nyssa sinensis (assembly GCA_008638375.1). NCBI lineage: Eukaryota > Viridiplantae > Streptophyta > Magnoliopsida > Cornales > Nyssaceae > Nyssa > Nyssa sinensis. The sequence continues at coordinate 10,307 of VIRR01000536.1, read as the reverse complement.
CATGAAATACCATGATATACGTATCTTACCGTTCAAGTTACATTATTTCATCGACTTACCTCGGTACACGTGCCATATCCCGGGTCGGGATATTACAGGTTCCCTATCATAGGTTTCAAATCCAATTCATGCATATAAAGCACAGGGATAGTTCAATCGCTTTAGAATAACATTTATAAATCCACTTGAAATGCAGTTTAAGTAGAATAAAACGGGACTGAACTAAACAGTACAAACAGATCAGAACAGAACAGATCATAACAGATCATGACAAAACATAACTGAACAGAACCGTACAAAACCTAACATAACAAATCAGATCAAAACAGTAAACGATGTCAATATATCAAACAAAGACACAAGTATGTCATTAACAAAATAAAACAAAACGGGATTGAGTGGAACAATACATCAATCAGAGACAAAGCATAATGGAGTGGAACATAACAGAACAGAGCGGAACAATATATCAATCAGAACAAAGGCATAACGGGACGGAACATAACGAAACTGAACGGAAACAATATCAGTTAGGAACAAAAACATAACGTTAACGGAACGAAACAAGACAGGACTGAGCGGAACAATATGTCAGTCAGAGACAAAAGTATAACATCAACAGAACGGAACATAACGGAACTGAATGAAGACAATATCAATCAAGACATGTATATCATTAACGGAACTGAACATGACAGAACTGAACGGAAGCAATGTATCAAATCAAAGACAGGTATATCATTAACAGAACTGAACATAACAGAACTGAACGGAATCAATATATCAATCAAGACACAGGCATATCATGAACGGAACTGAACATAACAGAACTGAGCGGAAACACTATATCAATCAGACACAGGCATACTATGAACGGAACTGAACGGAACAGGTCAAAACAAGACAGGACAAGACGCTAATTAGGCAGGACAAAACAAAATCATGCCACATGTAATGCAGTACAAAAGGTTGCAGTTAAAAATATGCATTTAGACAGTATAACATACAAAACGGTACAGTGCATCAAAATATAGTATCTAGACAGTGTCAGAAGTTACTCACAAACTGTTCGCTTATCTCCTTGCACAAACAATCTGATAACCTCCAGATACGTCAGGCATCTCCATATATCCTGAATAATAATCATCAATCACAGACAGATCAAATTCATCCACTCAGGTCTTATTCGTCATCTTAGGCGTCTATCGGATTACCTAAGATAGCCTAGTAGCCTATTGCCCTTTCATCGGGTTTCCTCCGGGGCTATTTCATTCTTAATTTAGGCTTAGCAGTTATCAGGATCATAATCTAAGTCATTTAGACTCCAATAGTTATCAGTTAAGTACTTATTCAACTTTAGGGGCAAAATGATCATTTTATCACTCTTGCCCCGAACCCTTGTCATGGCCCTCAGAATATCCCATATATCTTAGATATAATTTTCTAAGTCCGTTGGACTTCATTTGATATCTGTTTTAGATTATCGAGACGCATCAATCATTTCTTATTTTACACGTTGACTGTTCCGGAGTCTTATTTAGTCATTCAATGTTCAGAATTATCCTTATGATAATTTATCAGATCAGATTGACCTTTGTTTGACCTCTACTTTGCACTTAATGTGCTCAGGGGTATTTTGGTCATTTTACGTTTCGTGAGATTTTGACTCCAATTCGTCATTTAACCATGTATACAGTTTTACCAGTATCTGGGCTCCTATCGGTATCAATTTCGCCCCAATCGGACTTCATTCAGGTTTCATATAGCATCAGGGGCATTTTGGTAATTTCGTATTTCCTGATGTTCTGATCCCAAATCATAATCTAATCATACATGTGAGTCCACAAGTAATTGGGCTTCTATTGGTATCAATCTTGCCCAATTTGGACTCCATTCAGACTTCGTATAATATTAGGGGCGTTTTGGTAATTTCACACTTGGTGAGATTTTGACCCCGATTCATTTTTTAGTCATGTATATAGTTTCATGGGTGTCCGGGTTCCTATCGGTATTAGTTTCGTCCCAATCGGATGTCATTTGGGCTTTGTACAGTATCAGGGGCAGTTCGGTAATTTTACATGTTGTGTAACCAAACTTTTTGGGACCTCGGTTCATAAAATGGGCCTCACCATTGGGTCCAGAGTGTCTGACATAGTTAAATTGGACAATCTTTTATGTTTAATCGGCCCTGGGTATCACTAGGGGCAGTTCAATCATTTACCATTCGTGTGTCTGTATTTTTCGGGACTTAATTTCCTAAATCGGACTCCACCATTGAGTCCGGAATGCCTGACATAATCAGAATGGGCTATCTTTTATTTTTATTTGGGCCTAGGTATCATCAGAGGCAGTACAGTCATTTACCATTTATAGGTCTGTATTTTTCGGTACTGAATTTCCCAAATCGGACTCTACCATTGAGTCCGGAATGCTTGAAATAGTGAAAATACACTATTTACTTATTTAATTTGGATTTCGTTTGACATATTTAATGTCCAGGGGTAAAATAGTAATTTTACCTAATTAATAAAATAATTATTTTATTATTTAATTATTTTCCCAGGGGCTTAAATGCACAATTTTTCTAAAATTTGGGCCAGAGTATAATATTCAGAACTGTTGGGGTCAAAAATTAATTTCCAGAAACATTTGGGGTCCAAAACATAATTTCATAAATTAGGGGTTCAGACCAAATGGTTTTAGGGTTCAATAGTTGAACCGGTCCAAAATTATTAAGAACCAACCGGTTCAATTTATTATTCAAAACCGGAATAGCAAATTCCAGTTATCCCAATTTTGGTCCCTATCCGTATTCAGGTTAACCCAATTCTTGATTTCAGATTTTGTATCCGTGTTACCAAACAGGTCAGATTCAGTTTAATTGTAAAACCAATACGCTGCCGTTTTACTTAAACCGTTTATAAAACGGGTCGGGTCCCGACCCGAACCCGAAATCGAGTCCGGTACTGTTCATCGTCTTCCCCGATTTTTTGCCCTAATTCCAGTTTTCTTCCTTTTCAATTTCGTGACATTTCAGGTACGGATTTCTACGGTTACCCATCTCAAATTGTTCCTACAGACTAGGCCAACAACTTGGCATCGTTTTCATGGATCGAATCAAGCTCTAAGGCTCGGTTCAGTCCCCATTATCGTGGAAGGTCTACAACTCAGTCGCGTAGCCTCATTTCTCCACCAAATCTTGTGAGATTTGGCTTATTGTGACCCATGTTCTAGGGGCTTCAAGTCCCCATTCAGAAACTTCAGTTTAGAAGCCTATTTCAGAGTTTGGGTTCCATGATCGAAATCTATAGCTTCGGTTTTGAGGGTCTAAACCTAAACGTTGGGGTGGCGGATCAGTGTTTTTGGAATCCTAGGAGAGTCTAGATCAGGTTCCAAAGGTCAGAAATTTGTTTTGTGCTAGCCGTTTCAGACCTGCTTGTTGAAGGTCATTAATGGCCGCCTACGTACGGCCAGTGGGTTTGGGGCTGTTTTAGTGGTCTAAAACTCATGCATTTAACCCAGATTTACAATCTAACTATCATGCATGCAGTAGTGGGGCTCAATACATCAAAACAGTACCAGAATTCTCAAATAGAAAAATTTTCAGTTTGAAGGGTTTTACCTTGGTTCAGACCACTGCTCCCTCATTCATGGCTCAGTTCTGGTCTTTGGGTCTTTACAAATGCAATCACACCTCCTTCATGGTGCATTTGAGTGAGACATCACTTGTATACACACACCATGGACATACAAGCTTGTATTCTCATTGTTTCTCTCTCTAGACTCTCTCTCTACATCATCACCCACACACTGCCATACCCACTCTCAACAGTTGCACCCACAGACATACATCAATTCTGATTTCTGCATTTCCATACCACACACGCAACATGAGGTACAACTATACATCAAATATTTTTCATATATTTGATTTGATGTGCATGAAAGCCAATTGGTGGGTGTGGTGGTCCAATGAGGGGCTGCCACCTCATCTTGATATTCAGAATTTGGGGCATTACATGACATATGTACATATCTTATGCACATTATAGCACAAAAGTGCTTATGGACCAAGTGGTAAATTTTTTGGACTTTAAAACCATGCCTCACTTGGTCAAGGGTTCAAGACTTGTCCATTGCTCTTTTGGCCCCTTTTTTTTTTCTAAGCCGGTACTTATTAATAATTAATAATTTAATTTTTAATTAAACAGGGTCGGGTGTTACAGGCTATGGCCTCCCAAAATTTTGAAAATTTGATTTTTTTCATCCTTTTTTTTTAGAGAATTGTTTTTTGAAAAAAAAATAATTAGGAGTTGCCTCACTCAAAAAATTTCATATTTTTATAGGGACCCCTTTAAATTTTATTTTTATCCTTCAAATACATGCTCTAGATCCGCCAGCCACCGTTATCCACTGATTTATTAATGAGAAGCAGACGGAATCACTATTGTAGCATCAACATCAACAACAATCAGATAAGGAACAACAATAATGTAACAAGAAACAACATAACAACAAGAACTTATAAAAGATAGTAATAATAACAAGAAGAAAAAGAGAAAAAAAAAAAAGAGGTCAAGACAAAACTAGAATAAAAACTATGTTTATTATATTTTAGAAAACTCTAAAGACTTCTAAAGTTATTACAATATGAAGCAAAATGTCTTGCATTATGTACATATAACAAGGAAAAGCAGTACAAGCAAAAAGGCACAGTAATAACATCATCAAGGAAAAGCTGCAGTTCAAAACACTATGAATTATGCATCATTCTTAAAAAAACCTAGCAGAATATAGCCTAGTTACTGCAAGGTTGACTGAACCAAAGTCCCGCTCTGATTACCAGAAGAGAAATTCGAGCACAATTTTTTTCTTCTTCTTTTATAAAAAGTGTCCAACTAAGCTGTACCGACTAATCCCGAATTCAAACACAATGTTAAACTAAACTTTTTCCATTCTTATGGAAAAAGGTAGGTGGACACCAAAAATTTTTTAGGAAAAAATATTAAAAAGTCTTTAAAATAATTTTTCAATTCAAAAAATTCATGATATATTTTTTCTATATGAAGATTTACAAAATAAACTTTTAATACTAAAAAAGTCCAATTGTTAACTTCCATCTTAACATATTTTTTAACTGATTAGACCAAAATAACTTTCAAAATATATTTTAAAAAATACTAAATAATAGATATAACAAATTCTTCAATCCAAAAAAAAAGATAACATTTTTTATTTAACTAGAATGTCTTTTTACTTTGATTTTTTGGGATTAAAAATTTTATTTTATATATATATATATATATATAAATTTTTTTTTTCTAAAATGTATTGAAGGCCTTTTTAGTATAATCTTTAACAATGTTTAATGGTGTTAATAGTATAATCTTTAACGGTGTTTAATGGATTAAAAAAATTATCTTAAGGATTTTTTTTTTAGTATTTGATATACCATAAAGAGCAGGCCAATCAGCACGTGACACGTATGATCATAATCCAACTCATGCTCGGCCCACACGGTTCTCACTCAGCCAATGACTAAAAGCTCAAGCATCCAGATCATCACAAAAGGTCGGAAGTATCCGAACATATGCCTTCAGAGCATATATATCCGGACAAGGGTCTTAGAACTGATCACAGGGTCCAGACCAACATTCCAAACCTCGTCACCGCCTTAGCGGATGCCGAGCAGGGAATAAGGAAGCAGTCTTCAACAAAGAAACTACCATCTATGGTTATCTCTATGCGATACTTAACAAGGTAACTGCAATCTCCGATGATCAAATCCCTACAATCATGGCTCCGAATCCTAATCAACTTAGGAAGGCCACGGTCTATAAATTAAACCCTAAAGGTACGCTTTATTTTCATGCTCATTCTTTGGCTTTCAATACAGTTTTTCAATTCTTTTTACTTACTTAAGCATCGGAGCGGCTACCGCCGGAGCCAATCCGATGGACCTCTGATCGTCTTTCTGAGTGTTCTACAGGTCACAGAGCCCACACTTATTGCGAGTCAAAAAGTGCAGCATCAGTATTTTTCCCAAATTTTATTGTTAGGTGCATAGCTTTTCCAAGGAAAAAATAAATCGGTCACTTGAAAACTACAGAATATCTATGTATAATCTATCTATGCATATATATATATATATATATTCATGCATGCACATCAAAGAAACTATTATACATGTTTATATCTACATAATTAGAAAATCAAAGAGTAACAGTAAATCATTACCAAGGATATTGGAAGAGTGAGAAAAGACGGGCCCAAGAATTCTCAAATCCCTGGCCGGAATCGAAACGCGCTTGATGATCGTATTCTTATCACATTCGATGAGCTCTGATTGGCCGAACCGATCGAACCGCATCCACAGCCTTGCCCCCGCCGGCCTTCTTTTTTGGTTTGTTCGACGCTCCCGCAGTGTTATTCGGCGACAATGTGGCGGCCGCGATCGGTTGCGGCGTCTCGGCCCCCTTCTTGGTCAGGCGACGGCTGCTCCTACGGCTAAATGAGAATAGCTCCTTCCCCATATTCTCACTCAAGAACTAACGCCTCAGTCTCTCTCTGTAAGTCATGGTAGTCAATTGGAGAAGCAAAAGATAGTCCTCCTTCTAGTCATGGTCTTCTTCTTCTTCCATAAACGCCTTCTTGGATTGTTGCCTTTACAGACTCGGGAGTGAAGTTGTGCAGGCGAGCCCTTAGCACTACTACAGATGTCTTATTTAAATTCAACTAGAATGTGATTGGTTGTATATGTTCCTTTTTCTATTTTTTTTTATTTTTTGGGGGAGAGTATTTGGCTAAGTAGGACGGGAGAACTTATTAGATCGTCCAGACTATTGATCAAGTTTATATTAATTATAATTTAATATGTTAATACAAATTATTTTATTATCTTTTATAAATTTAACATATCAAATACATGATTAATCAGATTTATTAATCTCAAATCATACAATAAATTTTCACTAAAAAAGAAATTAGTAAAGTAAAAATTATTCAGATATTTCAATAGAGTATTATAATTTTCTTTTATCACTAATTTATTTATTATAATTGTTTTTTTCAAGTTGAAGTATACCAAAAATTTTCTCTAAACTAATCTTTTTATCCTTGTGAAATTCATGTCACAAATCCCATGAGACGTAAAATAAGAGATTAGAACTGTCGACTTCCGGGTCTATTGTACATTTACTAATCCATCTTGAGTTACGAGTTTCAATTAACTTAGATCTTAGATAGATAACTTATGTTAACTTATAACTGAACAAAAATAAATACCCATATTCTCTTAATAGAAAGTGAAATTTAAACTCATAATTTTTTTTTTTATGGAGGAAATAGGAATGAAAATGAATAATATTTTAATGCCCATAAAAAAATGCCAATCATATATCTACATCTCTCACACCGATCATATATCTACATCTCTCACAACCATGGAATTTACTTGCTGGTCTATTGATGCAAGTCCCATCCCATATAAGAGTATACATAAAATAAGCATATTTTGATAGAGAAAAACATATTATTTTTTAAAAATTTTATGAACAATTGAATTTACTTAAATATACACATGACAAAAACAATATTAGTATTCTAAAAAATTATGGTCGGTAACTTTAATTTTTTATTTTGGGTAATTAGCTTAAAAATTAAAGAAGGAATAAAATATCGTCTTCTTCCTCCATTGACGCCTCCTTGGATTGTTGCCTTTACTGACTTGGGCGTGAAGTTGTGCAAGCAGACCTTAGCACTCTTAGAAATGCCTTATTTAAATTCAACTAAAATGTGATTGGTTGTCACCCAAACCTTACTCATGTATCCATCCAAAACTTAAATGTTTTATGAGTAATGGTATGTTTATCAAAAAGTTTATCTAAAGATTTATATAAATGAGTTGGTAATATTGAATTGGTTTCATATCACATCATAATGTGAAATAATGTGATAAGAAGTTAATACAATACTGTTAAGTCATCTATATAAATATTTTAAATAAAAAAATCTGATAAATATAGTGTTATTGATGTTTTACTATCACATGCATGTTTTAAAAATTTTGCAAATAGTTTGAATCTCCTTAAATATGAATTTGGCAAAATAAAAATTGGAGATCTAAAAATATATAAGGTAAATTAAACTGACCTTTTTTTTACTGTTTCTAATAATTATACTGATCTTCTTTACGGTTTCTGAAATTACATTAACATTCTCTACTTTACTGGACAATATATAAAATTTTCATTCTAGTCAATTTTTTCTTCACAATGACAAAAACGCCCTTATATTTATTTATTTTTGTATTTTTTAATTTTGACCAAATTTTTAAAGTTTTTTTTAAATATTTTTTTATTGTTTTATTTAAAAATGAATTGAAGATAAATAACTTATTTTTATTTTGTATAAAAATAAATTTAAGGTTTTTATCAATATTTATTTGAAAAATAAAAAAAAATTGGTCAAAATTAAAAAAATTGAAAGAAGAACATAAAAAAGATAATTTTGTTATTTTGAAAAAAAAAAAATTGACTGAAAGGGGTATTTGTATATTGTCAAGTAAAACAAGGGAGGTCAATGTAATTTCAGAAAGCTCAGAGAAGGTTAGTGTAATTGTCAGAAATTTCGAGAGAGACCAGTGTAATTTACCTAAAAATATAGTGTAATTGGACCTAATAAGGGAATCTCTTTCTACCCATATATTACAATCTTATTTTATTACTATGCAATCACATGAATATCATCTAATTGTTTTGTTTTAACTTAAAAATCAAAAATAAAATAAAACTAAAAATTACATGTATATAAGAAGGTTCCACCAACCTAATCTAAAGCTCAGTATTTTTCTTCTTTTCATTATGTTTTCTTTGTCATCAATTGTGATGTTGCTCTTTTTCATCAGAGAGGCTTCCCGTCCTTCACCACCTGTCAAGAACTCAAGATCAGAGGGTCACCGGGAAGGCTCCGGTGGTCGCCGCTCCAATGATAAAGTTAACAAAGAAAATAAAGTTATAATTAAAAGAAAAAATTGAACATGATTGAAAGCGTACCTTATGGTCTTATTTATAGATTGTAAAACTCCTAAGTTGAATAGGATTAGGAGGCATAAAGTAGGGATTCGAAGATATCCGAAGATAGTAGTTGTCATATTGAACTCTGTTTTCTTATTTTGAGGTTGAAAGGATATGGAAGGCAGTGCTATGTTCTAAATCCCTTCTTGTAGATATTTTATTTTCCTTACCACGAGGTTTGTAGTGAACAGATCGGTACCCCATTTGTTCTGGAAGCAGGGCTGGAAATGATGCATCATTCTAAACAATGTACCTCTGAACCCCTCGTGTTTGTTTGATCTGGATAAAAGAATCTTTCTTAATTTATACCCCTACGAGCTACGTATATACACGTGTCATTCTCTGAATATACTTGTCAATTTATGGTATATCAGTTACTCTCCCCCGAGCCTCAGTTCTGTGGGACTCGTGCAGAGCTGAGGTTAGGGTTTGAGTTATGTGTGATAGTTATAATTGCGCTGCTCCGTCTTCCACGACAGCCGTTGATGTGACCGTTATTGCATCAGTCGCCGGTTGAAATTACGAGGTCATTATTTCCCTAACCAGCGCAACAGTTCAGAATCGAAGGCCTTTATCATGCCACTTGTTAATCCCCTATAAAAAGGTGGGGGAGTACACTAACGCCCTTCCTTTCATCATTTCTTGCTTCTTGAGAGCTTCATCACACTTTTTAAAGAAAAACTTCAAGTAAGACGATTTCCAGCGTAAGAAGATCAACTCCGATCAAATCTACAGTCAGGTTTGGTTCACACATATTTTTTGACTTCCTTGCATCTTCTTATATGCTTCCTCATTCTCTACTATGTTGTCTTCTGATGCTCAGTCAAGTACTAGTTATGAAACAGAAAAATCTCTAGAAATGTATGACCAAACGAATGTGAACCTTGTAGATAGCAGCCCATCGGGGAATTTAGAAAATAGGATTGTTAGCAACCCGAACCCTAGTTCTAAAATTATGATAGTAGAGGCTTTTGCCGAGCCTAGGAATATTGTGGGGGAAACCTCGGGCAGACCCTATAGAAGGGAGGAGGGAGAAAGCGCCACGACTCTGGGCATGATAGATGCTCTGAAGGGTGGTTTTGACTTCCTCGCTAATGTATCATGTAGGGTGCCAGGGCCCATAGACTATCCCTCTTATACCGAGCAAGGTGAGATATGTGTTTGCCTTGAGTGGTTTGAAACAGGGGTTAGGTTTTCCTTCCACCCTTTAATTGGGGAATTTTTTAGTTAGTT
>VIRR01000535.1:0-188649 GCA_008638375.1 Nyssa sinensis | reverse complement strand
GACTGTTCATAATAAGAATTTGTGTCTAATAGGACTTAAAGAAATTGAATTGATCAAAACCTTTACTCGTAATACCGGAAGAATAAGTAATAACTGAACCAGAATTGGCTTTTCACACATTGAGGTTATATATTCTATTGAGTAAGTTCATCATTGTAACGTAGGAGGCTTTCAGAGGTCTGTACCTTACGATGGACCAGACCAAGAGGTCTGTGCATTTAGAGGACCAGGCCTAAAGGACTTTTAATGAATACAAGGTTTTAGGGGTCAATACGCCGCACCAGACCTGGAGGTCTGTGAATTTGAGAGGACCAGGCCTAAAGGACTCATAACCAATACAAGGCTTTAGGGGTCAATACGCTGGACCAAACCTGGGGTTCTGTGCATTTGAGAGGACCAGGCCTAAAGGACTTGTAACTAATATAAGGCTTTAGGGGTTAATACGCTGGAGCAGACCTGGAGGTCTGTACATTTGAGAGGATCAGGCCTAAAGGACTTGTACGAATACAAGACTTTAAGGGTCAATACGCTGGGACCAGACATGTGGGTTTGTACATTTGAGAGGACCAGGCCTAAAGGACTTGTAACGAATACAAGGCTTTAGGGGTCAATACGCTGGACCAGACCTGGAGGTTTGTACATTAAGTTGAAAATACTTGATGGAGAGATTTTGAGAAAGAAAGCATCTTCATTGATAATACTTCCGTACGTGTTTTACATTCTAGGGTCTGGGTATAGGTTTCCCAGACATGTCCCCTAACTAGTTGGTGGTAGGCCTAACAGTCTTTGTCACCCTGTAGGGGCCCTCCCAATTGGGTGATAATTTTTCCATTGTAGGATCCTTAGTGTTTGGAATTACTCTTCTTAGGACAAGATCTCCAATCTGAAAGCTGAGGGGTTTTAGCCCTTGTTTAGAGTTGTTGGCTATTCTGTGTTGATATGCTTCCATTCTGAGCCTGGCTTGATCTCGTTTTTCTTCCAATAAGTCCAGATTTTTTGCAAGCTGCTGATTATTACTCTCTTGGTTGAAAGCTTCAGTCCTCAGGGTAGGCATACCGATCTCATTAAGGATCATTGCCTCCGTACCATAGGCAAGTGAGAAGGGAGTTTCAGAGGTAGGTGTTCTTCTAGTTGTTCTGTAGGCCTAAAGGACTCATGGGAGTTCTTCCACCCATCTTCCCTTGGCCTCTTCCAACCTCTTCTTAAGAACATCAAGGATTGTTCGGTTGGTGACCTCTGCTTGCCCATTGGCTTGAGGATGGCCTGGAGAGGCAAAATGTTGACTGATGTGTAGGTCTTGGCAGAATTTCTTGAAAACTTTACCAGCGAACTGCGTACCATTATCTGAGATGATTACTCGCGGTATGCCAAACCTGCAGACTATATTCTTCCAAGTGAAATTCTTAACTTCTTTCTTCGTAATGTGTGTTAGAGGTTCTGCTTCTGCCCATTTCGAGAAATAGTCAATGGCCACTAGGAGATATTTCCTGTTTGGTGTGGCCTTTGGTAATGGACCTATAATGTCTATACCCTATTGAGCAAAGAGCCATGGGCTGGCAATAGGAATGAGCTCATGGTAGGGCTGATGTTGATAGGGAGCGAATCGTTGGCATTTGTCGCATTTCTGAACGTACTCCTTTGCCTGCCTTAGCATACTAGGCCAGTAGTAGCCCTGTGTTAGAGCTCGGTGAGCTATAGTTCTGCCCCCATTATGGTTTCCACATATTCCTTCATGTATTTCTGCCAGAACATATTGAGACTTCTCCGGTGACAGACATCTCAGCAAGGGTTGAGAATAAGATCTACGATAAAGCTTCCCATTTATAACAGGGTACCGAGCTGCCCTAATTCGGATCTTTCTAGCCTTGTTCTTGTCTTTTGGGAGGAGCCTTCCTTCCAAGTATTGAAGGATGGGGGTCATCCAGCTCTGGGTTTGATCTATAGCTTGAGCAATTTAGACCTCTTTTATGCTTGGTTCTGACTGATAAGAGATTTTTAGTGCGGATTCTTCTTCGGCGTTGAGGTGGGAGGCCATATTTGCTAGTGCGTGAGCCCTGGAGTTCTGGCCTCTTTTAATTTTCTGGATTGCGAAATTTTGGAAGGACTACTTCAGTAATTTCACTAGTTCTGAATACCGGAGCATTTTGTCATCTTTGATGAAAAATTCTCCCAGAACTTGGCTTACCACCAGTTGTGAGTTAGAGAAGACTTCGATGTTCCAAGCCTCGTATTCCAAAGCTAATTTCAATTCAAGGATAAGGGTTTTGTATTCAGCTTTGTTGTTTGAAGCCCTGAACCCTAAGCTTATTGCCTTTTCTGCTACCAGTCCCTTTGGGGACCGTAGCACCAAACCTATTCCAGAGCTGTACTTTATCATACAGTGCTGGGGTAAATTCAGCGACAAAATCTGCTAGTGCTTGGCCTTTGATGGAGGTTCGTGGAACATAAGATATGTCAAACTCCCCCAACTCTACTGACCACTTGACTAGTCGTCCTGAGACTTCTGCCTTTCGAAGGACTGATTTCAATGGGTAGGCTATTGGGATCTCAATGGGATGAGCCTAGAAGTAGGGTCTGAGCTTTAGTGCCGAAATTATCAGGGCAAAAGCCAATTTCTCGATCTTTAGGTATCTTTTTTTCGTGTCTAGTAAGGCCCTGCTAACATAGAATATGGGCTTCTAGATTCCCTTATCCTGCCTGACCAGTACAGAACTGACAGCGTTTTTGGAGACTGCAAGATAGAGAAGTAGCTTTTCTCTTTGGATTGGCTTTGATAAGAGTTCAGGCGAAGCTAGGTATTCCTTCAGTTCTTGAAAGGATTTTTCACACTCCTCCGTCCACTGTAGAACTCTGTTACCTTTCAAAGTTTTGAAGAACGGTAAGCAGCGATCAGTGGATTGGGAAATAAACCAGCTCAGGGCTGTAATTCTGCCGTTCAGAGCCTAAATGTCTTTCTTGGTTTTTGGTGATTCGAGCACAATCAAAGCCTTGATCTGAGTGGGGTCTGTTTCAATACCTCTCTGAGAGACGATGTACCCCAAGAATTTTCCTTTCGTTACACCAAAGGTGCATTTCGAGGGGTTAAGTTTCATCTTATGTTGCTTCAGGATGTTGAATGTCTGAGATAAGTGCTGGATGTGGCTGCCTTTTTGTAAGCTTTTGACCAGCATGTCGTCAATGTAAACTTCCATAGTACTGCCGATCAAAGGGCTGAACATCTTGTTGACCAGACGTTGATATGTTGCCCCAGCATTCTTTAGTCCGAACTTCATCACTTTATAGCAATAGAGACCTCGTTCGGTTATGAATGCTGTCTTTTCCTGATCTGGAGGGTACATCTGGATCTGGTTATACCTAGAGTAAGCATCCATGAAGCTCATGATTTTGTGCCCTGCAGTAGCATCGACTAGCTGATCTATCCTCGGCAGAGGGAAGCTATCTTTGGGGCAAGCTTTATTGAGGTTTATATAGTCGAAACAGACTCTCTACTTGCCGTTTTTCTTCTTGACCAGAACGGTGTTGGCTTGCCAATCGGGGTAAAATACCTCTCGTATCATCTTGGCTTCAAGCTGCCTCTGGACCTCCTCATTGATGATCTGATGTCGCTCTAGAGCGAGTGGCCTTCTCTTTTGTCTCACTGGTGGATGGTCGGGATCTACCATTAACTTGTGAGTGATGAGGTTTGGATCTATGCCCTCCATATCCTTTGTTTCCCAAGCAAACACAGAGAGGTTGTTTTTCAAAAATTTTATTATCTTATCTTGCTCGGCAGGTGTCAGGTCTGGACCGATCTGTAAATAGTGCCCTTGCTCTTCCGATCTGACCAATACTTTCACGGGATCTCCTACGAGCTTGGCCTTGCTGTCCCTTCCTCTTGGACTTAGAGACTCATCAATTCTGGAAGGGCAGTCTTCTGTCTCGTGGCGGTGGGAGAGATTTGGATCCACGCATTCATAGGCGTGCAGTAATTTCTATTTGAAAGCCTTTTCCTTGAGTGCAAGAGCATGACACTCTCTAGAGGTTGGTTGACATCCTCTGATAGAGTAGACAGCCTGATTATGAACATACTTTAGGCATTGGTGGAGAGTCGAGGTGACCGCTCCCATCTGGTGTAGCCAAGGCCTTCCAATTATGACATTGTATGGTGACTTGGCATTCAGAACCATGTATTCTGATATCATGGTCTTTTGTCCGTCTTCCTCTCCTACTGTGGTCGGGAGGTCAATTCTCCCCGACGGGATACTAAGGTTCCTATCAAATCCTGCCATGATAGCAATGGTAGGTTTGATGTCATTGGGACTGAGCTTCATCTGTTTGAGGGGTTCGTAGAACAATACATTCGTCGAACTTCCAGTATCTACCAGGATTCTTCGAATTTCAATGTTGGCAATCTTGAGAGAGATAATAAAGGCATCACTGTGAGGACAGTGTACTCCTGTAAGATCTTGATCCGTGAACTGGATCGTAGGTATTGGCCTCAATCTTTTTTCAACATTAGAGATTTGTCGGATGTTGGGAGTAATTCTAGCCTTCCGAGCATACCGTTTTCTTGCTCGGTTAGACGTCCTTGTTACTGGAGTATCTGCATAGAGGACGGAGATGACTTAATTGTTCTGTTGTTGGGGCCCATTCCATCATTCCCTTTGCTCCAGCCTTTGGTCTGGCCTCTGATCCAGCCTCTGGTCTGGCCTTCTCTGCTGGGGTCTGTCATTGCGGGGGTTCTGCCTGACAAACTCCCGCAATCGTCCTCTTCTTATGAGCTGCTCGATTTCATGCTTAAGGGTCTTGCATGTGTCAGTTGTGTGCCCATGGTCTTTGTGAAAATCACAGTACTTACTTATATCCCGGTAGTTGGGATCGCCTTTTAACGGCTCTGGCCATATAAGGTTTTCACGTGATCGGGCTTCCCGAAGTATATGGGTTAGGGAGGAATTTAAAGGAGTGAAGGTAGTGAATCCCCTTGGAGCAGTGTTGCTGGGGGTTCTAGAGGCTGTTATTTTGTCCGGGCTTCTGACCCTCTTTCTATTTGTACTAGAGTCCTTCTTCTGGTCATCTTGTTGAGTTTGTTCTTTAGTCTTCTGAGAAGGGCTCTTTACTTCTTCCAGATTTATGTATTTCCTTGCCCGATCCATGAGAGACGCCATGTCAGTAGGAGGGCTTTTTGTTAAAGAATCCTTGAAGCCTCCTTGCACGAGTCCAGAGGTCATGGCAGCTACTAAAAAGCTTGAACTGCAGTTTGTAATTTCTGTGAGCTCGGCGTTAAATCGTGCAATGTATTCTCGGAGGAGCTCCTCTTTGGATTGTTTTACTTTAAGCAAGAATTCTGGGCTCTTCCTCAACCTTCTGTTGGTCATGAACCTATCTAGAAAGCGCCTACCGAGCTCATAGAAGCTGGTGATTGAATTCGGTGGGAGATGGTGGAACCACTTTAGTGCTGTGCCTTTGAGGCTAGTAATGAATGTTCGGCACATGAAGGCGTCAGAAGCCCCGTGTAATGCCATGGTATGCTAGTAATGAGAAAGATGGTCCCCTAGGTCCCCAGTCCCATCATAAGGGGTGAACTTTGGAACAATGAACTTCCTCGGCCTTTCCTCAGCCATGATAGCAGGAGTGAACGGCGTAGCAAGCCTTCCGAGCATCCTAACTAGCTCGTCTTGCTTTAGAGGAATTTGAATACCATTCATCCTAATAGTGCTGTATATAGAATCAGCAACCTCTTCGGCTCTTTGCAGGTCCCTAAGGGGGACTTGCAAGTCTTGCCTTGCTGTTTCGGCTCTTATATGAGTGGGATGGGCAGGTCCTACAGCCAGAAGAGTATCTTGAGGCTCCCAAGCTAGAGGAGTTGGAACCGCTTGCGGTTGAGATTCTTGTGGTGCGGGATTTGCTCCTAAAGCCCCCGGGGTTGGGGCCCTGGTGGTGCTTCAATAGTGGATGTTTGGAATAAAGGTTGATACCCCCCTGCCTGCAACTGCTGATGGCTGGGGGTCTCCGCCAACGTGGGTGGCACCTTAGAGGTGCACCGGTTGACTCTTGGGAGCCTCTTCATAGAGTCCTCCGTCCGGGGTGGCTGTAGGAGGTTGTGCCCTTTTATCATCTGTGTTGACGGGTGGATTCAAAGGATTGGTTCCCTGATTCTCGGTGAGTGTCGCCAAAGTTCTAGACATGGCTAGAAGATGCTCTTGCATCAACTGGTTTTGTCGCTTGACTAAGTCAAGCTCTTGTTGCATGGGATTAGTTGTTCGTCCCCTTCCTTGTCCGACAGGCGGCCGGGGTTGAGGGTTTTGAGGATTTTGAGCATTCTTTCTCGGTCGGAGATTAGGAGCCATGGTCCTCCGGTGAGAAGGAGGATGGGTTCGTTCGTCAGTAGAGCACTTGGTGGAAAGAACAACTGTCGTTTCCCACAAATGGCGCCAAACTGATGCTACACTTTTTGGTCTTCTGTGAGGGCTCCAAACTCCGCTGCCTGAGAAACACTCAAAAAGGGATCAAAGGGCCACCGGATTGGCTCCGGCGGTTGCCGCTCCGATGCTTAAGTCAATAAATTGAATTAAAAGACTGTAATGTAAACCAAATAATGAGCATGAAAATAAAAGGCACAACTTAGAGTTTAATTTATTGGCTTTGGCTTTCTTAAGTTGATTAGGATTTGGAGCCTTGAATATAGGGATTTGATCATCGGAGAATGGTAGTTGCCTTGTTGGACACTGCGCTTGAGAGATATCCGTGAGTGGCAGTTTCCTTGTTGAAGACTGTTTCCTTTTTCTCAGCTCGGTAGGATATTCAGGGCAGTGATGAGCTTTGAACCTTGATGGAGGCTCTGAAGGCCCTTTGCTAGGAACTGTGAGTTCTGAAGGATTAGTGCCCAAGCTTGATCTGAATGGCTGAGTCTGCTCTGGATGGCAAAGCTATATTTGATCAGTAGTTACACGTGTCACATGGAGACTGGTCTGTCACTTTGTGGTATATCAGATGCAAAAATAAAAATTAACAGATATATTTAAAAAGAATTTTCAAAAAGCATAAGAAATGTTTTTAATAAAAAAATTGAGGGACGCCTCATCCTTCATTGCCTCACAGTCAAAGAATTTGAAAGTGGTAGTTTGGCCTTATTTTGGAAAACGATTTTTACGTAACCCGAAAAACATGAAGAAGAATTAAATACGTCTAATTTCTTATAAATCAAAAACAAAAGAGCCAGACTCTTCACCTAAAAAGAGAAATTCTCAAATTTTAAAACTAAAATATTATTGATAAAATTAATAATAAAAATTGTTTACATCATATTTATAATCTCAGGATATTAGTATTCCAAATAAGAATTTATTAATTTTTTATACTAAACCTATTATGATTAAAAAATTAAGAAATCTTGAAAATAAAAAAATTCAGAATAAATAGAAATTGGGCTTTTATGGAAGTTTAGAAACAAATCTATTTACGTCAAACTAAATATCTTACCTAAAAAATTTAGCTTAAATACTAAAAGCTTGAGAGTTCTCAAGTATAATTTGTTTGGTCATTTTTGATCACAATAGGATGATTTTGAATATAATATATAAAAACAAATATTTTCACTCAAAAATTAATTTTAATTTAAGTTATTTATATTTTCACTGCTTTAAAAAAATTTCAACCACTTGTTTTAAATCAATTTTTTCACGAACTTTTCCGCATCAAAGAAAATAATACCGTTGGAATTCATATTTCATTTCCAAACCTAAATGTTGGCCCCGGCCGGGCCTAGAAAATCTGCCTTCAAAGTGCACTTGTAATCCAAGCCTGACAACTTTGACTTTCTGAAGGAATAAATATTTAACAAATTCACAATGTGCATGTGCATTTTCAAAAAACAAAGTATCAGTTGTATTTAAAAGTTAGTTTAAATTAAATTAAATTCATTTTTCTTAAAATTTTTAATAGTTAGATTATTTTTTTAAAATTTTTTAAAATTATATTGACATTTTTTATTTTATCTATATATATATATATATATATATATACCCTCCTCCGTCAATTTTTTTTTAAAATAACAAAATTATCTATTTTATTATTTTATTTTTATATACTTTATTTGATAGGGAGTTCAGTATGTACATAGGAATTTTGGCCTTTTTATGCTTACATTTTCATTTGAAACATCCAGGAAGAGACTTAAATCGGGGATTATGATGGAAAAAAAATTATTTTTTAATTATGATTAATTTTAATTTATTTATCAGTTTATGATTGTTTAAAAAGTATTTTTTGAAAAAATATTTTTAATGACAAAATCATTTTTAAAAGATGATTTGAAAATTTTGAAAAATAATTTTTTGAAAAGACACTTTCAGAAAATTCAGGAATACGCACAAAACGTTTTTTGAAAATAAACTTTTAAAAGTGTTTTTTGAAAAGATATTTTTAAAAATATTTTTTTAAAAAATGTTTTTAAAAATAAATGCATGAAATATAAAAGACCACTCATGATTTAAGGTGAATTTTACAAGAAAGCTATTGTAAAAGATATACATCCCTTTGCTATTGTTACTGTGTACTGTCAGACGTGATATCCATACTCATATTGTATAGCTATACCTTGGCATATTCTCAACATATCCTTGGAATATGCCGGTATTATTCTCTGAAATATGCCGGTATTATTCTCTCTTGTATACCTATATATAAGCCTTCGTGTACATGTATTATTCACATTGAATATAAGGGTTTTAATCCATTCTCTCTCTCTCTCTCTCTTACTCTCTCTTTTTACTATTCTAATATGGCATCAGAGCCAGTATCTGCCATCCACAACCGAACACTACTCACCACCACGGTCGCGGGCGCCACCCACCACCATCACCAGTTCAAGGCTTTCCGCTCGTCACCACAACTTCCAACCACCTTGGTTCGGATCGACTCTCCCAGACTTGTAGAACGCCGCCTTCCGCGCAGCTGAAAACCATTGCGTGCGCCCTCACGCTGTAAAGATCCGTAATTTTTTTTAATTAAAAAGAATAAATAATTTTTTTAGGACAAATTAAAATTTAATAAATTAATTAAATTAATTGAGGTATAAAATCTGCCCAACAAAAATTTAAGTGAGTAAATGTATATGGGTAGGAAATAAAATAATGTACAAGGCAATTAGGTTGAAAAAAAAAAAAAACAAACAAGAAAATAAAAAATAAAAGGAAAAAAGAAAAAAAAAAAGAGAAGAAGTGAATGTGTGTGGCAGTGGTTTATGTAAGGATAAAAAAAAAAAAAAAGAAGGGGTAAACGTGTGGTTGAAAGTCAACCACACCCTATTTACTTTTAAAAACACACAGCTCACACAAAACACACACACTCACGTTCCAGAAGACATCGGCGTGGATAAGAAGAGAAGAAAAGAAGGAAAAAAAAAGGAAGAAAGGAAGAAGAAAACGGGGAAAAACTTGGCAAGTCACTCGGATTTTTGTGAGGGTCGAGATCTACTGCATTTTTTCTTGATTTTGGGCGATTTAATTGAAAAAAAAAACAAAGAAAACTTTACCAAAATTGTACAAAAGTAAGGTAGGGTTTCTAAAACTAATGAAATAGGAATGAATGAGTTGCTAGAGGCCATTCATTCATAAAAGCATGCTAGGATTGCCATGTTGTGTGTTAGATTTCAATTTTGTTAATTAATATGTATGTGAAGCATGCCCATGCATTCTCAAATTGAAATCTGTGTTTATATTAGGGTTGTTGGAATCCTAAGCATGTGTTTTTATTAAATAATATTATTACCACTTACACTTGTGAGGAGTGTGGAGTGAGATTATAAAAAAAAAAAAAAATTAATTATTTGTTTTTTACATAGAAAAAATATTGAGAAAAATCCTTGAAAGCATTAAATAATGAGTGAGAATGAAAAGAACTAAGAGTGTTGGTTTAGAACGCGTTTTGTGTGCTTATGAGATGATGTGAATACTCGAAATGTTGCGGTGTGGATTGAGTTATGAATATATACATCCGAGGTTCGACAGTTGAGTTAAGAGTCTCGCGCTGTGGTACAGGTTATGGTTGCCTATAGATTAGTAGCCTATGAAACCATGTTTCGCTATATCGGAGGCAAGGTGATTACTTGATGAGTGATGAATTAGGACTTTGGTATTTTTTTTGGGTTTTTAATAAAACCTAGAGATATAGGAATTTGGTTGTTGTTTGAATGAATTCAAGTGGAACTTAAGTAAATCTAATAAAATATAATAAGATAAATATAGATTCTGTATATGCTTAATTTATTATAAATTATCATAGCATGCCACCCACTGAGCATAAGCATACACTTTTACGCAACGTTTACATTTCGTTTGTTTTAGTTATCCTGCTGGGGTTTTGACATCTACCAGATGCAGGTACCGGGACGGATCCCGCATCTTGAGGAGTATATGTTTATAGGCTTGATGTGCCTCTTCCTTTTGGGCTTGCTTGATGTATACGAAGACATACTATGATGTTCATGGAGTGTTTTTCATTTTTTTTTTGTTAATCATGTAGTATGGAATTCGTATATTTCTTGGGATATGTAAATGAGATTGATATGTGTTTTGGGACATGACGTAGTAACGTAGAAATGAATTTCATATATAGATATGTATGTATTATAATGTATGCTAAGTAGGATGAGAAAGAGATGAAATGATGTATGTATTGAATGAAATAATTGTTATACATGGATTATCAAGTTGGCATTAAAGGCAAAACTAGCCAATAATTAAGGCGAACCCTTTGAATTTTTTTTTTTTTTTAAATCTTGGCTTTTAGAAACTCTCATATTTGTTATCCTTAATCGATTCCCACACTTAAACTTATATATCTTTTACTATTAAAATCTAGTGAAATATTTTAATTAATTTAATAATTTTAATTTAACTTAGTTTAAATATCATACCTTCGGGTTATGGGGCCCGGGGAATGACAAAATGGTATCAGAGCCCAAGGTCTGACTACCCAGGGGTGACAGGAATGGGTACAAAAAAAAAAAAAATTTTTTTTTGAAGCATGATTTGATTAGAATATGTGGTACATGATGTTGAATGTGTATGTTGATGTGGTATATATGATGACATGATTATGTGTTGGCATGACTAGGTGAAATGCATAAAGTTTGTGCTACTTGCGTTGATGTAAATACATGTTAGCTGATTATATGCATGCGGGGTATATGACACATCATTAGGAACATGCAAGGTGTAATACCCTGACCCATTGTAACCGAGCCAATACGGCCTAATGCTACGATAATGCAATAAATGGGTTGAGTTTCAATAATTGGAATATATGGATGAATGACAGGGCAACCGACTAACGATAATAAGAAAATAACAATAATAATAATAATAATAAAAATAAACAAATAAATGCCAAAGAAATAAAAAAAGAAAATAATACTACAAATAAAAATAAATTTAAAAGGAAATGAAACAAAATTAAAATAAATAAATAAGTAAATAAAACAAGGATTTGAAGGAAATAAAAATAAGAATTTGGACATATGGACAATATATATATATATATATATATGTCTATCTAGAGATAGGTGTAAATATATATAGATATTTATGTGTGTGGGTGTCGGTTACAACAACGTTAAGGGTGAGAAATAAAGAGGGGAGAGTTATGCACAGGAAAATGAAAAGGTAAGTGGGAGAAAGAGAGAGAGGAAGAAGGAGAGAAATGAAAGGGGGAGGGGCGGTTCTCAATATAAGCATGCTATGCATGTGTTAGGC
Organism: Nyssa sinensis; assembly: GCA_008638375.1. Taxonomy (NCBI): domain Eukaryota; kingdom Viridiplantae; phylum Streptophyta; class Magnoliopsida; order Cornales; family Nyssaceae; genus Nyssa; species Nyssa sinensis. The sequence goes on along the minus strand of VIRR01000535.1, from coordinate 176,917 downwards.
GTTAGGAACCGCAGAAGCATTGGAACGGAAGGAAAAAAAAAAAACAGAAGGCAGGGCCGCAAGAGGTAAGCCATTGTCCTCTATGATTCAATTGTTTTTTTGGTTGCTTAAATTTCCTTTGAGTGGTATATGAGTATAAACATGAATTTAGAGCAGAAGAGAAGAGGTTAGAACAAACCAGAAGCAAAAACAAAAACAAAAAAAGGGAGGAAACGAACAGGCGCATAACAGGAAAAAAACAACCGGTAAGAAACTGAGTTTTGTTTTGTTTTTTTTTTCGTTTTTAGTTTTTAGAAGCATGAATGCTAAAGTTAATTCTAGGATCTTATTACGCATGGAATTTAGTTTATTTTGCAATTTGAATAAAGAGAAATGAACCTGGATTGAGTTATAACACGTCATTTACAGAGAAAGAATTCAATTTGGGTTATGTGATTTTGATACATTTAACTTGTTTAAATCATGGGGAATTCATCCTCTTGGGTGCAGGAAATTTTAGGATTTAAAATTTGATTAAAACCGTAGAAGAAAATGGTAGAAATTGGGGGAGAAAAAGGGCTCATCGGAAAAACGCCCAACGCTGCACAGCGACTGTTACGACTGTTTTGGCAGCCCAAAACCCCAACAAATTTCAATTCTAAGGGTAGATATGAAACCCTCTTGACATGCCCAACTGAGTCCCATTGAGAAAACGGAAGGAAATGACCGCCGACGAGTCACCGTCGCCGGAGAACACGACTGGCATCTCGCCGGAAAAACGTGAGGAAGAAGAAGAAGCGCACTGTGCTGCTTCTGTTTTCTTTAAACTAAGACAGGGGTTGTTTGGCCGTGGAAGTTAAATGGGAAAGGGGGCTGTTTGGGCCAAATATTATATATATATATATATATATATATATTAGTACACCTAATTAATTTTATAAATTAATTAAATCAAGTAATTACCCAATTAAATTTCAGTATGCGAACGAGTCGAATAAATAGTGCAAATTTACTATTTTGGACCTTCTGAATTTAATGGTGAGGTCTATTTTACGAGACGGAGTCCCGAAAAAATAAAATACCCGTAAAATGCCAAAATGACCAAAATGCCCCTATGTCGAAGGTGAGTCAAACGGACTCCGATTTAGTTAAGTAAATAGTGAATTTTTATTAATTCAAACCTATTGGACTCAACGGTGAAGTCCAAATTATGAAAACAGAACCCAAAAAGTAGAGACACGTAAATGACCATTTTGCCCTTGGATAAATTAAATTTAAAATGAAAAACCGTAAAACATAAATTAGTAAGGGAGGTATGTAGAGTAATGAGGCATAAATTCGATAAATGATATGAAAGCTGAAACGTGTTTATTGATTTATAGGCAAGTCAAAAGGAAAGGAGAAAGTCACGGGATATTAGGACATTGATAAGGTAAGTGGATTCCTATCTTTGATACGTGGTTTCCAAGCCACGTTCTTTCCATTACTACCAATCTTGTACTCATATATGTATTCACTTTCATTGTTTCCCACCATGGATATTGCTCTACCTGGTGGATGCCTATTGGTTGATGTTGCATGACTGATTCATTTCATTGATATCCATTTACTGTATGTTATGTTATGATGTTCCATGTTTTGTACATTCATATGGAATACTATAGAATCTTAATTTATGTTAAGTGCCGGGTTTTGTGCTCAGTCACATTACCTATCTGATGCTATCTGATTGACTGGGACCTACGCGTCAATTTATGGGACCTACGGGTCAAAAAGACATACGGCAATTATGGCGTTTTTACGCAGTAAAGTTACTGGGCATTTTATATGCATTTATGTTAATGGGGGGTATGCCGGGCCCCAAAAGACCGAGGGTCTGCCAAACCCTGAACAGAATAAAGGCATCATCCATGTTAGTTGATATAGTTCTATGTTGATTGGTTTTGATTTATTGGACTTGATTGTGACCATTTCATTGTGGCAGTATTTATGTTGATCGTGTTCATTGAGCCTATTCTATATTCATGCTACGTTGTTACTCTTGACGGTTATTGTACGTTGTTATTCATTGATTACTCTTGACCGTTATTGTACCTTGTCATTTATTGGCCATTGAGGCATTTTACAGTTGACTGCAATCATTGTCATGACTGGCTATCATATTTCCTTGACTTGTATTCATTTATGTCATCCCCACCCGTATTGGGGATAGACTTCTACTTACTGAGTTTGTAGCTCACCCCTTACTAAATTTTTCAGGTGAGGATGTTATGGAACCACAGTAGGAGATCCAGAGCGTAGGGAGACGGTTAAGGAGCACAGTAGAATACAGTAGTTCTCCCATGCACTCACCACCTAAAACGATGGTTTATGTTGAAGTTATGTTGGTTTATGTTTGGATTGGTCAGACTTATTTTAGTTTTGGAACAATGATGTAATAAGATTTCCGCACTTTAATGTTATGGGTATATTTCTTATTGTTATTATTGGTAAAAGAATGAAAAAAGTAGGAACGGCCATTGGGTCGGCCCCACGACACGAGATCCGCATAGGGTGGGTTTCGGGTCATGACACAAGGGATTAAATTTTTCATTTGAAAATGAGTCTTAATAGAAATATTTATTTTCTATCGTATAGAAAATGCCGCAAAAAGATAGTGGATGGAGCAAAGGGAGAGTTGTCGAATCTGAGTCTCCATTTCCTACACATAGTAAGGAGCAGGTAGGTGAGAGCATCGAGGGAGAGAATGACCCTCCACTACCTTCACATATTGAGCAGCAGGGTGAGAGAGTTGAGTTTGTAGATCCACTTGCACCTTTACAGATGCCTCCACAAGGCATTCAGAGGGTACAATTAGACGGGATTGAGTTAGCACGAGCTATGCTTAAGTTTTTACATCACTACTAGCAGATGCTTGGTATGGTACCATTGGGTCAGCAGGTTGAGACTCAGGCACGTATCTTGGCAAGGGAGAGTAGGGCAACATCAGCGATGAGAGAGTTCTAGCGACTTCAACTATTGAGATTTTCTGAGGGCACATATCCTTTCGCCACATATCATTGGCTGAGAGATGTGTCTGGACTACTAGATACGGTGCATATCACGAAGGATGATCTCCGAGTTGACTTCGCATTTGTCTTACTTATGAGCGAGGCTCTAGTTTGGTGCGAGTCAGTGAGGAACACCATGGTTAGAAAGTGGGATGTATTTTGCACAGCTTTTCTAGGGAAGTTCTTTCCGACAGTTGGTAGAGCATCATTACGTCAGGAGTTCCTTCACTTGCGTCAGGGTGACATGACCGTAGGTCAGTATGAGTCACATTTTTCTCTCCTAGCTCAGTATGCACCAGGGGCCATTGTTGATGATACTGACCGGGCACAACTATTTGAGTTGGGACTCAAGCAAGCGATTAGAACCTTGGTGGTTCCATTGAACCTCCATACGATGAGTGAGGTGTATGATAGGGCACAGCTAATTGAGGCAGACTAGTGGGTCAGTAGACCAGTTGAGATTCACTAACAATTGAGGGGTACAGCTACAGGTTCTTATCCCGACAGACGAAACAAGAAGAGAATGAGATATGGGGCATCTATTCTCAGGGGTTTACTCCGCAGTAACAACAGTTGACTTTTTCATCTTCCTTTACACCAGGTAGGACCGCTCATGGAGAGATTATCTGTTACTAGTGCCGACAGCCTGGACATGTGAGGACTGAGTGTCCACAGTTGCGACAGCAGCAGCTTCAGAAACAGGACAGTCTCAGAGTACTAGTAGTGGGCACATTTCTGTACTGAGTCAGAGTCAGTCTAGAGAAGTTAGCCATGGATAGGGACAGAGTAGGGGACAGTCTTAGGGTAGGGGAAAGCCACCCACGTGTTTTCATTGTGGTGTCATTAGAAACATTCAGAGGTATTGTCCTGCACTTGTAGGGACAGGGGCTCCCTTGGTTCATCAGCCTGGTTATTATCCACAGCCTCTGCAATTTTTTTTGAGTTATCCTTCTTTGCCTCCTGTTTTGGCATATTCTGCACAAAGTTCTAAATCTTCTATAGGTTCATCTTCTTCTTCAGCATCTACAACCCCCATTACTCACCAGGGTACTAGTCGTCAAGATATAGTACCATCTCAGACTCAAGGCAGGGTTTATGCACTTACTACTACGACAGATCCTTCAGCTGTACCATCTGTGGTTTGAGGTACAGTCTTGATTTTTAGTTCTTGGGCACATGTATTGATTGACATGGGTGCCTCACATTCATTTATATCGTCATCATTTGCATCTACTTTGGGATTGGAGATATCTTTATTAGACATTCTACTTTATGTTGAGACTCCGATTAGGGGTCGACTTTCACTTAGACAAGTGGCTCGTTCTTGTGAGATCGAGGTGGCTGATCATCGTTTTATCTTTGATTTCATTTTTCTTGATATGAATGTCTTTGATTTGATTCTGGGTATGGATTGGTTGTCTACCCATCGAGCTACCATCGATTGTTTCCGTAGTAGAGTTACTATCTACACTCCTGAGGGAGATCTTTTTCATTTCTTGGGAGATCGGAGTGATTTCAATACTCTGAGACCGTGGGATTCACGTGGCTTAGGTAAACTTAGTTTTATGTTTGCTTGTTGGGTAATTGATGTTAGGGATGACAGTCGTGAGGAGTTACTATCGATAGTGAGGGATTTTGAGGATGTTTTTCCAAATGATTTGTATGAGTTACCGCCACTTAGAGAGATTGAGTTCTCTAATGAGCTTTTACCGGGTACTACACTTATCACTATGGCACCATATCGGATGGCTCCGGAAGAATTACGTGAGCTGAAGACTTAGATAGAGGATCTATTGCATAAGGGGTTTATACATCCCAGCACTTCACCTTGGGGAGCACTAGTGTTGTTTGCCAAGAAGGGTGATGGTTCTTTATGCCTTTGCATTAATTATCGAAAACTTAATCAAGTCACAATTAAGAATCGATATCCATTGCCGCGGATAGATTATTTGTTTGATCAACTTCGGGGCTCAATGTGTTTCTTAAAGATTGATTTGAGGTCAGGATATCACCAATTGAGGATCAAAGATTCTGATGTGCAGAAGACAGCTTTTCGTACTCGATATGGACGTTATAAGTATTTTGTGATGCCATTTGGGTTGACGAACGCACCAGCAACATTCATGGATCTCATGAATTAGGTTTTTCGAGAGTATCTTAATCGCTTCATCATGGCGTTTGTTGATGATATTCTTATTTATTCACCTTCACGAGAGGAACATGAGGAGTATTTGAGAATTGCTCTACAGACTTTATGTGAGCACCATTTGTATGCCAAATATGAGAAGTGCGGATTTTGGTTGACCGAGGTCAAATTTCTTGGGCATGTAGTTTCCCATGAGGGAGTTTCCATTGATCCTACAAAGATCGATTTAGTTACGACTTGGGAAAGACCGAAAAAGTGTTCGAGATACGTAGTTTTTTGGGCTTAGCCGGGTATTATCATCATTTTGTAGAGGGATTTTCACGCTTGGCTATGCCTATGACTAGACTTACTTGGAAAGGAGTCCGATTCGTTTGGAATGAGGATTGTGAGTGAGCTTTCCGGACACTGAAGACTCTTTTTACCTCTGCACCTATCTTAGCTATTCTCGAGAGTGGAATTGGTTACACGGTATACTGCGATGCTTCACGAGAGGGATTGGGTTGCGTTTTGACGCAACGAGGGAAGGTTATTGCTTACAGCTAAACAGTTGAAATTGCATGAGAGAAATTACCCCACCCACGACTTAGAGTTGGTAGCAGTTGTCTTTGCTTTGAAGAGTTGGAGACACTATCTCTACGGGGAGAAGTTTGAGTTGTATTCAGATCATAAGAGTCTCAAGTTACCTTTTCTCACAAATGGACTTGAACTTGAAGCAGGGTCGTTGGATGGAATATATGGAGGATTACGACTTTGATCTTCTGTATCATCCAGGGAAGGCTAACGTGGTTGTAGATGCATTAAGTAGGAAATCGCATGGGAGTATAGCAGCAATTCTGATGCGTGAATGGAACATGCTAGAGGCAGTGGCAGAGTACGATTTATGTCTCGATGAGACAGGCGATTTAGCTTTCTTATTTTCTATTATTGCACATCCTAGCCTTTTGGCTCGCATTTTGGATGCACAACTCTAGGATTCAAGGGCAGAATCTATTCGTTCTCGTATTGCTAGTGGTGATCTAATTACTGGATGGTTATTTCATATTGATCATGGATTACGTTATTAGGGACGTTACTATCTACTACATATTTGTCGCCAGGATGTTATGCAAGAATTTCACCACTCTAGACTTGCAGTACATCCGAGTGGTACCAAGATGTACCAGAATCTTCGCTGACAATATTAGTGGAAGGGCATGCAGACCGATGTCGCAGGATTTGTAAGTAAATGTTTGACTTGCCAGCAAGTCAAAGCTGAGCATTAGCGACCAGCGGGGTTGTTACAACCCCTTCCGGTAGCGAGGTGGAAGTGGGAACATATCACGATGGATTTTGTTTCCGGGTTTTTGAGGTCACCACGAGGGCATGATGCAATATGGGTTATAGTGGACCGTCTGACGAAGTCTGCACACTTTTTACTAATGCGGGCTACGGATTCAATAGAGACTTTAAGCCGCCTTTACATTCGAGAGATAGTACGTTTACATGGAGTTTCAATTTCTATTGTTTCAGATCGGGATGCACGATATACTGCACGATTTTGGCAAAGTCTTCAAGCAACTTTGGGTACTGAGTTGTCACTTGGTATAGCTTTTCATTCGCAAACTGACGGATAGTCCGAGCGTATCATTCAGATACTATAAGATATGCTACGAGCTTGCGTCATGGATTTTCGAGGCAGTTGGGAAGATCACTTGCCACTTATAGAGTTTGCTTATAACAATAACTATCAGGCAAGTATCGAGATGGTGCTGTTTGAAGCATTGTATGGTAGACCTTGTAGGTCACTAATTTGTTGGACTGAGGTGGGCGAGGCCATAGTCTTAGGACCTGACTTGGTTCGAGAGACGACAAAAAAGATCAAAGTGATACGACAATGACTTCTCACAGCACAGAGCAGACAGAAAAGCTACACGGATAAGAGGCGTTCACCTCTATCATTCGATGTGAGAGATCATGTCTTTCTTAAAGTTGCTCCACAGAAGGGCCTGACTCAATTTGGCCGAGGAGGGAAGTTAGCTCCAAGGTATATAGGTCCTTTCGAGATCCTTGATAGGATTGGGGAGGTTGCATATCGGTTGGCATTACCACCACAGCTTTCTGGGGTTCATGATGTTTTTCAAGTTTCGATGCTTTGCAAATATCATCTAGATCCTTCACATGTTTTGGAATGGGTAGAGTTAGATATGGAGAGTGATGCTTCATATGAGGAGCGTCTAATTCGTATCCTGGATACTAGGGAACAAGTCTTGAGGGGCAAGACTATTCCACTAGTCAAGGTGTTATGGAGACATCACGATGTAGAAGAGGCTACATGGGAGCGAGAGAATAAGCTTCGCACTAGATATCCCGACTTATTTATTATTTCAGGTATATCCTAATTTTTGAGGACCAAATTTTTCTAAGGGGAGGAGAATGTAAAGATCCGTAATTTTTTTTATTAAAAAGAATAAATAATTTTTTTAGAATAAATTAAAATTTAATTAACTAATTAAATTAATTGAGCTATAAAATTTTCCCAACAAAAATTTAAGTGAGTAAATGTATATGGGTAGGAAATAAAATAATGTACTAGGCAAATAGGTTAAAAAAAACAAACAAGAAAAGAAAAAAAAAAAAGAGAAAAAAGAGAAGAAGTTAATGTGTGTGGCGTGGTTTATGTAAGGATAAAAAAAGAAAAGAAAGGGCAAAGGTGTGGTTGAAAGTCAACCACGCCTTGTTTACTTTTAAAAACACATAGCTCACACAAAACACACACACTCATGTTCCAGAAGACAGCGGCGTGCAGAAGGAGAGAAGAAGAGAAGAAAAGAAGAAAAAAAAAAAGAGGAAGAAAGGAATAAGAAAAAGGGAAAAAATTTGGCAAGTCACTCGCGCTTTCGTGACGGTCGAAATCTACTGCATTTTTTCTTGATTTTAGGCGATTTAATTGGAAAAATATCAAAGAAAACTTTACTAAAATTGTACAAAAGTGAGTTAGGGTTTCTAAAACTTGTGAAATATGAATGAATAGGTTGTTAGAGGACATTCATTCATAAAAGCATGCTAGGATTGTCATGTTGTGTGTTAGATTTCAATTTTGTTAATTAATATGTATGTGAAGCATGCCTATGCATTCTCAAATTGAAATCTGTGTTTATATTAGGGTTGTTGGGACGCTAAGCATGTATTTTTATTAAATAATATTGTTACCACTCACACTTGTGAAGAGTGTGGAGTGAGATTATAAAAAAAATTAAAATTAATTATTTGTTTTGTACATAGAAAAAATATTGAGAAAAATCCTTGAAAGCATTAAATAATGAGTGAGAATGAAAAGAACCAAGAGTGTTGGTTTAGAAAGCGTTTTGTGTGCTTATGAGATGATGTGAGTACTCGAAATGTTGCAGTATAGATTGAGTTGTAAATATGTACATCCAAGGTTCGACGGTTAAGTCGAGAGTCCCGCGTGGTGGTACAAGTTATGGTTGCCTACAGGTTAGTAGCCTATGAAACCATGTTTCGCTATATCGGAGGCGAGGTGATTACTTGATGAGTGATGAATTAGGACTTTGGTTTTTTTTTGGGTTTTTAATAAAACCTGGAGATTTAGAAATTTGGTTGTTGTTTGAATGAATTCAAGTGGAGCTTTAGTAAATCTTATAAAACGTAATAAAACAAATATGGATTCTGTATATGCTTAATTGATTATAAATTGTCATAGCATGCCACCCACCGAGCATAAGCATACACTTTTACGCAACGTTTACGTTTTGTTTGTTTTAGTTATCCTACTGGGGTTTTAACCTCTACCATATGTAGGTACCGAGACGGATCCCGCGTTTTGAGGAGTACATGTTGATAGGCTTGATGTGCCTCTTCCTTTTTCGGCTTACTTGATGTATATGAAGACATACAATGATGTTCATAGAGTGTTCTCTATTTTTTTTGTTAATCATGTAGTATGGAATTCGTATATTTCTTGGGATATGTAAATGAGATTGATATGTGTTTTGGGACATGACGTAGTAACGTAGAAATGAATTTCATATATAAATATGTATGTATTATAATGTATGCCAAGTAGGATGAGAAATAGATGAAGTGACGAATGTATTGAATTATATAATTGTTGTACATGAATTATCAGGTTGGCATGAAAGGCAAAACTAGAATAATTAGGGCGAACCCTTTCAATTTTTTTTTTTTAAATCTTGGCTTTTAGAAACTCTCATATTTTTTTATCCTTAATCGATTCCCATACTTAAACTTATATATCATTTACTATTAAAATCTAGTGAAATATTTTAATTAATTTAATAATTTTAATTTAACTTAGTTTAAATATCATACCTTCGGGCTATGGGGCCTGGGGCCTGACACATGCGCCACCCACGCCCCGACGAGTGAGATCCACTCGCATCCTACTTCTCTATGCGCTTGTACGCGCCAGTTAACAACTACTCAACACCACGTCAGCGCCGCATCAGCCGCCTGCCACGTCATCCTGCCACGTTAGAGCAATGTCATCCTGCCACTTCAGCACCACATCATCACTCGCGCCACGTCAATGCCATGTCATCACTTGTGCTACGTCAATGCCACGTCAGTACTTGTGCTACGTTGTCCTGCCACGGCACTGCCATGTCAGCCTCTGTCTGCCACCAAACTAGTTCTCTTTTGAACCAGTTTTGCCGAATCTGGTTCAACCCTAAACCAGTTCTACCTGTCTAGTTTAACGGTGAACCAGTTTGCTGATTTTTCACATTTTCTCCATTTTTGGCCTATTTTTCAGCCAACAAGAGGCCATTCCTAGGTATTTTTGACCTTCTGAGTTCATTTTTGACATCTTTTTTGTCTTATTCTTCCCCAAGTGTGCAGTTCTTGACATCATGAGTACCACAAAGCTAGTTATCAACGTTACCCTAGTCCTAAATGGCCAGAACTATGTCCTTTGGGCCCAAGCCATGTCTGGCTACCTTCAAGGCCACAAACTCTGGTGCATTGTTACTGGAGATATCACTGAACCAAAGAAATCGTTGGAAGAACTTGAGGCAAAATTTTTGGATCGTCTTGAAGAATGGGATCGCAAGAATCAGAAAATCATCTCTGCTTTTCGCAGTACTTCCATTCCATCCATCGGTATATAATTTGGCTATTTTAAAACCGCCAAAGCCGCTTGGGACTTTCTTGCTGATCGCTATACCACTGCTGGTCTCTCTCATGAGTACCAACTCTTAGATAACCTCCACTGTATGCGTCAAGAACCTGGTGAACCAATCGATACTTTTCATTCCCGTATGCAGGCTCTTTGGGATCAATTGACTACTTCTGAACCCACTTGGAGCTGTTCTTAGGATGCAACAAAGTTTCTTAGCTATCGAAATCAGTAGCGCCTGATCTAGTTTTTGATGGCCCTCGATGATGTCTTCAAGCCTACTTATGCGATATTACTTCATCGTACTCCACTACCGACCCTGGAAAGTGCTATTTCTGAATTGGTTTCCTATGAGACTCGGTGATGCACTCGCCCTCCTCCATCTACTGAGTCTGCTCTTGCAGCTCCCTCCTTAACACACCCTCAGCATACCAACACTACCCTTGCTACTCCTCTTTCTAGGCGTCCTTCTCAACCAGGTTACAAGTTTTTTCATGCACCTGACCATACTCTGCTTCATTGTCCTACTCGAGTCTGCAAACACTGTCACAAGCAAGGACCGGGCCATTTCTTAAATGATTGCCCCCGCAATCCAACCCCACAACCATGCACTGACCATTCCTAAGGCAGTTCATCCCGGTCCAACAGGTTTAAGTCTAGCCAACGGTCCACTACTGCTGCTGTCACTAAGGATCCTTCTCCACTTACCTCTTCCTCTCTCTCCAATGCTGACCTCGCTGCTCTCCTCAAATAGATCCTCTCCACTTCTGGTACTCCTCCTCTTACTGCCCTGTCCGTCACACAAGGTACTTTCTCTTGGTATTTTAATTCCTCTTGTAGTAATCATATGACATCTGATAACTCTCTTTTTACCACTAAAGTTCTTAACTCACATCTTCATGCTATTCACACTGCTGATGGTTCCTACATGCCCGTTACTAATACCGAACACATCTCTCACTCCAAAGTATCTCTTCCCGATACTTATTTTATTCCTCAACTTACTCTGAATCTCATTTCTGTGGATTAGCTTTGTGACCTTGGTCTTACTATTATTTTTTCTTCTACTAGCTATCTTGTGCAGGATCCAAAGACGAGACAAACACTTGGGACCGGCTGTAAAGTTGGACGCGTATTTGAACTAGTCACCCTCCACACTCCTTCCCGTCTTACCCCACCCGCTCACTCTGCTGCTGCTGTTGCTGCCTCCACTCCTCCATCTTTAACTCTTTGGCATGCTCGCTTAAGTCATGTTTCTTTTGGTCGTTTACAAAAACTAGCTTTTAGTGGTATTTTGGGTCCTGTAATCAATAAACATGATGACTGCTCATCTTGTAAACTTGGTAAACAACTTGCTTTACCTTTTTTTTTAATAATGATTCTATTTTTGATGCTCTATTTGATTTAGTTCATTCTGACATTTGGGGTCCTTCTCCTACCCCCACCATAGGTGGCTTCAAGTATTTTGTTATCTTTATTGATGATTATTCCTGTTTCACTTGGCTTTACCTTATGCAGCATCGTTTTGAACTCAAACAGCTTTACTAAAACTTTGCTAACATGGTTAACACTCAGTTGTCGCATCCTATCAAAATCTTTCGTGCAGACAATGTTATGGAGTATCGCGACACTGACTTTCTGTAGTTTCTTCAACAATAGGGCACCCTTCCCCATCATTCTTGCCCAGGCACATCTGAGCAGAATGGTCATGCTGAACGTAAACATCGTCACATTCTTGACACTGTTCGCTCTCTCCTTCTTTCTTCCTCCTGTCTTGAGCATTTCTGGGGAAAAGCTACCCTCACAACCGTTTACACTATCAATCACATTCCCACTCCGATCATTGCCCATCAATCTCCTTATGAACGACTTTATGGTACACCCCCTACCTACAGTCTTCTCCGTATTTTTGGTTGTGCCTGTTTTGTATTACTTCAACCTCATGAGCGTACCAAACTAGAACCTCGTGCTCGTCTCTGCTGCTTCTTGGGTTATGGGATAGAACACAAAGGCTATAGGTGTTGGGATCCTATCTCCAAACGCCTCCATGTTTCTCGTCATGTGGTCTTTTGGGAACACATGATGTTCTCCTCCCTGTCCCAATTTCATCTCACCACTTCCTCTACCTTTCTTTATTCACTAACCCCTCTATTTCTTTATGTTCTGATGATGATGCCACAGGTTCAGACTCACCAACTACGGCTCCTCCTAATGTGACTGTACCGTCTGCTGATCCAACTCTAGATCCTACTCCCTCCCCTACTCCTGTTGTCACACCCCAAAACCCACCCTATGCGGATCTCGAGGACGTGATGCCAGTTGGCCACCTTGTCAGTTTTTTCCACCGACAACACGACTAACCAAAGGCAACTTCTGAACTTTACAATGAATTGCATTCCAAATGTAGGGTCAAAACAGCAAAAATTAAAATCTTTTTGAATTAAGAATGCAACTCATCCAAACACATCAGAGCACGTCTAGAATCAATCACCAAATATCTCTAAGGTATAATATACATGCTCCAATGCAACCGTTCTATATCAATGAATTTCTTAAAGCGGAAGTCACACCAATACAGTTCAGCTAATTAAACTTAACTCCAATGATCAACAGTCATAATGTCTCCAAGTATCACTTAATCACAATGATCTGACATACTAGGCTAACCTCATCACTAATGATGTAACATTATAATGCATAACCTTAAAGTTAACCTTACAGTGTTCACGTTCGATCTTTAACTTGAAGTTTATATCGTCATTGTCGTTCATTGTGCATCACTAGTTCCACTAGTCATCTCATTGCATTTCATCCCACATGATGTTACCTGAAAAATGTTAAATAAATGGAATGAGCTTAAACAAGCTCAGTAAGTAAATTCCTAGCTTTGCCATGGGTCAGGGTTAGTTCACAAGAATAATAGAAGAAATGGATAACAGATATCCAACAGTCAAATGAGCAACAAGAAATACATAGCCAGTCACCAAGATGTGTAACAATGACCCGAGGGTCCAGAAAGGCTTATTCCCACAAGGAATAATACATGAGAGAATCAGTCAAAGAGATCCAGCTCAACACAATAAATTGCTGCCACTAATAATACGTCAGCCAATCAAAAGTATTCCATGCTTGCAAATAATATGATCATTCACAGGGTATAAAATATGATCATCCAACAATGCAAAAACGTTATTATTGAATTCTAACAGAACAGATGCGTAAACAGAACAGGGCCCGGCATACCCCCAGAACACGCATATTCAGCTCCGCCTCAGTTCCTCGGGCTTACTGAAAAGCACTAGAGCTCTTTTACTACAAGTCCCGAAGGACACAACATGTCCCGAAGGACACAACAGACCCCAAAGGGTCCACCCCGCATCTGGAAACAGATGGGCATTGTGACTGAGCACAACCCCAGGTACATACCGAATATCATGATCAATAAATTTCCACACAGGATGTACAATCATGTGAAATAGCCAAAATCTCAATCAACGAGACATAAATGTGTGGATCAACAGAATTTCTATCAACAAGATATATCACCAGATCATGATGGTATAAATATGCTCAAGCATCGACAAGTCAAGATCACAAAATGATATAGACAAGCAAGTCAATTCCGGAGTACAAGCATGAACAAATCAACACAAGTGGATTGGCCTCAAATTAGAGAAATCAAGTTCATTAGGTAGGATATAGAGTACAAATTTGGCAGCATATGAAAATATATGTGACTGGCTAGGAAGGACCACATAGCAAAGTTCAGATTTACTTACCTCGGTTTCTTAGTATTGCATTTTTCCATTTACAAATACTCTGATAATCTCCAGATACTTCAGGCATATCCTTGCATAGCCTGAATAATCATCATTGATTACAGACAGATTAGAATTCATTCATTCATGTCTTATTCATCATCTTAGGAGTCTATTAGATCCCCTAATTAGGTTCATTGGCCTATTACCCACTCACCGGGTTTCAACTTATGTTATTAAATTCCTTAAACAGGCTTAGCAGCTGTCTGAATAATATTTTAAGTCATTTCGATTACAGTCGTTGTCAATTAAGCACTTACTTGTCCTTAAGGGCAAAATGGTAATTTTGACATTCTTGCCCCGGACCCTATCACGGTCCTCAGAATAGTCCATATATTGTATATATAAATTTTTGAGTCATTTGGACTTCGTTTAGTATCTGCTTTTGATCATCGGGACACATCGGTCATTTCTCGTTTTACACTTTGACTATTCCGAAGTCTTATTTAGCTCTTCGATTTTCCTAACTATGTTTATGAAAATTTATTGGATCAGATTGGCCTTTATTGGACCTTTACTTTGCACTTACCGTGCTCAGGGGTATTTTGGTCATTTTACGTTTCATAAGATTCTAACTCCGATTCATCATTTAACCCTATATGTGAGTCCACAAGCATTTGAGCTTCTATTGGTATCAGTTTCGTCCCAATCGGACTTCATTTAGGTTTCGTAGAGCATCAGGGGCAGTTTGGTAAGTTTACATTTCCTGATGTTCTGATCTTGAATCATAATTTAATCGTATATATGAGCCTATAAGTAATTGGGCTTCAATTGGTATTAATTTTTCCCAATTCAGACTTTATTTGGGCTTCGTACAGTATTAGGGGTATTCTGGTAATTTCACATATTGTATAACCAAACTGTTCGGAACCTCAGTTCATAAAATGGACCTCACCATTGGGTCCAGAGTGTCAGACATAGTTAACTTGGACCATCTTTTATGTTTAATTGGGCCTGGGTATCTTTAGGGGTAATTCAGTCATTTTACAATTTATGTGTCTGTATTTTTTGGGACTTCAGTTCATTAAACGGACTTCACCGTTGAGTCCAGAATGCCCGACATAATCAGAATAGACTGTCTTTTATTTTTATTTGGGCCTGGGTACCCTCAGGGGCAGTACAGTCATTTGTCACTTACAGGTCTGTATTTTTCGGTACATAATTTCTCAATTTGGACTGTACCATTGAGTCCAGAATATTTGAAATAGTGAAAATACACTATTTATTTAATTTATTTGGACTCCGTTTGACATATTTAATGTCTAGGGGTAAAATTGTAATTTTATCCATTTAATAAAATAATTATTTTATTATTTAATTAATTTACCAGGGGCTTAAATGTAAAATTTCTCAAAATTCTGGGCCACAGTCCAATTTCCCAAAACAGTGGGGGTTAATCCGTAATATCAGATTTTAGGGGTTCAAAACTGATTTTATAAACTAAGGGTTCAGACCGTTTGGTTCAAGGGTTCAAAAACTGAACCAGTCCAAAACACTTGTGAACCAACCGGTTCACTGTCTTTGGAAAATCGGAATAGCATATTCCAATAATTCCTAATTAGCCCTCCCTATCCGTGTTCAGGATTTGTCCAATTCAAATTTTAATTTTTTATCACCGTACCCAAACAGGTAGGATTTGATTTTAAAACAAATCAATTTACACCAAATCGGTGTAGTTTCATTAAAACAGTGGCACGCTCATGCGTTGCCACGTGTATGAGTCGGTTGGGCATGACTCGGCCAACTCGGCTGAGTCGACTCCATCTTCCCCATTTCTTCCAACAGTGTCGCCCTAGTTGCAGTCACGGTTTTCTCCAGTTTTGTGGAGTTTCAAGCATGGTTTTCGATATGTTTTGCTTCCAAAACGTCTCTGGGAGTAAAGCCAACCTTTTGATATGAATTTGGAGCTTCAAATTCGTATACGGAGCTCTGTTCAGCCGATTATTGTGAGGAGATTCAGTTCGGTCGTGTGGCCTCGTGTCTCAACCAAACCTCATGGGATTTGGCTTGTCGTAACCCTCGTAACAGGGGCTTCAATCCCCCATTTAAAGATTTCAGTTTACAAGCTTATTTACGAGTTTGGGTTCCAATGGCCGAGACAATAGGTTCGGTTTTGAGGGCCTTCCATGCGTTTCCAAGTCGCGGGTCAGTATTTATGGGGTCCTAGAAGGGTCTAGATCAGTTCTAGACCATCAAATTTCAGTTTTATGGAGGTCGAATCAAACCCAGTTTGGAGGTGGTCATCAATGGCTGCCTGGGCATGGTTTTGGATTCTCTATGCCTATTCGACCTTCTCAGTGGTTCTATAATCATCCCAAGCCTCACAGTAACTCAAATATGTAGTTTATATAGATAAAAAACAATCGGAAACAGTAGACAAGCTTGAGGGCAAAATTCGAAAATTTTTTGGTGTTTTACCTTTCAAACAGTGGCTGTTCTCCTCCATGGCTCGGTTGTGTCCTTTGGCACCTCAGAGCCTCACAATCAGTCCTGCCTCAGTCCTCCTCTCTTCCTTTGGTGCATCTCCATGAAGACACACACATGCATGTTCACCCAAGCAAGGCTTCACACTCATGCAACTTTCTCTCTCACTCTAACAGATCAGTCCTCACACACCCACAGCCACATGCAGTGGCTCACTTCCTCTCTTCTGATTTACACACAAGACCTTATTTGTGACCATAGAGAATCAACAATATTATGTATAACATGTACACCTATACATAATATCTCTATATGTATATACATCAATGAGATGACTGAAAATCAGAGAGTCATGTGAGCTGAGGTGGGCTGATGTAGGGGTGATTTAGTCAATCATGTGGGGTTTGCATGGGTTGCCATTGGTCAGTTTGGGTGGCAGCTTGGGGCAATTCAGTGTTATATACCATTAAGTTGTGTATATGGGCACAAAGGTGCTGGTGGCCACTTGGTTTAATTTTTGGATGGAATTCATTCTCTCCATAGGTCAAGGGTTCAATTCCCCTTGACCACCAATTTGGCCATTTTTCACCATTTTGGGCTAAGGCCCTGTTTGGCTGCGCATTAATTCAGTTTCAATGTTTGCTACTGAACTTTCATTCCGTAACTCATTTTTCGATGCGGTTTGTTCCGTGAGTTTCGTATTTCAGTTATCTTCAGTGTCAGAGGTTTCGTGTCATGTATCATTTATTTCGGATTTCCGTAGTTAGCTAATTCGAGTTCCGTCAATGTTAAAACGGCATTATTTCACCGAATTAATCAGTAATCAGCTTCGGGCGTCACACCCTCTTCTCCAGATATGTTTATTTATTTTATCGGTCTATCGCGACCGCCGAGCTTATGATTAATTCCCTTAATTATCCTCTAAGCCGGTACTAATTAATAATTAGCAAACTAATTATTAATAAATTAGGTCGGGGTGTTACACCTGTTCCCCATCTCGATCCCTCTCTTCGTCGTTCTACTCGAGTAAGAGAACTGCCAATCCATTTTCGTGACTTTCATTGCTTTTCCACTATTCTCTCTCACCATGAGCCTCAATCTTATCACGAGGGTCATACTAGCCCTCTTTGGCAAAATGTAATAAATGATGAATTACAGGCTTTACACAATACTCATACTTGGGACATGGTTGATTTTCCTCTGGGTAAAACTACTATAGGTTGCAAATGGGTTTGCAAGATCAAGACGCATTTTGATGGTTCCATTGAGTGCTATAAGGCTCGCCTCGTTTCCAAGTGCTTCACTCAAGAGTATGGGATTGACTATGAAGAGACCTTTGCTCCTGTCGCTTGTCTTACCTCTGTTTGGAGTCTACTGGTTGTTGTTGCTGTTCGCATATGGGGGTTATTTCAGATGGATGTTAAGAATGCCTTTCTTAATGGTGATCTTAGCAAAGAAGTCTATATGCAACTACCTCCAAGGTACGATCATCCCTCTTACAAAGTCTGTAAGCTCCATTACGCCTTGTATGGTCTCAAGCAAGCTCTTCGTGCCTGGTTTTCCAAAGTCAGTTTTGTTATTGGAGACTTTGGTTTTGCCACTAGTCCATATGACTCCACCTTCTTTGTTTGTAAGACTAACCATGGCACCACCCTTTTTCTCCTTTATGTTGATGACATGATTATCACTGGTGATGACTCTGCTGGAATTTCTACTCTAAAACAGTTTCTCAGCTAGCATTTCGAGATGAAGGATCTTGGTTCCCTTAACTACTTTTTGGGTCTTGAGATTTCCTCTGATTCTTATGGCTACTATTTCTCTCAGGCCAAGTATACTTCCGATCTCCTCACCCGTGCTAGTCTTACCGATAGCAAGACTGCTTCAACCCCTCTCGAGCCCAATGTTCGTCTCACTCCTCTTGATGGTACACCCCTCCGTGATGCTACCTTGTACTAACAGTTAGTTGGCAGTCTTGTCTATTTTACAGTTACTCGACCTGATCTTGCCTATGCCGTGCATATTGTCAGTCAATTTATGTTTACCCCTTGGTCCTCTCATTATGCTGCTGTTCTCCGAATCCTTCAGTATCTTAAAGGTACCCTCTTTCACGGTCTTCATTTTTTCGTTGACTCACCTCTTGAGTTGCGTGCCTACTCCGATGCTAATTGGGCAGGGGACCCGACTAACCGTCGTTCTACCACTGGCTACTGTTTCTTCTTTGGCACCTCTCTTATTTTCTGGCGTAGCAAGAAACAAACTGTCACGGCTCGCTCTAGTACTGAAGCTGAATATCGCGCTCTCGCCGATACTACCCAAGAGCTTCTTTGGGTCCGATGGCTTTTTGCTACCTTGGGAGTCCCCCTTCCTACTATTACTGTCCTCTACTGTGATAATCGTAGTGGTGTTTATATTGCCCACAATGATGTTTTTCATGAACGTGCCAAACATATCGAAATTGATTGTCACTTTGTGCATCAACACATTACCAGTGGTACTATTCGACTCCTCTTTGTCTCCTCTATCGATTAACCAGCCGACCTCTTCACCAAAGCACATCCACTAGGACGCCATCATGATTTAGTATCCAAACCCCAATTGGTCTCTACTACCTCTACTTGAGTTTGAGGGGGGGTGTTATCGTGTACTGTCAAATGTAGTATCCATATTTATATTGTACAGTTATACCTTGGCATATTCTCAGCATATCCTTGGAATATGCCAATATTATTCTCTGGAATATGTCAGTATTATTCCCTCTTGTATACCTATATATAAGCCGTCTTGTACATGTATTATTCACATTGAATATAAGGGTTTTAACCCATGTATCATTCACATTGGAATAATAACCATGCATCTTTCTCTCATCAACATATATATATATATATATATATATATATAGTAGCAAAATATTGAACGAGTCATCTGTTTCTCCTACGTTTTTAATCATTCTCTGCTTCTTCATCTTCATCCTGTTCATTTCACCAGCCATAGTTGATCGATCTAGTAAGTCCAATCTGTCACTTTGTATTAAAGAATATATATATATATATATATATAGAGAGAGAGAGAGAGAGAGAGAGAGAGAGAGACACACACACACACACACCACATAACGGAGCATTTATGCAATTTTTATTAATATTTCTGTCTTTCTCCCTCCACATAACACAGTCGTTCCAGTTGGAAGTAAAACACCCAGACCAGGAATCCTTCATCAGGTGATAAACGGAGGAATGAACCCACAACCATGGATCTGACATGAAATAAAGCATGGCAGCTGCATGGCTCGGTGCACTCTCTAGGGGTGTTTGGTAATAGCTAGGGTGTATTATGTTCATAATAAGTTTCTCTATCTTATTGTAATGAATTAATTGTGGTATGACTTTGTTTATATATGTAAGCCAAATGACAGTTCCCATTGCAGGTCTGTAACTTTGGAGTTAAATCAGAAATAAAATTTGTGTGAATAACTTTCAGAGAAGTATTTCCATCTTCAATAATAAGTCAAAATTTTACTTAAATTTGAGTAAATATCTCATTTAAATTTTATGTTATCCAATAATTCATGAATATTATTTAATCATTATAAATTTGAATTTATAAATAGTATTTTTTAGATTTAAATTTAAGTTTAAGTAAAAATAAATTTGTTATAAGTTTAAATTTAATGTTAATAAAGTTTTTTTAAAAAAATAAATTTTAACTCAAATCTAAATTTAAATCTCACTTAAATTTACTGCAGGAGCTCGTAATCATGTTTCATTTTGTTCATTTTTAAATCAAGGATTCACCTTGAAGCTTCTGTCCCAGGCAGTGCTGGAGCCAAGGTACGTTAAGCCCCCAGAATTTGAGAAATTCAATTTTTATATATTTAATTTTGTTAAATTTTTTAAAATAATTAGAAATTAATCTTGTCAAGTTTTTTTATAAGATTTTTTCATAATTTTTTATTTTGAATAAATTATATTAATATTTTTTAAATTTATCACTATTACACACAATTCTTTAAACTTTTATAAATTAAATTCAAATTATAATAATTTCTTATAAAATTTATCATTATTATATTCTTAAATTTTTAAAAATTATACTGATTTTTTTTTATTTTAATTAAAGTTTGTCTCGTAATATCGTTAACATACGGAATAAAATGATTTTATTATCAATTGACTTAAAATATATAAAAAGCTTTTTCGTGTTATACATCTTGTTTGTGTACGGTTCTGATGAAAATCAGGAGGACTTAACCCTAACCAACCCACTCCAGGAGAATGAGTAAGATGGTGACGACTTGAATGATGAGGACTCCACTTCTTCATCCAATCTGGCTGTCGGTGGTCTCCTTACTGAAGTAACAGTAGCTGTAATGAGCATCCCCAATAGCGATCCAACTCAGGGCATCGTCGATTTGCTTCTAGATCTGAAGCGTCAACGCATCGAGGACATCTCAATCGCGACCGTTGTCGAGGAGAAGAAGTCGTTGGCGTTGGACAAGTCTCAGACGTTGTTTCAACAGCTTTGGACCGATGAGAATGAGATCAAGCTATTACAGGAGTTTCCTG
The DNA here is from genome assembly GCA_008638375.1 of Nyssa sinensis. NCBI lineage: Eukaryota > Viridiplantae > Streptophyta > Magnoliopsida > Cornales > Nyssaceae > Nyssa > Nyssa sinensis. The sequence continues at coordinate 155,801 of VIRR01000535.1, read as the reverse complement.
TTTGTATGTGTATTTATGTATATAGTATTGATGTGTTTATGTTGAAATGGGATGGGGACTCTTGGGGTTTATGTACTCTTTAGGCAATCCATGGCATTGATGTTATGATTGCTTGAGATAAATGAATCTCTATCTCTCTGTTTTTTTGTTTAAAGCTATATCTTTTTGGTTTTAGATTTGGGTGACTGTTTTGATGGTTGTAATAATAAGGGAAAAGTGACTGTGTTATCAAATTTGCTAAAAAAAAGATCAAATTCTATTGTTCTTTACCTATATTTAGCTCAAATTTGGAGACTTATTTCATTCAAAGATTGAGAATTTCTAAAAAGTGAAGCATTTGCTGCTCTTGGTTTGGATAGATCGTTTGAATTGAATTCTTGGGGGTGGAGCCTTGTTTTATGTCTACCAGCATTGCGGTTCATCTAAGATGATAGTTTGATATGGTAAAGCTTGGTTGCTGAGTCAGAAGCAGGCGGCAATTTGCGGTGGTCAGGTATTGTGGGTTTGTTATATAATCCATCCAACGTGCGTGGATACATGTAGATTTTTTTCCCCAGTTTGTAGTCTGCTATAGTTAATATGTTTCATGGACGAGTGGTGGGCTATGTTTGTAGGAGTATTTTGTTTATAAGATTGGCATTTATAATTGCAAAGATCCTCTGATGGTGTAGGTTTGATATTTTTGTGTTGATAAGGTGATACTTGACGATGCTGTTTGTTTTTCTTTTTTAAGTAAAAATATCTTTTTCTCCCTCATAACAACCAAATCCAAATGCAAATGCAAACGCAGAGCTGTTACTGGAGAAGATGAATTATAAGAACCAGTGTAGGTATTTGAATTGTAACATTTTGATGAAAAGCTATTTCAATATGTTGGACCCAAAACAATCAAACTATATTGAAATAAAAAACGGTAACTCAATATTTCATGTCAAGCTCATGCCACTGCAGTGCAGCGCCACAATAGAAAAGACCTAAATAATAAAAGGAGACAGATGGCCAAAAGAGAGAAAAAGACGAAACAAAACTACTATTCATGTATGAACAGTAGCTACATGACTTGCATTAACAGAAAGCAAACCCACTGTACGGCTGAATGGCTTGGGCTGCGCCATGGCTTATAGCTTACGGCACACAGCACGCCCCTTACATCAATATCAATATATATATATATATATATATATATATATATATATAAAAATAAGTTATATAAAACTTAACCTTAACACAATTAGAAATACCACTCTCACTAGGACAAGGACTTCTAATCTAATTAGTATTAAAATAAATCAAATCCTATCAAAAATATAACTTAGTTTAATTGGCTCACATTGCCTTCCTTAAACCAAGGTCTTCAAGCTTCACCATACCAAGTAACCGCTTCAACTTCAAAAAAGAATTTGTTTTGAGCGGCTTTGTAAAAATATCTACAACTTGTTCTTCAGAAGAAAAAAATTCAAGCTGGATCTCCTTATCATTTACCAAGTCACGAATGAAGTGAAACTTGATATCAATATGCTTGCTTCTCCCATGAAAAATTGGATTCTTCGTCAATGCAATGGCTGACTTGCTATCACAAAATATTATTGTAGGTCCATCCTGCTTGTGTTGTAGAATACCAAGCATCTGCCGTAACCAAACTGCTTGAGTAGCAATATTCCCTGCTGCAATGTACTCTGCCTCTGCTGTTGAAAGTGCAACAACCTGCTGCTTTTTAGAAGACCAAGAAAATACACCAGAACCAAGATGAAAGACATATCCTAAAGTACTCTTTCGCATCTCAGTATCACCTGCCCAATCACTATTTGTATATCCAACAAGTTCCAAATTGTTAGAGGATGAGTAAAAAATACCACCACTTTGAGTACCTCGAATGTATCGCAAAATCCGTTTAGCAGCTTGCAAGTGAGATTGATGTGGAGTCTCCATAAATCTACTAATCAATCCAACACCAAACACAATATTTGGCCTAGTAGAAGTTAAATATCTCAAGCTTCCTACCAACCTTTTAAAGTAGGTTGGATTCACAAGATCACCTGTACCATCTCTCACTAACTTCAACCTTTCCTCAACTGGAGTCAAAATCGGATTGGACTTATCCATCTTGAACCTTTTCAAAATATTACTGGCATACTTTTTCTGTGAAATAAAAATTTCACCATCTGTTTGAACAACTTCAATGCCAAGAAAATAAGACATTAGTCCCATATCTGTCATCTCAAAGTGAGCTATCATAGCCTCCCTGAATTCTGAAATCAATTTTGGATTATTGCTAGTAAATATCAAATCATCAACATATAAGCACACAATAAAAATATTATCATGTGAATTAGACTTGACATATAAAGTATGCTTATAAGGACATCTCTCAAAACCATGCTCAACAAAATAAGAATCAATGCGTGTATACCATGCTCTAGGCGCTTGCTTCAATCCATACAAGGCCTTATTCAATCTAAAAACTTTATTTTCATGCCTTTTTATCACATAGCCAGCAGGTTGCTCAACATAAACCTTTTCTTCAAGCATACCATTTAAGAAAGCAGATTTAACATCCATTTGAAAAAAATTTCAATTATTTTGAGCAGCAAGATAAACAAACATACGAATTGTATCAAGTCTAGCAACATGAGTAAACACCTCAAAATAATCAATACCTTACTTTTGCTTGTAACCCTTAGCCACCAATCTTGCCTTAAAGCGATCTACCTCACAATTGGGCCTGTACTTTGTCTTGTACACCCACTTCACACCAATTGGTTTCTTACCACTAGGAAGAGTAGTAAGTTGCCATGTGTTGTTCTTCTCAATTGCATGGATCTCATCATCCATGGCTTTAATTCAATGATCATCACAAGAGGCTTCTTCAAAAGTCACTGGATCACAATCTGCAAATAAAGCAAAATTCACCAAATCTTCATCAGTTGGCTCATTATCATTACCAAAAACATAATCCTTTAAGCAAGCAGGCAAGTGGCGCTGGCGTTAAGGACGCCTAGAAGACTTTGCATAAGGTGATGACACATCTGAAGATGGAGGATCACTAATCTGAGGCTTATTCTGTACTTCAATCTGTGAATCTGTATTATTAAAAATTAAAGGTGGTTGGATTTGATCATTCTGAGACCAATCCCAAACTCTTTGCTCATCAAAAATCACATCACGACTAATAACCACCTTCTCTATTATTGGATTATACAACTTGTAGGCTTTTGACAATTGACCGTAACCAATAAAAATACATTTTTCACCTTTATCATCAAGTTTCTTTCTAAGATGATCTGGCACATAAGCATATACAATGCATCCAAACACCCTTAGGTGTTTAATGACAGGCTTCTGTCCACTCCAAACTTCCTGCGAGGTTTTGTTAGAAACACTTCTAGTAGGGCACATATTCAAAACATAAATAGCACAAGCAACCGCTTCAGCTCAAAATTCTTTAAGCAAATTTTTAAATTTCAACATGCATCTAACCATATCCATAACAGTTCTATTCTTTCTTTCCGCCACTCCGTTTTGCTGTGGAGTATATCTAGCAGTCAACTGATGCTTAATACCATGTTTCTCCAAAAAATCATCACAAACAAGATATTCTATACCCCTATCAGTTCTCAAAGTTTTAATTTAAAATCCGCTTCGCTTTTCAACATAAGCCTTGAATTTTTGAAAAGTATCATAAGCATCAGATTTATGTTGCAAAAAATAAACCCATGTTTTTCTGCTAAAATCATCAATGAATGTACTAAAGTACCTACTGCCACCATTAGAAGGTACCTCTACTGAGCACAAATCTGAGTGTATCAACTCCAAAGGCCTCTTGGCTCTCCATGAATTTCTTGTAGGAAAAACATCTCTATGTTTCTTTCCCATTACACAAGTTTCACAAACTCTATTTGGGATATCAATAGCAGGCAAACCAAAAACCCAATCTTTTCTAGCAAGAAAATTAAGACTGCCAAAATTTACATGCCCAAAACGCATATGTCACAACCAACTATCATCATCAATCACAGAACTAAAACAAGGTAAATTCTCACATTTAATACTCAATAGAAATAGACGATTTGGAGTCATGTTTACCTTTGCTATTAGCCCCATATGATCATCATTGATTGTGCAGACTCCATGATGGATTCGTATATCATAACCTCTTTCTGAAAGTTGCCCTATACTCAACAAATTTTGTTGCAAACTTGGTACATAAAACACATCTGAAATATACTTGTGAGACCCATTCTTCAATTTGATTGCTATTATGCCTTTACCCATCACATGTATCTTTGAATTATTTCCAAACTTTACTTCTGATCTAATGGACTCATCCAAATCAGAAAATATGTATTTCTTACCACACATGTGATTACTACAGTCAGTATCTAAATACCACTTAGCAACATCATCATTATGCACAACATTACAAGCCAGCAACACTGTCTCAACTTCATTATTACCACAAGGATTATTTTCAGCAATATTAGCTTGATGATCTTTATTATTTTGCCTTCTAGATCTACAATCAGATTTTTTATGCCCAAACTTGCCACAATTAAAACATTGACTATTGGATTTATGAGATTGTGGATTAGAATTGTTACCATCCCTTCTTCTTTGGACTGGTCTGTGTTGCCAATTATTATTCTGCCACTGATTGTTGTTCTACCACTGGTTGCCTCTGCCTCTTCCTCCGCCAAATCTGTTTTGTCCATTATTGCCTCTGCCTCCTTTATTATTGTGATTCTGTCCTTTGTTCTGGTAGCCTTGAAAACGTTGATTAAATCCTCCATTATTCTGAGACTCGCCTTTTTCATTCTTTAAATTTAATTGAGCTTGCAAAGCTTCCTCCAGAGAATTTTTTGATCTCTCATTCAAGCGTTGTTCATGAATTGTCAACGAACCCTATAATTCATCCACTGTCATGGACTTTAAGTTAGCCGACTCTTCAATAGCTGTCACTTTATATTCAAACCGCAGTGTCAAGTTTCGAAGAATTTTTTCAACAATTTGACGGTTTGCTATTTCTTCACCATTAGTCCTCATCTCATTAACAAGTGCCGCGGTCAGCGAAAAATACTCAGAAATGGTTTCTGATTTTTTCATCTGCAACAACTCAAAATCTCTATGCAATTTTTATAATCTAGTCTTTTTTACCTTATCAACACCAATATATATTTTTTTAAGAATATCTCATACTTGTTTCGCAGACTGAACATGAGCAATTTTACCAAGAACAGAAATATCTAATACTTGATGAATGCAATTTAAAGTTTTGAAGTGTACTTGTCTTGTTGCCCTATCTGCATCTTCTGCAAGCTCTTCCTCAATGAATTTTGTCGTCAAATCACTTGAGTTAAAAAAAGTTATTATCGAACTCTCCCAAATATGAAAAGGAGATTTCCCATCAAATTTGTAAACTGTATAAATAATTGAAGTCATCTTCATGAATAAAAAAATAATCAGGCTCTAATATCAATTGTTAGACCCAAAACAATCAAATTATATTGAAATAAAAAACAGCAACTCAATATTTCATGCCAAGCTCACGGCCACTGCAGCGCCACAATAGAAAAGAACTAAGTAATAAAAGGAGATAGATGGCCAAAAGGGAGAAAAAGACTAAACAAAACTATTATTCATGTATGAACAGTAGCTACATGAATTGCATTAATCAAGAACAAGCAAACCCACTGTACGGTTGCATGGCTTGGGCTGCGCCATGGCTTATAGCTTACGGCACATAGCATGCCCCTTACATCAATATATATATATATATATATATATAAAATAAGTTATATAAAACTTAACCCTAACACAATTAGAAATACCACTCTCACTACACTCTCACTAGGACAAGAACTTCTAGTCTAATTAGGATTAAAATAAATTAAATCCTATAAAAAATATAACTTGGTTTAATTGACTCACGCAATATGACCATTTTAAAAAATTAACTGGGGAAATTACTCATAACCCACATGTGGTGTGCACATAACCTCCTCCTCGTATAAAACTGGAACATTTATCCACCTCGTGAATTTTTTTTTGCCGTTGATAAAAAAAAAATTTCAAAACACTAGAATAGTTAAATCTCCTCATATTAATCTAATTATAATGTTTTTTACTTTGTATTTGGCTTAAGTAAAGTATTTCAAATTGTACTTGCTCTTTAAATTTTCAGGGATTCTCGTAAATAGCAAAATTGTGTATGTAGTATGATTCAAACAGTATTAACTTGCTTAGTCAGTGTGTGAAACACGCAATGTATATTTTGACCGAAATTTTTGGGGAGTTAAATGCTAATTTTTAAATTAATGGTCGTTATGTGAAAATAGTATTAACTATAGGAGATAAAATGTAATTTCCCAAATTGAAAGTCATCAAGCCGTTAAACCAAAAATGAAATTAAAGACTAAGAAGTGAAAGGGCATGGGGCTTAGAATTATCCACCTGACCTAAATGCATAAACACTCTTAATACATTTGAATTTATCTCAAACCAACAACCAAACTAAAATTTAAATGTGTTTTTCATATTCAAAACAATAAAGAACCAAAAAAAAAAAGTTATAAATATCTTAGAAATGGAGAGAGACATGGGTTTTACTTGTTAACTATCTTTTAAGGTAATTTTAAAATTAATAATACTGGCATAATTTTTTAACTATGAAGTGTGATTTAGTCAATAGAAACCATCAGTCTCATAAAGGGTCGTTTTAGAATAGCTTATGGTGATAGTAACATTTACCTACATTTAACAAACTAGTACAAAAATTCAATTGGGGAGAGGGTCTTGTCGCAATGTCCAAGTCTACATGTTACATGCCTAAATTCAAAGTAATTAATTATCAAGACAAAATCATAATGCACTCAAACGAACACCGATGCCCAAATCTTCAAGCAATTAAATAATATGAATTTTTATAAATAGAAAGACTATTGTCGTAATATTTGGGCCTACATACTACACGCGTAAAATTTAAAGTTATTAATCATGAATGACAAAATCATAACGCAGTCAAACGAATACTAATGCCCGAATCTCCAAACAATTAAATCGTATAAATTTTTTTAAGTAAAAAGACTGTTGTCGCAATACTTGAGCCTACATACTACACGCATAAAATTTAAAGTTATTATCATTGTATTTATATTCTCTAAAATATTTATCTTATAATAGCATATTTAAAAAATTAGAAATGGAAAGAAAAGCATAGAAAATGAAAATGGTGTTCAGGACCAAAAATAAAGCACACAATTTAATGCATGTGCTATCCTCTTTAATTAAAAGAAGGAAATTATTGATTTATAACAGTCAAGCAATTTAATGCGTGGTACGAAAATTCAGAAAAGAAGAAATTTGGGGAGAGAATTATTGAAGTAAAGCGGTCTACATATTCATTTAAAGTCCAAACACGTTATTCTGTGGTCAACAAATCAAATGACAGTCCCATCTGATGTTAGTTATCTTATAATAGCATATTTAAAAAATTGGAAATGAAAAGAGAAGCTTAGAAGATGAAAATGGCGTTCAGGGTCCAAAAATAAATTACATAATTTAATGCATGTGCTATCCTCTTTAATTAAAAGAAGGAAATTATTGATTTATAATAGTCAAACAATTTAATGCATGGTACGAAAATTCAGAAAAGAAAAAATTTGAGAAGAGAATTATTGAAGTACAGTGGTCTACATATTCATTTAAAGTCCAAACACGTTATTCTGTGGTCAACAAATCAAATGACAGTCCCATCTGATGTTACCTTGATAGGGAGTTTACTACATAAGAATTTTGGCCTTTGTATGCTTACATTTTCATTTGAAAATCCAGGAAGCATTCACATCTGGATTCATATCTTGTACAGTAGTATATTTACACTTCATATAATAACATACTTAAAAATATTATATATATATATAAACATTGCCAAGTCATATTTTTAAAATAGACAACATTTTTTTTTATATATACAAATATTTAAAACCAATGGAAAAAAAATTATAGGAATACCAATCTCTCATGTGCCCAGCAATTGAAAGATGTTTTTATTTTTTTGGTACAATGATGTGAGTAGGTTAATTTGAAGGCACGTCAATTGTGTAAAGAATATGCACTTGCACTATTTAAATAAGCTTTTTTATAATTTATAAATATGTGGGCATTGTGTGCCACAACAATGTGAGGCCAAAGAAAGAGTAATGATTTATTTTTTTATAACTCGGTATCCGGTTCTTCGGCCAACTAATTCAGGTGATCAATCCTATCATCTACTAGTGGGAGGCCGATTAAAGTTTGGACATCACCTCATTTGTATTAGCCTTAAAAAAAGTGACATTCGTTAAATTTTGACATGACGATATTAATTTGACCTTTGGCTTTCGATTGTATTAAGCGCCATTAGAACTTTTCAAAAATTAATTTTTCAAAGAAGATTAACCTATACTCAAAATTAAATTGACTTAAGGTCAAATTAATTATAAATAAAGTTTATATCTAAACTTAACAATAATTTTAAAGTATGTATCTAATAAAAATGCATGACATGCATGAACACATAATTTGACATTGTACATTTTTTTCAGACATTGTTATAAATACGAGATGTCTTGAATTTTTACTTCATGACTAGTACTAATAAATCACATGACTCAATACTCACTCAACAAACACTATATAAAAAAAATACAATCTTTAAAAAAATAATCACTTACATAAATTATCCAAATTTCGTAAGAAAATCTAATTCAAAAGTATTTCTTGTTTTATTTCTATAAACTCTCCTTTAAAGAAAGAAAAGAAGAAAACGCAACCTCCTTCTGATGGACATGGGCCCTCCGCCATTTATTTTTCCGCAAGGACTTAAAGTGCGCAAAAGACTTGCTGTCTGCCAAAAGCACAATGACTGATAATTATTTAAGTACTTTTTTACTTGTTGTGACATCATTCTCAACAATATTTTTACAAAAACATTTAATTTATACTTCAACTTTAAATTTTAACATGTTCTAATTAGATTTTTATTTTCTTATGACAATACAAAAATATTTAATTTATACTTCTCATTTAAATCTTAACAAGTGGTGATTGGAAGATTAGTTTATTTGGTTTAAAGAAGAAAATAAAGTAAAGAATGCTAAATTTTATAAGTTTATTTCCTAAATTTTGATTTTTCAAATAACAGAGTATTATTAATTTTTGTTAGTCATATAATTTGGCACACAATTACACGAAAAGGTAAATATTTAAGAAGTTAGAATTATTTATAATAATAAATTCCGGATATTCATTTGGAGTCACATCGTGCCCTATTCAACACATAAAATGATAAGTCTTATGATTCATTCAAATGTGAAGGCCTTGTCTAGTATATTTTCTTTTTATCAATGTAAGTTTATTCGTTGTTGTGCTAATGGCATAGTCCATGAAGTAGCTCGTCATGCTAGAAATGTTGATTAGGTTATTATGTGACTAGAGAATTCTTCTTTTTTTATTGTAAGAATTCACTAGTTTATTTCTTCTCAATTATACATCTCTTTCTCTCCAAAAAAAAACAATTGATAATTCCCATCTCAGATGTTACATGATGGGGGGCGTTCACTACATAGCATATTAATTTCCCCTTGGTTTGTCTGAATTTTATTTGAAATACTTGGACTCATATTGATGTAAAACTAGTTCATGAAGCATTTTTACCCTAATTGTATCATCAAAAACTTAATTAGTAACTTATTAGTATTTTGAGAGACAAGCAAAAAGGCGCCAACAAATCTATATTAGATCCAAAAACACCATGTTCAATTCATCATTTAGGGCTCGAAAAATGCCTTTTTAATGTTCCATAAAAGTTTTGTTTCATCAATAATTTTTCATAGAATTATCCATAAAATTTTAAAATGCCTTTTTAATGTTCCATGTAATTTGGTTTAAAGTTGTTTAACGATTTTGAATTCTCCAAATTTGAGCGTAACTAAAACTTTCCGTTTCTAACTTTTTTAAAAATTATTTTCATGTTGTATTAGAATTGTAATTATTTTTTATAATTGGGATGTAATATTAATTCATTTAATTGGAGATCATTCTATCATTAATAAAGTTTTATATTTCCATTTTACTCTTATATATATATATTAATATTAACATTGCTATGTTAGAAGAAGATCTAGTCTCTATTTTATTATCATTGTTCCGCACATATTTTTTACAATAATTTGTTTACACTTACTAAAATAACATACTAATTTTCGCTGATAAAAAAATGCTAAAAAAATTTATATATAGAGATTGTTAACTCACATTTCTAAAATAGATGACAACAAGCAACTTTCACTTGAGCAATTATTTAAATTTTTGAAGTCAATTACAAAAAAGCTATTGTATACGATAAAGGTACCTTCCACATCCCTTCTCTATATATATGCAATTGTCTATATAAGTGTCAGCAAAGAGGTTGGAGTAACCATACGGATCCTTCTCTCATCAACATATATAGTAGCAAAATGTTGAACAAGACTTCTGTTTCTCTAACTCCTTTCATCATTTTCTGCTTCTTGATTTTCATTCTCTTCATTTCTCCGGCCATAGCTACACGACAACTATTCGCCTCTCCTAGTAGTAAGTACAATCTCTCATCTGATTTTATTCCATGTAGTCTTCTGCAAATTTATTTATATTTATTATTTTCTCAATCTTTCTCCCTCTGCGTAACACAGGATCACTACCTAGCCCGTCAATTCCGACGCCTATTCCCCCCGTTCCAGGACTAACTTAGCGGGTGATAAATGGAAGAATGGACCCATAACCATAAATGTGACATGAAGTAAAGCATGGCAGCTGCATGGTTCTCATGCATTCTGGGGCTGTTTGGTGCTAGTATTTTGTATTTCATAATAAGTTTCTCTATCTTATTGTAATGAATTAGTCTGTGGTATGGATTTATTTATATGTGTAAGCCAAATTACAGTTCCACTGTGTGTCTGTAACTTTAGAGTTGAGTCTGAAATAAAATTTGTGTGAATAACTTTCAGAGAAGTTTCCAAGTTAAAAATCAATGAGTTCGTTGAAGCAGACTGATTATACCATAAAATTAAGTAATTTGTACTTTCGATTATTGAACTAATGATTATATACCATAACATTAGATTAAATGTAATGATATATGTTTTATCTAATTGTTATGATTATCATTTTTTTTAAATTTTCGTATAATGTCTATAAATATGCTTTAAGAATAAACACTAGGTTTTTCATACTAACTTGATATATATATATATATATATATATGTATGTGTGTGTGTGTGTGTGTTGTATCTTAGTTTAACATCCATATACATTATTAGAAAGTGACAAGCAAAATATTTCTTATGTCAGTGATGTATATTGATAATGGTACATTTGACATGAGAACCAGAAGGATGTGGCATGTTAGTTATTTGGGAATTCTCTATGTAAACTCGTGTTGTTATTTTGATTAATTAGTGAATTTTTTTATAATGATTGAGTTTTTCTACCTCTTGAGAATTTTTTCGCTATACATCATTTTATCTTTTATATTTTTTCTGTTTTGATTTATTATAAATGCTTGATGCGTACACTTAAATTCACTGTCTACATAATTTAATCAAACTTATATGGATTGAATAAAGTAGACCAATTACCAATCATCGTAATTAATTAAACATAATTTTATTAGATTTTAATTGATTATATAAGTACATAAATTTTGTCTACTCAACTTCAAAAAGAGAGAGAATAACCATCACATGGACACGGCTCAGCCCTCTTGCATTTATTTTTCCTCGGTGGCTAGGAGCAACCAAAGACTTGTACCTATAGTTATTAAAATCTGATCAGACGATGAATCGATAAAGGGTTGATTCACGGTTCACTAGTTCAACCGTTAGTTCAACCGATTTTATAATTAATACATTAAAAATGTACATAAATCTATTAAAACCTAAGAAAATAACAAGAAAAAAATATTTTTTTTTATGTAGTGATAAATAACAAAATATAAGCATAATCATTGAAATTATCTTAATATATAAGTTTTATATATTTGTATATATAACAAATATACATGCAACAATATCTTATTTTAAACCAGATTTTATCATTTAATCATCAAATATAAGAAGTTTTGTGAGAAAAAAAAGGTTGTAAGTATTAAAAAAACAAAAGGTGGTTCAACCTAATTTTTTTTTAAATCGGCCAGTTCACTTGATTTTTTTTTTAAAATCGGTCAGTTCAATTAATTTTTTTTGATTCTTTAATAAAAATGGTATATTAATTGAATCGAACCGGTTTAATGTCTGGTTCCCGGTTCAACCAGTTGAACCGGCCGACTCGGTCTGATTCTGATCACTATGCTTCTACCATTTGCGGCCTGTAAAAGATACAATGACGGACTTAGTTGACACCTATTATCAATCACAAATATTTTTTGAATAGATCCGGTATAATGACATGATAACTGTGCTTGCATTTATTTTTGCTTGATGGCTAAGAGAAAGGCTTGAACCATTGGCGGTCTACCAAACCAAAGGCACAATGACTGACTTAGTCAAATGTCAAAGACCTTCAAAGTGGTGGTTTCGCATCACTTGCCAAAAGGAGCCTTTTCCACAACTTTGACAAATGTGGTGCGAACATTTCATGTTACAAAAACGTGTAGATTTCAAGTTATATTTTTAAAATTCTATTTCAAATATATATTTTAACGTGATGACGTTTTTGTAAAATATGTTAGCATGTTGTTCCAAAATATGTTTGAGAAGCAACGGCAATATATTTTTGTAATAAGTTTAACTATTTATATAGGTCTTATGTGTCCAAGCAATATATATATATATATATATATATATATATTATAACCATATTTTTTATACAATATATATATATATATATATATTATAACCATATTTTTTATACAATAAAAAACATAGCTGTTCACGAGAACTCTAGTACATTGTTCAATTACGTAAATTTTGTATTACTTTCTCTTTTTCTCTTTTTTTCATTTTCCTAATAAATATTAATAAAAACCTTGAATTTATTTTTAGTTTAAGTTATTTTCCTTCAATTTATTTTTAAATAAAATAATAAAAAAATCTTTAAAAAAGCTGTACAGTTTTATTATTTTAAAGAAAAAATTAACTGGAGTGATATATCCCTATATTATCAGGTAAAGTCAAGTGGTCAGTGTAATTTCAAAAAACATAGAAAAAATTATTATAATTATCAAAAATCTCAAAAAAAATTAGTATATCCAAAAGATTTTTAACAATCATATAAAAAATATGATTTTCCAAAACTACTCTTTAATTCAAAGTATCTAATGTTTTAAAATTCAACCAGAAATGTAATTAAGAAATTTCCATTACATCTTAGAAATATTAACTGTGAGTATGGTTATACATGTGACAGTCTCATAAAATAATTTTTTATTTATAGTAATCTTGATCTCTATGAAATAATAATTTTACTAAAATATTAATTAATGCTTTTCTTTTAAATCTAAGCATTTTTCCTCACAACAAAGCTTCCTCTTTATTTTTATTTTTCTTTTTATTTTTATTTTTCTTTTCTTTTGTTCCTCATCTTTCCAAGGAAGAAACCCATGTGGATATTTTTTTTCAATTGCCTTGCTTATAGGAACACAATAGGGCTGTAGACGAATCGGATTCGAACCGAATTAGAGCCGATTCGAATTCGATCCGTTTAATAAGAAATCCGCTCCGATCCGTTAATCCGACGGATCATGCGAATGTCAATCCGTATCTGAATGCGTTACTAACTAGATATCCAATCTGTTAATCCGATCCGATCCGTTTAAAATTATAACATATATATATATATATATATATATATATAAACGGATCGGATCAGCCTATATCATATCCGATCCGTTTATACTTGGGATAATCGGATTCGGATCGGATCGGGTCACGAATCACTATTTTTAAAACTATATCTGAACTTAACAAATTAGATCTCGAATCGGATCGGATCGCAATCGGATCCATTGACAGCTCTAGAACACAACACTACCACATATCTACATACATAAACACTAAAACACATAATGAGAATGTGACACGTAGTTGATAAAATATAAATTAAAAAGATATATTTAAATAAATTTATAATAAATATAAGAAAAGTTTTTAACTAACAAATTTAGGGATGCAAAAATAAAAATTAAGAAATATATTTAAAAAAAAATTTCAAAAAGCATAAGAAATGTTTTTAATAAAAAAAATTGAGGGACGCCTCATCCCCATTGCCTCTGTCCCGGCTGACCGGGTCCTTGCGTAATATTTTATCTGAATGATAGGATTTTATTAGGCAAGTTCTTAAAATCACTTCATGCAAAAACTTTTCAAACTTTTGACCAATCTGCCAAGAGGCATGATGACTGACTCATGTAGGAGCTATTTTCAATCACAACCTATTAAGGCCTAGGACCTTAGTGAGAGTCATCCCTAGACATGCTTAATGAAATTTTTTCGTTTCATTTGAAATTACGAAGCACCCAATCTTAGAAAAATCTAACTTCAGATAAAGCATCTGCCATCTTTGAATGATGTTATGGTTGCTTAAAATTTTTATTAAAAATATTTATATAATTGATGTAATAGTATTGTATTAATTTTATATCACATGATGATGTGTTAAAAAATTAATACAATACTGTCACATCAAATGTATAAATATTTTTAATAAAATTATTATATCAATATAACAATACTCTCATCATTTACTTTCAATACCCAGCACGTCATCGATGGTTTGTCACAGAAATTCAGTTATGACTCAAATTAAGAAAAAGTTTACATCTATCAAACATGGAAGAACTACATTGTTGTTAGAGACATAACAACATTGACGTGGTGATAATTTTATTAAATAATCACTAACTGATTACTATCTAAGAATTGTTATTGTTATCTTGATTAATTAGTGAATTCTTTTAATATCTTATAACAAATATATATGCAACAATATCTTATTTTAGACTAAATTTTATTATTTAATCATCAAATATAAGAAGTTTTGTAAGAAAAAAAAGGTTGTAAGTATTAAAAAAACAAAAGGTGGTTCAACCTAATTTTTTTAAAAACCGGCCGGTTCAATTGATTTTTTTCGGTTCCTTAACAAAAATGGTATATTAATCGAACCGAACCGGTTTAATGTCTGGTTCTCAGTTCAACCGGTTGAACCAGCCGACTCTATCTGATTCTGATAACTATGCTTCTGTCATTTGTGGTCTGTAAAAGATAAAATGACGAACTTAGTTGACACTTATTTTCAATCACGAATTTTTTTTGAATAGATCTGGTATAATGACTTGATAACTATGCTTTTATTTTGCTTGATGGCTAAGAGAAAGACTTGAACCATTGGCGGTCTACCAAACCAAAGGCACAATGACTGACTTAGTCACAGCCAAATGCCAAAGACCTTCAAAGTGGTGGTTTCGCATCACTTTCCAAAAGGAGCCTTTTCCACAACTTTGACAAATGTGGTGCGAACATTTCATGTTACAAAAACGTGTAGATTTCAAGTTATATTTTTAAAATTCTATTTCAAATATATATTTTAACGTGATGACGTTTTTGTAAAATATGTTAGCATGTTGTTCCAAAATATGTTTGAGAAGCAAACGGCAATATATTTTTGTAATAAGTTTAACTATTTGTATAGGTCTTATGTGTCCAAGCAATATATATATATATATATATATATATATATATATATATATATATATATATTATAACCATATTTTTTAGACAATGAAAAACATAGCTGTTCACGAGAACTCTAGTACATTGTTGAATTATGTAAATTTTGTATTACTTTCTCTTTTTTTCATTTTCCTAATAAATATTAATAAAAACCTTGAATTTATTTTTAGTTTAAGTTATTTTCCTTCAATTTATTTTTAAATAAAATAATAAAAAATCTTTAAAAAAAGCTAAAAAAATTTAGTCAAAATTTAAGAAATTTAAAAATAAATAAATAAAATATTCAGTTTTATTATTTTGAAGAAAAAATTGACTGGAGTGATATATCCCTATATTATCAGGTAAATTCAAGAGGTCAGTATAATTTCAAAAAACTTAGAAAAAATTATTATAATTATCAAAAATCTCAAAAGAAATTAGTATACCCAAAAGATTTTTAACAATCATATAAAAAATATGCTTTTCCAAAACTAATCTTTAATTCAAAGTATCTAATGTTTTAAAATTCAACCAGAAATGTAATTAAGAAATTTTCCTTACATCTTAGAAATATTAACTGTGGGTATTGTTATACATGTGATAGTCTCATAAAATAGTGTCTTATTTATAGTAATCTTGATCTCTATGAAATAATAATTTTACTAAAATATTTAATTAATGTTTTTCTTTTAAATCTAAGCATTTTTCCTCACAACAAAGCTTCCTCTTTATTTTTATTTTTCTTTTCTTTTGGTCCTTATCTTTCCAAGGAAGAAACCCCTATGGATATTTTTTTTCAATTGCCTTGCTTACAAGAACACAACACTACTGTATATCTACATACATAAACACTAAAATACATAATGAGAATGTGACACGTAGTTGATAAAAATATAACTTAAAAGGATATATTTAAATAAATTTATAATAAATATAAGAAAAGTTTTTAACAAACAAATTTAGGGATGCTGATCTGCACTTTTTGGTCTTCAGTGGGGGCTCCAAACTCCGCTGCTTGAGAAACACTCAAAAGGAGATCAGAGGGCCACCAGATTGGCTCCGGCAGTAGCCGCTTCAATGCTCAAGTCAATAAACTTAATTAAAAGACTGTAATGTAAACCAAAGAATGAGCATGAAAATAAAAAGCGCACCTTAGGGTTTAATTTATAGGCTTTGGCTTTCCTAAGTTGATTAGGATTTGGAGCCTTGAATATAGGGATTTGATCATCGGAGAATGACAGTTGCCTTGTTGGACACTGCGCTTGAGAGATATTCGTGAGTGGCAGTTTCCTTGTTGAAGACTATTTCCTTTTTCTTAGCTCGGTAGGATATTCAGGGCGGTAATGAGCTCTGAACTCTGATGGAGGCTCTGAAGGCCCTGTGCTTGGAACTGTGAGTTCTGAAGGATTAGTGCCCAAGCCTGATCTGAATGGCTGAGTCTGCTCTGAATGACAAAGCTATATTTGATCAATATTTACACGTGTCACATGGAGACTGGTCTATCACTTTATAGTATATCAGTTACTCCCCCCCGAGCCCTAGTTCGCATCCAGAGTGTAACTAGGGTTACGAACTTTCGAAAAAGTCACGTATCCGGTCTCTCCGATTTCCAAGACGGCTGTTGGCACCTCATTTATCGCACAGTCGACGCTTGGGCTTTCGAGGTCATCATTACCTGCAACCGTCATGATAGTTCGGCTTGGTGGGCCCCCACTTCTCGAAAAGGTATATAAAGATGAAGAGGGGCTTTGTACGCTCTTTTCCTCACCATTTTGACTATACTAAAAAAGGATACCACCATTGTTAACTCTGCGCAACCAGTGAAACCGAAGTTCCGGCTTAGAACAAGTTCGACTAGTTTTCCTTTCATTTTCTTTTTATTAAGAATTCCATCTTCCCCTTTTTGTTTCCAAGCAATGTCTGCCCCTTCTTCATCTTTTAGTTCTGGTGATGGTACAAGAAGCTCTTCGGAGATGATTGTGTCGTCTCATATAAAAAATGTAGGTAGTCATTCTGCCAGTGATACCGAAAATAGGTCGGTAGGATCCCCCTCTAGTTCAGAGGTCAGGATATTGGATGCCTTCATAGAGCCTAGGAATAGGGTTGGGGAGGCCTCTGATAGGTCTTTCTAGAGAGAGGAAGGTGAGAGTGCCATAACACAGGATATGATAGATGAATTAATAAAAAAGTATGACTTCCCTTCAAATGTTACTTGTAGAATACCGGATGCCTTAGACCGCCCAAGTGACGTTCAACAGGGCGAGATCTGTGTCTATCGAGCCTGGTTTGAGATGGGGTTGAGACTTCCCTTTTTTGATTTAGTTAGGCAGTTTTTCTGTTCGTTTAATATTTGCCCAGCCGATCTTAACCTTAATAGTTGGAGGCATCTTCTAGGGTTTATAGTGCTAGGGCACCAGAATAATGTTGATGTGTCCCTTGAGTTGATCCGTAGCAATATGAATTTGAAATATATGAGGTCGGAAGTCCTTTTTTACATGTCTTTTGATAAAGGGTTTAGACCCCATTCCTCTGTACCCACTTCCAACAAGACTTGGAAGAAGTGGTACTTCTTTATAGGAAGAGGATGGGAGCTCAAGGACTTTCAAGACCATATCTCAACATTCCTCTGGAGTACGGGGTTCAAGGGTGAGACCCCATTTTCTTGTGATTGCTCTTGGTCTTATTTTTGTATATCTTACCTCCAAGTTGCTCCTCTGACCACTGTTTCCATGCTTTTTGCCTAGATAAGGGTGCTAAGAAGAGGTCTATTTTTACAAACGAGCTCCATACCCAGTATCGTTAGCTCCTTCAGACCTCAAATCGAGCTCATACGGTCATCGTTACCTTGGAGAATCTAATGGCAGCCATCAAACGTGCCGAAGAACTCAAGAAGTCTCTGTTTGCAAATTGGGTTCTAGAGCAGTCAGTCCAAAGATCGGGAGAGACCTCTTCTCCTGTTGAGCAACCCCTCCAAGTAAAGAGGAGGAGGTTGATTTCAAGCTCTCCTGATTGGACCCATTCCGAGGATGAGAGAGAAGCCCCTGCTCCAATATCCGTAGTCCCCCTGCCCCGATTAAGAGAATAAGCAAGGGGAAATCGGCTGCCAAAGCCCCCCAAGCCCCGGACGACTCCGTCTACCAGGCCGCAAAAAAGGCCTTGAAGGAATTTTTGGCTAAGGGCCCTTAGAAGTACAAGGGGCAGAAGCCAGAGAAACTGGTGACTGATCTAATGTCCCTTCAGATCAAGGTAACCCCTTGAGTTCTCCTCTATTTCCCTCTTTTTAAGTACTGACTTGCATGTTTTGTATTCTGCAGACCATGCACACTCTTGCAGCTCTAACAGAGACTTCTCTAGCTTTAGAAGAAGTTGACAAACTTCAGGCTGAACTGGACGAAGTTAGACTACAGCACAAAACGACTCAGTCTGCAGCTCATGCTGCTGAGGAGAAGCTGAAAGAGGTTTCCAATTCTCTGGCTATTATGGAATCTGAGAGGGATCTTCAAGCTTGGAAGGAGGAAACACTTCAGAAGGAGTTGTATGATCTCCGGTATGCCTATGATCAGAAGCTTCAGGAAGTAGTAGCGGCTGCCAAAGTTGAGACTGAGATAGAGATGAGGGAGGAGGTTCGTGAAATGGGTCGGGAGCTGATTCAACATGGTTACAATACTTTCAGATCTAAGCTCCTTGCCAAATATTCAGACTTCGATCTGTTAGCCATCGAAGGTACCATTGCCCCTCTTATCGTGGCTGAGGCACCGAGTGACAAAGCGACTCCTTCAGAACTCCCCTCCGAAAGGAAGCTGCCCCGGCTGATTCTGAAGCTACGGACTAAACTCTCTTTATATGTATTTTGCTCCATCTTTTTTTTTGGAAGACTGATGTACTTGAATACTTTCACCAATGAATTTAAATTTCTTCAAAACTTGAATGTCTTTACCCTTCCGAACTGAAACACTTGTACACTCTGTGGATTGTTGTGGATGCCAAGCAAGACCAGTATTGTTTTAAGTCGTTGTAGCTCTGCAATCTGAACCTGGGCTCCAATCTTTGAAGCTTGTAGAAGAAATGTTCATGAGTTGATTGTATTGCAGAACAATCCTTTTAACTGATTATGATCAGAGACTGTCTTCCGGGTAGAGCATTTTGAGTAGTTGAATCAGAACTTGTTCTGAGTAGCTTTGAATAGTGGGACTTGCGAGGATTATGATATGTGAGATGACTTATGATAACCGATCGTTCATAATAAGAATTTGTGTCCAACAGGACTTAAAGAAATTGAATTAATCAAAACCTTTGCTCGTAATATCGGAAGAATAAGTAATAACTGAACCAGAATTGGCTTTTCACACATTGAGGTTATATATTCTGTTGAGCATGTTCATCCTTGTAACGTATGAGGCTTTCAGAGGTCAGTACCTTACAATGGACCAGACCAAGAGGTCTATGCATTTAAAGGACTAGGCCTAAAGGACTTGTAATGAATACAAGGCTTTAGGGGTCAATACGCTGGACTAGACTTGGGGGTCTGTGCATTTGAGAGGACCAGGCCTAAAGGACTTGTAACGAATACAAGGCTTTAGGGGTCAATACGGTGGACCAGACCTAAGGGTCTGTACATTTGAAAGGACCAGGCCCAAAGGACTTGTAACGAATATAAGGCTTTAGGGGTCAATACGCTGGACCAGACCTAGAGGTTTGTACATTTGAGAGGACCAGGCCTAAAGAACTTGTAACGAATACAAGGCTTTAGGGGTCAATACGCTGGACCAGACCTGGGGGTCTGTACATTTGAGAGGACTAGGCCTAAAGGACTTGTAACGAATACAAGGCTTTAGGGGTCAATACGCTGGACCAGACCTGGAGGTCTGTACATTAAGTTGAAAATACTTGATGGAGAGATTTTGAGAAAGAAAGCATCTTTATTGATAATACTTTCGTAAGTGTTCTACATTCCAGGGTCTGGGTATAGGTTTCCCAGACATGTCTCCTAACCAGTAGGTGGTAGGCCTAATAGTCTTTGTCACCCTATAGGGGCCCTCCCAATTGGGTGATAATTTTTTCATTATAGGATCCTTAGTGTTTGGAAATACTCTTCTTAGGACAAGATCTCCAATCTGAAAGTTAAGGGGTTTTAGCCCCTGTTTAGAGCTGTTGGCCATTCTGTGTTGATATACTTCCATTCTGAGCCTGGTTTGATCTCGTTTTTCTTCCAATAAGTCCAAATTTTTCACAAGCTGCTGATTATTACTCTCTTGGTCAAAAGCTTCAGTCCTCAAGGTAGGCATACCTATCTCAATAGGGATCACCGCCTTGGTACCATAGGCAAGTGAGAAGGGAGTTTCAGTGGTAGGTTTTCTTCTAGTTGTTTTGTAGGCCCAAAGGACTCTTGGGAGTTCTTCCACCCATCTTTCCTTGGCCTCTTCCAACCTTTTCGTAAGAGTATCAAGGATTGTTTAATTGGTGACCTCTGTTTGCCCATTGGCTTGAGGATGGCCTAGAGAGGCAAAATGTTGACTGATATGCAGGTCTTGGCAAAATTTCTTGAAAACTTTACCAGCGAACTGCGTACCATTATTTGAGATAATTACTCGCGGTATGCCGAACCTGTAGACTATGTTCTTCTAAGTGAAATTCTTAACTTCTTTCTCCGTAATGTGTGTTAGAGGTTCTGCTTCTACCCATTTGGAGAAATAGTCAATAGTCACTAGGAGATATTTCTTGTTTGGTGTGGCTTTTGGTAATGGACCTATAATGTCCATACCCCATTGAGCAAAAAGCCATGGGCTGGTAATAGGAATGAGCTCATGGTAGGGCTGATGCTGATAGGGAGCGAACCGTTAGCATTTGTCGCATTTCTGAACGTACTCCTTTGCCTGCTTTAGCACACTAGGCTAGTAGTAGCCTTGTTTAGAGCTCAATGAGCTATAGTTCTGCCCCCATTATGGTTTCCACATATTCCTTCATGTATTTCTACCAGAACATATTGAGACTCCTTTAGTGACAGACATCTCAACAAGGGTTGAGAATAAGATCTACGATAAAGCTTCCCATTTATAATAAGGTACCGAGCTGCCCTAATTCGGATCCTTCTAGCCTTGTTCTTGTTTTCTTGGAGGAGCCCTCCTGTAATACCTCGACCCGAGCTTGGTGGGACCGACCCGAGTTAGCCGGTATCCGACCCGGTAAACCCGGGCCCTGGCATATAACCCGTAATGAAAATAAATAAAATATACATAAAATAAATAATAATAATAATAATAATAGGAATAATAATAATAATCAAAGAAATATATATATATATATATGTATTAGTACATGGTTATATATATATATATACATGTTGTGCAACGTGTGCGTGTATGAGAATTTCATGGAATAGGTACGGACAGGTGGCAAGGCAACCGACCCAAGGTCGGTCAAGTAGGTTAGATAAATTGAGAGAGAGGAAGAATTTAGAGAGAGAAAGTTGAATTTTGGAAAGTGGAGGTCTTGGAAGAAGAGGGAGAAGCAGTAACTGAGCAGGTAACTAGCTGAGTGATTTTCTTTTAAGTTTAAATTATATGTAGAGTAATTGGAACTTAGAGCTTGAATGAAAAACTAAGAAACTGGGAAAAGAAAAAGAAAATATACGCGATCGAACATGGCAAGTTTTTGTACGTTAGATTAATCTCAATTTTGAGGTTAGGAATCAAGATCTTCCCTCTAGGAGTTCAACGCAAGTTGAATCATGAGAAACGGTTGAGAATTGGCCATTTGGTGGCCAATTATTCAGTCACCGGTGCAACACCGGAAAACTGAGGTGGGTGTCGGAAAACCGTGATGGTTTAGGGCCAAAATTTGTTCTAAATTATAGTTTGAAGTCTTAGAATTAATTTGATAAAAAAATAATCAAGTTTGGATGTGAAAATTGTGGAAAAAAAATGGGAAAAATAGTGAAAGTGGATGAATTCTGGCGACCGGCGCTGGAGATGGTGACGGGATAGCGGCCGGAAAGTCGGGGGGCTGTCGGGTCAAACTTCAAGCGGGTCTGGGTTCGAATCTGGGTACTGGTCCTGACCGTTTGAAAATGGATCCTGTGACTGCTGACGTCAGCATGACATCATGCTGATGCAGCAACCAAACTAAACCCTTGGTTTGACCGAACTGGACCGGCCCAATTGAATTGGGACAGAACCGGACAGTTCACTTAATAGTTTCTGAAAATTTCACTTTAACCCCCCAAACTTTCGGTTAATCACACAATTTCCCAGAAAATTAAATAACAATTAATTTAAAACCCTTTTTAAATTTAGGAAATTATTAAAATACCCTTAAGCCAAAATTAGTCAAACGAAGTCCAAATTGAGTAAACCAATAGTGCATTTTGACTATTTTGGGGGTTCTGAACCCAATAGTGGGGTCCGTTTTATGAGACGGGACTCCAAAAAAATAAGACACATTAGAGTATAAATTACCAAATTGCCCTTAGTGTCCCTAAAACCAAATAGAAGTCAGAGAGAGTCTAAACTGACTTTCTTCGACGTTCCGGACTCAATGGTGAGGTCTATATGTTGAAATAAGGTACAGAAAAATATGACATGTAAATATGTAAGGCAATAGAATTAAACTTTTAAACTTAAAGAAGCGATCCAGAAAATGTAATTAAAATAGGAAAGAGATTAAATGACAATTTAATCGAGTAATGTTATAAAATGTAACCGAACTTTGGAATGTGATTTTAGGGAATTTCAAAGGAGGGATTTGGAGTTAAGCTTTTGGAATTCAGGTGAGTGTTTCATGCCATACTGAGGTAGACATTTTCAGTATAGATATAAATATTGAACTCTTTTATGACATATCGACATATGATATCGTTTTCCTTTATAGCCCTAGTTTAACTGCTATACTGTATACAATTTGAATGATCTATTGACAACTGTTTTGTCTTCTTTGACTTAAGAAAATATGTTCGTAAGATACTCAAATGTTTTATGATATTCTTACAAATGTTTGAACTGTTTTAACTGAATACCAAATAAGGAACTTTGATTTGAGTGATTGAACTACTATTGATGATTATTGATTTTGGATATGATTTTGATGCTTTGAATAGAACACTCTTCTATGATTGGTCACTATCGAATAGGTTGTGATTATCGAACCTGTAATACCCTGACCTAAATTTCAACTGAGTGGGCCATGTAAACCGAGCCGTTAGGGTTTTCTGTCTTAATATTAAATGAAATGAACGGTCTGAAATCTCAATAGTGTCAGAGGTACGGATAATGCCCGAGCGATGCCCAAGCAAGCCATGAACGGATACCGAAATTTAGATAAAAATATAAAATAAATAAAATGAAATAAAAAGAAAATAAAAGGGAAATAAAAGTTGAAGAATAAAATAAAAACAAAATAAAAATCCATTTATATAAGTATATATATTTGTACCAATGTATGTGTCACAAATATATATATATATATACATATTAAAAGGTATATGTGCATGGGTAGATAATCAATTGGATAAGTATCTATAAGATATGATAAGGATCTTGGGGATTTAAATTTAAAAAAAAAAAAAAAGATGATGAGATTGATTAGGATTTGGAAAAAAAAAAAAAAGAGAAGAAATTTCCATGAAAGTGAATGGGAGAGAAAAGAATATATATATATATATAAATATATATTTATGTGCGTGGTAGATACATATATATATATAATATAAAATAAAAATAGTCAATAAAGGGGGCGTGATTTAAGGGAATGGAGAAACAAATTGTAACTGAGAGAGAGAGGGGCGGCAATTACTAGAAGCAGTAACAGAAGAGTTTTGGGTTTTAAAAAAAAAAGAAAAAAAGAGATAAGGCTGAGGGAATCAGGAAAAGAAAAAAAAAAGAGAAAAGAAAACAAGGAAACGGATGGGAGAGGATTATGGTGCAGCAACTGAACGGTCGAGAGAGAGAGAGAGAGAGAGAGAGAGAGACAGAGAAAGAGAGAGACATTTTAAATTGGAAGCCATGCGTTAGAAACTGAAGACAAAATAAAAAAAAAAAATGAAAGAGCAACGCACTGCTCTTCGCCAAGGATTGAACATATATGAGCAACATATTGGAAAAATTGAAGCCGAGAATCACAATCTCAAAACAAAAGCAATTTTGGAAGAGAGACTGCGAGCAGACGTTAGACGTTGAAAGAAAGAAGAAAGTGAGAGAATCGGCTATTCGGGTTCTTTTGAGAATGAGATCTCTATTCTAAAGTCCCAGATTCTTTTATTGCAGCAAAAAGGACCGCAAGCTCAAGAAATGGACAGCGAAGTATTGCTCCTTCGCACGCATGTTTCTGAAAGGGAAACAAAAAATAAATTGGCTTAAGGAGCTTCTTGAGAGAGAGAATAAGGGCAGATTCCGAGAGAAAAAAAAAACTCTGAGGCAAGGAAGAAGAAAGCTAATGGATCATGGGAAATTGTAAAGGAAGAAGCAGAAGGGTGAAGAGAAAAGAAGAGAAGAAAAACAGAGGCAAAGAGGAGGAGCCGATCCCAGGGGTGCGCAACAGGGTACGATACTGAACTTTAGTCTTGGATTTTTAGAAGCATAAATGATTAGATTGATTGTATGATTTCATAAAGCATAGAAATTGGTTTAGATTGAAAATTGGAATCAAGAAAAACAACCCAGAAATGAGAGGAAAACGGAACTTACAGGAAAGGAAAAAAAAAAAAACCAGAACATGTTGCGGTTGAGTTTTGTGATTTTATTTTGGCCAAACCGGGTCGGGTCTGACCCGACCCACCCATTCAGATGACTGCCCAACACTTGTACTTTATGGGTAAATTTTTGAATTTGAGTTTAGATAATGTTTGGTTAGAAAGGAGAGCTATCCAATGATTGGGTTAAACTTGAACAGGAAATGAAAAAAAGAAATAATAACGAGGAATGAAAAATTTGTATGTGCAGTGAATTGAACCTGTGACCAAAGGAAAAAGGGGAAAAAGCTTAGCCACTGTGCCACCAAGGCACATGTGGTCTGTTTGGACTCAAATACGATATGTATTAGCTATATTAATTAATTTAAATAAGTGATTTAAATTAATAAATTTTAAATTTAATTCCGAGGCTTAAATTAGTCGAATGAATAATGAAAACTTACTATTTTGGATCCTCTGAATTTAATGGTGAGGTCCGTTTTACAAGACGGAGTTCCGAAAAAAAAAAATAACCGTAGAATGCCAAAATGACCAAAATGCCCCTACGTCGAAGGTAAGTCAAACGGACTCCGATTTAGTTAAGTAAATAGTGAGTTTTTATTAATTCAAACCTACTGGACTCAACGGTGAAGTCCAAATTATGAAAACAGAACCAAAAAGTAGAGACACGTAAATGACCATTTTGCCCTTGGGTAAATTAAGTTTAAAATGGAAATCGTAAAGCATAAATTAGTACGGGAGGTATTTAGAGTAACGAGGCATAAATTCGGTAAATTATATGAAAGCTGAAACGTGTTTATTGATTTATAGGCAAGTCAAAAGGAAAGGAGGAAGTCACGGGATATTAAGACATTGATAAGGTAAGTGGATTCCTATCTTTGATACGTGGTTTCCAAGCCACGTTCTTTCTATTACTGCCAATCTTGTACTCTTATATGTACTCACTGTCATTGTTTCCCACCATGGATATTGCTCTACCTGGTGGATGCCTATTGGTTGATGTTGCATGATTGATTCATTTCATTGATATCCATTTACTGTATGTTATGTTATGATGTTCCATGTTTTGTACGTTCATATGGAATACTATATAATCTTAATTTATGTTAAGTGCCGGGTTTTGTGCTCAGTCACATTACCTATCTGATGCTATCTGATTGACTGGGACCTACGGGTCAAAAAGGACATATGGCAATTATGGCGTTTTTACGCATTAAAGATAATGGGCATTTTATATGCATTTATGTTAATGGGGGGTATGCCGGGCCCCAAATGACCGAGGGTCTGCCAAACCCTGAACAGAGTAAAGGCATCATCCATGTTAATTGATATAGTTCTATGTTGATTGGTTTTGATTTATTGGACTTGATTGTGACCGTTTCATTGTGGTAGTATTTATGTTGATTGTGTTTATCGAGCCTATTCTATATTCATGCTACACTGTTACTCTTGACGGTTATTGTACGTTGTCATTCATTGGTTACTCTTGACTATTATTGTACCTTGTCATTCATTGGCCATTGTGGCATTTTACAGTTGACTGGAATCGTTATCATGACTGGCTATCATGTTACCTTGACTTGTAATCATTTATGTCATCCCCACCCGTATTGGGGATAGGCTTCTACTTACTGAGTTTGTAGCTCACCCCTTACTAAATTTTTCAGATGAGAATGTGACAGAACCATAGTAGGAGATCAGGAGCTTAAGGAGACAGTTGAGGAGCATAAGAGTAATGAATGAAGTCTCTCCCATGTACTCACCACCTAAGAGTGGTTTAGGATCAGTTTATTGTTAGTTTGAAGTTTAGTCTTTGAACAATAATTGTAATAAAGCTTCCGCACTTTAATGTCATGTCTATATTATTTACTGTTATCATTGATAAAAGAATGAAAAAAGTAGGGACGGCCATTGGGTCGGCCCCACGATACGAGATCCGCATAGGGTGGGTTTCGGGTCGTGACAGAACCCTTCCACAGGGTATATTGTGGTGAGCCGGTGTTGATACGACATATCGAACTAGCTAGCCCATCGATCTCAGTCAGCGAGGTTCTAATTTGCTGGCCATAGAAGTGGAATCTATCATTTTGAATATGAATATTGAAAATCAAACCATGAATCTGAATTATCGAACTATGATTTATCGAACTATGAATTTGGGAATCGAACCATGATTTTGAATTATTGAACTATGATTTATCGAACCATGATATTGAATTGTGATTTTGATTTATTGAACTATGTTATTAATTATCGATTTACGATTATCTTTAAATTGAGATCTATTGGAACTGAATTTGATACCGTCATCTTGTACTATAATTAAGATAACATATGATATCTGATCATTGACAATTCAGTATTGAATTATATAATAGTTTTGAAACCCTTGGTATGTTGTGGGATACTCACGAGCTGGGATACTCACGAGCTGTTGAGCTCATAGGATTTTTATCCTATTTCAGGTGGTGATATTGGGAAAGAAATAGCAGGATCTATCAGGATAGGTCGATAGCTTGTAAAGCTATGAATTTTTTGGTAGTAGGATTTTGTTAGTCATGATGTAGTTGCTTTTAGTAATTTTGGACTGTTTATAACGGATATGACATCGACAGGCTTTGAAACAAATTACATCATGTACTTTTTATGGAATGTATAAATAGATGACTGATGTTAACTTCTGTATTGATTGACGCTTCCGCAATTGAAAAAGAAATTTTATTCCGCTGCCTTTGATCAATGAAATTGAGGAACGTATTGTAAACAGTGAAAAAGGCCTCGGTGGCCGATCACGGACCCTCGATCCGCATAGACCGAATTTGGGGTCATGACACCTCCTTCCAAGTATTAAAGGATGGGGGTCATCCAGCTTTGGGTTTGATCTATAGCTTGAGTAATTTGGACTTCTTTTATGCTTGGTTCTGACTGATAAGAGATTTTTAGTGTGGATTCTTCTTCGGCCTTGAGGTGGGAGGCCATATTTGCCAATGCGTCAGCCCTGGAGTTCTGACCTCTTTCAATTTTCTGGATTGCAAAATTTTGGAAGGACTGCTTCAGTAATTTTACCAGTTCTGAATACCGGAGCATTTTGTCATATTTGATGGAAAATTCTCTCAGAGCTTGACTTACCACCAGTTGTGAGTTAGAGAAGGCTTCGAGGTTCCGAGCCTCATATTCCAAAGCTAATTTCAATCCAAGGATAATGGCTTCGTATTCAGCTTTGTTGTTTGAAGCCCTGAACCCCAAGCTTATTGCCTTTTCTACTACCATTCCCTTTGGGGACCGCAGCACCAAACTTACTCCAAAGCCGTGGTTTGTAGAAGACCCATCGGTATAGAGCTACCAAGGGGTTGACTTCTCACTGACTTGTACTTTATCATGCAGTGTTGGGGTAAATTCAGCGACAAAATCTACTAATGCTTGGCCTTTGATGGAGGTTCGTGGAACATAAGATATGTCAAACTCCCCCAACTCTACTGACCACTTGATCAGTCGTCCTAAGACTTTTGGCTTCCGAAGGATTGATTTCAGTGGGTAGGCTGTTGGGATCTCAATGGGATGAGCCTAGAAGTAGGGTCTGAGCTTCCGTGCTGAAATTATCAAGGCAAAAGCCAATTTCTCGATCTCTGGGTATCTTTTTCTCGTGTCTAGTAAGGCCCTGCTGACATAGAATATGGGCTTCTAGATTCCTTTGTCTTGCCTAACCAGTACAGAACTGACAGCGTTTTCGGAGACTGCAAGATAGAGAAGTAGCTTTTCTCCTTGGACTAGCTTTGATAAGAGTTTAGGTAAAGCTAGGTATTCCTTCAGCTCTTGACAGGCTTTTTCACACTCCTCCGTCCATTATAGAGCTCTGTTACCCTTCAAAGCTTTGAAGAACGATAAGCAGCGATCAGTAGATTTGGAAATAAACCTGCTCAGGGCTACAATTTTGCCGTTCAGAGCCTGAATGTCTTTCTTGGTTTTTGGTGATTCGAGCTCAATCAAAGCCCTGATCTGAGTGGGGTCTGCTTCAATACTTCTCTGAGAGACGATGTACCCCAAGAATTTTCCTTTCGTTACACCAAAGGTACATTTCGAGGGGTTAAGTTTCATCTTATGTTGTTTCAGGATGTTGAATGTTTGAGATAAGTGCTGGATGTGGCTACCTTTTTGTAAGCTTTTGTCCAGCATGTCGTCAATATAAACTTCCATGGTACTGCCGATCAAAGGGCTGAACATCTTGTTGACTAGACGCTGATATGTTGCCCCAGCATTCTTTAGTCCGAACAGCATCACTTTATAGCAATAGAGACCTCGTTAGGTTATGAATGCTATTTTTTCCTGATTTGGAGGGTACATCTGGATCTGGTTATACCTAAAGTAAGCATCCATGAAGCTCATGAGTTCGTGCCCTACAGTAGCATCGACTAGCTGATCTATCCTTGGCAGAGGGAAGTTATCTTTGAGGCAAGCTTTGTTGAGGTCTGTATAGTCGACACAGACTCTCCACTTGCTGTTTTTCTTCTTAACCAGAACGGTGTTGGCTAGCCAATCGGGATAAAATACCTCTCGTATCATCTTGGTTTCAAGCAGCCTCTGGACCTCCTCATTGATGATCTGATGCCACTCTAGAGCGAGTGGCCTTCTCTTTTGTCTCACTGGTGGATGGTTGTGATCTACCATTAACTTATGAGTGGTGAGGTTTGGATCTATGCCCTCCATATCCTTTGTTTCCTAAGCAAACACAAAGAGGTTATTTTTCAAAAAATTTATCATCTTATCTTGCTCGGCAGATGTCAGGTCTAGACCGATTTGTAAATAGCGCCTTTGCTCTTCCGAGCTGACCAATACTTTCACAGGATCTCTTACGAGCTTGGCCCTGCTGTCCCTTCCTCTTGAACTTTGAGGCTCATTAATTCTGGAAGGGCAGTCTTCTGCTTCGTGACGGTGGGAGAGATCTGGATCCACGCGTTCACGGGAGTGCAATAATTGCTATTTGAAGGCCTTTTCCTTGAGTGCAAGAGCATGACACTCTTTAGAGGTCGGTTGACATCCTCTGATAGAGTAGACAGCCTGATGGTGAACGTATTTTAGGCATTGGTGGAGAGTCGAGGTGACCGCTCCCATCTGCTGTAGCCAAGGCCTTCTAATTATGACATTGTATGGTGACTTGGCATTCAGAACCATGTATTCTGATATCATGGTCTTTTGTCCGTCTCTCTTTCCTGCTGTGGTTGGGAGGTCAATTCTCCCCAATGGGGTACTGAGGTTCCCATCAAATCCTGTCATGACAGCAATGGTAGGTTTGATGTCATTGGGACTGAGCTTCATCTGTTTGAGGGGTTCGTAGAACAATACATTCGCTGAACTTCCAGTATCTACCAGGATTCTTCGAATTTCAAAGTTGGCAATCTTGAGGGAAATAACAAGGGCATCACTATGAGGACAGTGTACTCCTATAAGATCTTGATCTGTGAACTGGATCTCAGGTACTGGCCTCAATCTTTTCTCAACATTAGAGATCTGTAGAATGTTGGGAGTAATTCTGGCCTCCCGAGCATACCATTTTCTTACTCGGTTAGACGTCTTTGTTGCTGGAGTTTCTACATGGAGGACGAAGATTACTTGATTGTTCTACTGTTGGGGCCCATTCTGTCCTTCCCTTTGCTCCGACCTTTGGTCTAGCCTCGGGTTTGGCCTTCTTTGCTGGGGTCTGTCATTGCAGGGGTTCTACCTTCCGTCCTACCTGACAAATTCCCGCAGTCGTCTTCTTCTTATGAGCTGCTCGATTTCATGCTTAAGGGTCTTGCATGTGTCAGTTGCATGCCCATGGTCTTTGTGGAAATCACAATACTTGCTTATATCCCGGTAGCTGGGACTCCTCTTAACGGCTCTGGCCATCTAAGGTTTTCATGTTATTAGACTTGCCGAAGTATATGGGTTAGGGAGGCATTCAGAGGAGTGAAGGTAGTGAATCCCCTTGGAGCAGTGTTGTTGGGGGTTCTGGAGGCTGTTCTTTTGTCCGGGCTTCTGACCCTCTTTCTGTTTGTACTGGAGTCCTTCTTCTGGTCATCTTGTTGAGTTTGTTCTTTAGTCTTCTGAGAAGGGCTCTTTGCTTCTTCCAAATTTATGTATTTCCTTGCCAGATCCATGAGGGCCGTCATGTCGGTAGGAGGGTTTTTTGTTAGAGAATCCTTGAAGCCTCCTTGTGCGAGTCCAGAGGTCATGGTAGCTATTAAAAAGCTTGGACTGCAGTTTGTAATCTCTGTGAGCTCGGCGTTAAATCGTGCAATGTACTTTCGGAGGGGCTCCTCTTTGGATTGTTTTACTTTAAGCAATAATTTCGGGCCCTTCCTCAACCTTCTACTGGTCATGAACCTATCTAGAAAGCGCCTGCCGAGCTCATAGAAGTTGGTGATTGAATTCGGTGGGAGATGGTGGAACCACTTTAGTGCTGTGCCTTTGAGGCTAGTAATGAATGTTTGGCACATGGAGGTGTCAGAAGCCCGTGTAATGCCATGAAATGCTGGTAATGAGAAAGATGGTCCCCTAGGTCCCCAGTCCCATCATAAGGGGTAAACTTTGGGACAATGAACTTCCTCGGCCTTTCCTCGGCCATGATAGCAGGAGTGAACAACGTAGCAAGCCTTCCGAGTATCCTAGCTAGCTAGTCTTGCTCTGGAGGAATTTGAATACCTCTCATCCTAATAGTGCAGTCCATATAATCAGCAACCTCTTCGGCTCTTCGCGAGTCCCTGAGGGGGACTTGCGAGTCTTGCTTTGTAGATTCGGCTCTTATATGAGTAGGATGGGCAGGTCCTATAGCCGGAAGAGTATCTTGAGGCTCCCGAGCTGGAGGAGTTGGAATTGCTTACGGTTGAGATTCTTGCTGTGTGGGATTTGCTCCTAAAGCCCCCGGGGTTGGGGCCCTGGTGGTGTTTCGATAGTGGATGTCTGGAATAAAGGTTAATACCCCCCTACCTGCAGCTGCTGATGGCTGGGGGTCTCCGCGAACTTGGGTGGCGCCTTGGGGGTGCACCGGTTGACTACTGGGAGCCCCTTCATAAAGTCCTCCGTTCAAGGTGGCTGTAGGAGGTTGTGCCCTTTGATCAGCCGTGTTGACGAGTGGATTCAAAGGATTGGTTCCCTAATTCTGGGTGAGCGTCGCCAAAGTTCTAGACATGGCTAGAAGTTGCTCTTGCATCAACTAGTTTTGTCGCTTGACTAAGTCAAGCTCTTGTTGCATGGGATTAGTTGTTCGTTCCTTTCCTCGTCCGGCAGGCGGCCGGGGTTGAGGGCTTTGAGGATTTTGAGGATTTTGAGCATTCTTTCTTGGTCGGAGATTAGGAGCCATGGTCCTCCGGTGAGAAGGAGGATGCGTTCGTTTGTAAGTAGAGCACTTGGTGGAAAGAAAGACTATCGTTTCCCACAGATGGCGTCAAACTGATGTTGTACTTTTTTGTCTTCAGTGGAGGCTCCAAACTCGGCTGCCTGAGAAACACTCAAAAGGGGATCAGAAGGCCACCGGATTTGCTCCGGCGGTAACCGCTTCGATACTTAAGTCAATAAACTGAATTAAAAGACTGTAATGTAAACCAAAGAATGAGCATGAAAATAAAAGGCGTACCTTAGGGTTTAATTTATAGGCTTTGGCTTTCCTAAGTTGATTAGGATTTGGAGCCTTGAATATAGGGATTTGATCATCGGAGAATGACAGTTGCCTTGTTGGACACTGTGCTTGAGAGATATCCGTGAGTGGCAGTTTCCTTGTTGAAAACTGTTTCTTTTTTCTCAACTCGGTAGGATATTCAGGGCGGTGATGAGCTCTGAACCCTGATGGAGGCTTTGAAGGCCCTGTGTTAGGAACTGTGAGTTCTGAAGGATTAGTGCCCAAACCTGATTTGAATGGCTGAATCTGCTCTGGATGGCAAAGCTATATTTGATCAATAGTTACACATGTCACATGGAGACTGGTCTGTCACTTTGTGGTATATCCGATGCAAAAATAAAAATTAAGAGATATATTTAAAAAGAATTTTCAAAAAGCATAAGAAATGTTTTTAATAAAAAAATTGAGGGACGCCTCATCCTTCATTGCCTCCCAGTCAAAGAATTTGAAAGTGGTAGTTTGGCCTTATTTTGAAAAACAATTTTTACGTAACACGAAAAACATGAAGGAGAATTAAATATGTCTAATTTCTTATAAATCAAAAACAAAAAAGCCAGACTCTTCACCTAAAAAGAGAAATTCTCAAATTTTAAAATTAAAATATTATTGATAAAACTAATAATAAAGATTGTTTACATCATATTTATAATCTTAGGATATTAGTAATCCAAATAAGAATTTATTAATTTTTTATATTAAACCTATTATAATTAGAAAATTAAGAAACCTTGAAAATAAAAAAAAATTAGAATAAATAGAAATTGGGCTTTTATGGATATTTAGAAACAAATCTACTTACGTCAAACTAAATGTCTGACCTAAAAAATTTAGCTTAAATACTAAAAGCTTGAGAGTTCTCAAGTATAATTTGTTTGGTCATTTTATGATTTTGAATGTAATATATAAAAACAACTATTTTCACTCAAAAATTAATTTTAATTTAAGTTATTTATATTTTCACTGCTTTAAAAAAAATTTCAACCACTTGTTTTAAATCAATTTTTTGACGAACTTTTCCACATCAAAGAAAATAATACCGTTGGAATTCATATTTCAATTCCAAACTTAAATGTTGGGCCCGGCCGGGCCTAGAAAATCTGCCTTCAAAGTGTACTTATAATCCAAGCCTGACAACTTTGACTTTCTGAAGCAATAAATATTTAACAAATTCATAATGTGCATGTGCATTTTCAAAAAACAAAGTATCAGTTGTATTTAAAAGTTAGTTTAAATTAAATTAAATTAATTTTTCCTAAAATTTTTAATAATTAGATTATTTTTTTTAATTTTTTAAAATTATATTGATATTTTTAATTTTATTTGATAATATATATATATATATATACCCTCCTCCGTCAATTTTTTTTTTTTAAAATAACAAAATTATCTATTTTATTATTTTATTTTTATATACTTTATCTAATAGGGAGTTCAGTATGTAAATAGGAATTTTGGCCTTTTTTTGCTTACATTTTCATTTGAAACATCCAGGAAGAGACTTAAATCGGGGATTATGATGAAAAAAAAACATCCAGGAATTACATTTTTAATTTATGATTAATTTTAATTTATTTATCAGTTTATGATTGTTTAAAAAGTATTTTTTGAAAAAATATTTTTAATGACAAAATCATTTTTAAAAGATGATTTGAAAATTTTGAAAAATAGTTTTCTGTAAAAATAA
The DNA here is from genome assembly GCA_008638375.1 of Nyssa sinensis. Lineage (NCBI taxonomy): Eukaryota > Viridiplantae > Streptophyta > Magnoliopsida > Cornales > Nyssaceae > Nyssa > Nyssa sinensis. Next base: position 121,065 of record VIRR01000535.1, on the reverse strand, counting down.
TTTTTTCAAAAGACAATTTCAAAAAATTCAGGAATACGCACAAAACGTTTCTTGAAAATAAACTTTTAAAAGTGTTTTTTGAAAAGATATTTTTAAAAATATTTTTTAAAAAAATGTTTTTAAAAATAAATGCATGAAATATAAAACACTACTCATGATTTTAAGGTGAATTTTACAAGAAAGTTATTGTAAAAGATATACATCCCTTTACTGTTGTTACCGTGTACTGTCAAACGTGATATCCATACTCATATTGTGCAGCTATACCTTGGCATATTCTCAGCATATCCTTGTAATATGCCGATATTATTCACTGAGATATGCCAATATTATTCTCTCTTGTATACTTATATATAGGCCTTCTTGTACATGTATTATTCACATTGAATATAAGGTTTTAGCCCATTCTCTCTCTCTCTCTCTCTCTCTCTCTCTACTATTCTAATATGGCATCAGAGCTAGTGTCTGCCATCCACAACTTAACACTGCTCACCACCACAGTCGCGGGCGCCGCCCACCACCATCACCAGTTCAAGGCTTTCCACTCGTCACCACAATTTCCAACCACCTTGGTTCGGATCAACTCTCCCAGACCTGTAGAATGCCGCTTTCCCCGCCACTAAAAACCATCGCACACGCCCTCATGCTGTAAAGATCCGTAATTTTTTTTTAATTAAAAAGAATAAATAATTTTTTTAGGATAAATTAAAATTTAATTAACTAATTAAATTAATTGAGGTATAAAATCTGGCCAACAAAAATTTAAGTGAGTACATGTATATGAGTAGGAAATAAAATAATGTACAAGGCAATTAGGTTGAAAAAAAAAAAACAAACAAGAAAAAAAAAATAAAAGGAAAAAAGAAAAAAAAAAAAAAAAAAGAGAAGAAGTGAATGTGTGTGGCGGTGGTTTATGTAAGGATAAAAAAAAAAAAAAAAAGAAGGGGCAAACGTGTGGTTGAAAGTCAACCACACCCTATTTTCTTTTAAAAACACACAGCTCATACAAAACACACACACTCACGTTCCAGAAGACATCAGCGTGGAGAAGAAGAAAAGAAAATAAGAAGAAAAAAAAAAGAGGGAGAAAGGAAGAAGAAAAAGGGAAAAAACTTGGCAAGTCACTCGGATTTTCATGAGGGTCGAGATCTACTGCATTTTTTCTTGATTTTGGGCGACTTAATAGGGAAAAAAATCAAATAAAACTTTACCAAAATTTTACAAAAATGAGATAGGGCTTCTAAAACTTATGAAATAGGAATGAATAGGTTGCTAGAGGACATTCATTCATAAAAGCATGCTAAGATTGCCATGTTGTGTGTTAGATTTCAATTTTGTTAATTAATATGTATGTGAAGCATGCCCATGCATTTTCAAATTGAAATCTGTGTTTATATTAGGGTTGTTGGGACCCTAAGCATGTGTTTTTATTAAATAATATTGTTACCACTCACTTGTGAGGAGTGTGGAGTGATGTTATAAAAAAAAAATTAAAATTAATTATTTGTTTTGTACATAGAAAAAATATTGAGAAAAATCCTTGAAAGCATTAAATAATGAGTGAGAATGAAAATAACTAAGAGTGTTGGTTTAGAACGCGTTTTGTGTGCTTATGAGATGATGTAAGTACTCAAAATGTTGCGATGTGGATTGAGTTGTGAATATGTACATCCAAGGTTCGACGGTTGAGTTGAGAGTTCTGTGCTGTGGTACAGGTTATGGTTGCCTACAGGTTAGTAGCCTGTGAAACCATGTTTTCCTATATCGGAGGCGAGGTGATTACTTGATGAGTGATGAATTAGGACTTTGGTATTTTTTTGGGGTTTTTAATAAAACCTAGAGATTTAGGAATTTGGTTGTTGTTTGAATGAATTCAAGTGGAACTTAAGTAAATCTCATAAAATATAATAAGACAAATATGGATTCTGTATATGCTTAATTGATTATTAATTGTCATAGCATGCCACCCACCGAGCATAAGCATACACTTTTATGCAACGTTCATGTTTCGTTTGTTTTAGTTATCTTATTGGGGTTTTGACATCTATCGGATGCAGGTACCGGGACGGATCCCGCGTCTTGAGGAGTACATGTTGATAGGTTTGATGTGCCTCTTTCTTTTGGGCTTACTTGATGTATATGAAGACATACTATGATGTTCATGGAGTGTTCTCCATTTTTTTTGTTAATCATATAGTATGGAATTCGTATATTTCTTGGGATGTAAATGAGATTGATATGTGTTTTGGAACATGACGTAGAAATGAATTTCATATATAGATCTGTATGTATTATAATGTATGCTAAGTAGGATGAGAAAGAGATGAAATGATGTATGTATTGAATGAAATAATTGTTATACATGGATTATCAGGTTGGCATTAAAGGCAAAACTAGCCAATAATTAGGGCGAACCCTTTCAATTTTTTTTTTAAATCTTGGCTTTTAAATCCTTAATCGATTCCCACACTTAAACTTATATATCTTTTACTATTAAAATCTAGTGAAATATTTTAATTAATTTAATAATTTTAATTTAACTTATTTTAAATATCATACCCTCGGGTTATAGGGCCCGGGCAGTGACAAAATGGTATCAGAGCCCAAGGTCTGACTACTTAGGGGCAACGAGAATGGGTACAAAAAAAAAAAAAAATTTTTTTTGAAGCACGATTTGATTAGAATATGTGGTACATGATGTTGAATGTGTATGTTGATGTGGTATATGTGATGACATGATTATGTGTTGGCATGACTAGGCGAAATACATAAAGTATGTGCTACTTGCGTTGATGTAAATATATGTTAGCTGATTATGTGCATGCGGGGTATATGACACATCATTGGGAACATGCAAGGGATTAAATTTTTCATTTGAAAATGAGTCTTAATAGAAATATTTATTTTCTATCGTATAGAAAATGCCGCCAAAAGATAGTAGACGGAGCAAAGGGAGAGCTGTCGAATCTAAGCCTCCATTTCCTACATATAGTAAAGAGCAGGTGGGTGAGAGCATCGAGGGAGAGAATGACCCTCCACTACCTCCACATATTGACCAAAAGGGTGAGAGAGTTGAGTTTGTAGATCCACTTGCACCTTTATAGATGCCTCCACAAGGTATTCAGAGGGTACAGTTGGACGGGGCTGAGTTAGCACGAGCTATGCTTGAGTTTTTGCATCACTACCAGCAAATGCCTGGTTTGGTACCATTGGGTCAACAAGTTGAGACTCAGGCACGTATCTCGGCAGGGGAAAGTAGGGCAACATCAGCGATGAAAGAGTTCCAGCGACTTCAGCTACCGAGATTTTCTGAGGGCACAGATCCTTTCGCCACATATCATTGGCTGAGAGATGTGTCTGGACTACTAGATATGGTGCATATCACGAAGGATGATCTCTGAGTGACTTCGTATCTGTCTTACTTATAAGCGAGGCCCTAGTTTGGTAGGAGTCAGTGAGGAACACCATGGTTAGAATGTGGGATGTATTTTTCATAACTTTTCTAGGGAAGTTTTTTCCGACAGTTGCTAGAGCATCATTACGTTAGGAGTTCCTTCACTTCCGTCAGGGTGACATGACCGTAGGTCAGTATGAATCACGTTTTTCTCTCCTAGCTCGGTATGCATTAGGGGCCAGTGTTAATGAGACTAACAGGGCACAACTGTTTGAGTTGGGACTCAGGTCAGCGATTAGAACCTTGGTGGTTCCATTGAACCTCTATACGATGAGTGAGGTGTACGATAGGGCACAACTAATTGAGGCAGACTAGTGGGTCAGTAAACCAGTTGAGATTCACTAACAGTTGAGGGGTACAGCTATAGGTTCTTATCCCGACAGACGGAATAGAAAGAGAATGAGATATGGGGCATCTACTTCTCAGGGGTTTACTCCGCAATAACAATAGTTGACTTTTTCATCTTCCTCTACACTGGGTAGGACCGCTCAGGGAGAGATTATCTGTTACCAGTGCCAACAGCTTGGACATGTAAAGACTAAGTGTCCACAGTTGCGACAGCAACAACTTTAGAGACAAGGACAATCTCAGAGTACTTGTAGTGGGCACATTTCTATACTGAGTCAGAGTCGGTCTAGAGAAGTTAGCCATGGACGAGGACAAAGTAGGGGACAGTCTTAGGGTAGGGGAAAGCCACCCACGTGTTTTCATTGTGGTGTCACTAGAAACATTCAGAGGTATTGTCTTGCACTTGTAGGGATAGGGGCTCCCTTGGTTCATCAGCCTGGTTATTATCCATAACTTCTGTAGTTTTTTCTAAGTTATCCTTCTTTGCCTCCAGTTTTGGCATATTCTGCACAAAGTTCTAGACCTTTTATAGGTTCATCTTCTTCTTCAGCATCTAGAACCCCCATTACTCACCAGGGTACTTGTCGTCAGGACATAGTACCATCTCAGACTCAAGGCAGGGTTTATGCACTTACTACTACGACAGATCCTTCAGCTGGGCCATCTATGGTTCGAGGTATAATCTTGATTTTTAGTTCTTGGGCACATGTATTGATTGACACGCATGCCTCACATTCATTTATATCGTCATCATTTTCATCTACTTTGGTATTGGAGATATCTTTATTAGATATTCCACTTTATGTTGAAACTCCGATTGGGGGTCGACTTTCACTTAGACGAGTGGCTCATTCTTGTGAGATCGAGGTGGTTGATCATCGTTTTATCTTTGATTTCATTGTCCTTGATATGAATGTCTTTGATTTGATTCTGGGTATGGATTGGTTGTCTACCCATCGAGCTACCATCGATTATTTCCGTAGTAGAGTTACTATCTGTACTCCCGAGGGAGATATTTTTCATTTCTTGGGGGATCGGAGTGATTTCAATACTCCAAGGCAGTGGGATTCACGTGGCTTAGGTGAACATAGTTTTATGTTTGCTAGTTGGGTAATTGATGTTAGGGATGACAGTCGTGAGGAGTTACCATCAATAGTGAGGGATTTTGAGGATGTTTTTCCAAATGATTTATATGAGTTACCGCCACCTAAAGAGATTGAGTTCTCTAATGAGCTTTACCGGGTACTACACCTATCACTATGGCACCATATTGGATGGCTCCGGCAGAATTACGTGAGCTGAAGACTCAGATAGAGGATCTATTGCATAAGGGGTTTATACATCCCAACACTTCACCTTGGGGAGCACCAGTGTTGTTTGCCAAGAAGGGTGATGGTTCTTTACGCCTTTGCATTGATTATCGAAAACTTAATCGAGTCACAATTAAGAATCGATATCCATTGCCGCAGATAGATTATTTGTTTGATCAACTTCGGGGTTCAATGTGTTTCTCAAAGATTGATTTGAGGTCAAGATATCATCAATTGAGGATCAAGGATTCTAATGTGCAGAAGACAACTTTTTGTACTTGATATGGACATTATGAGTATTTTGTGATACCATTTGGGTTGACGAACGCACCAGCAACTTTCATGGATCTCATGAATTGGGTTTTTCGAGAGTATCTTGATCGCTTTATCATTGCGTTTGTTGATGATATTCTTATTTATTCACCTTCACGAGAGGAACGTGATGAGCATTTGAGAATTGCTCTACAAACTTTACGTGAGCACCACCTGTACGCCAAATATGAGAAGTGCGGATTTTGGTTGACCGAGGTCAAATTTCTTGGGCATATAGTTTCCCAAGAGGGAGTTTCCATTGATCCTACAAAGAACGATTCAGTTACGACTTGGGAAAGACCAAAAAAAGTGTTTGAGATACGTAGTTTTTTGGGCGTAGCCAGGTATTATCGTCGTTTTGTAGAGGGATTTTCACGCTTGGCTATGCCTATGACTAGACTTACTCAGAAAGGAGTCCGATTCATTTGGAATGAGGATTGTGAGTGAGCTTTCCAGACACTGAAGACTCTTTTTACCTTTGCACCTGTCTTAGCTATTCTCGAGAGTGGAATTGGCTACACGGTATACTATGATGCTTCATGAGAGGGACTGGGTTGCGTTTTGACGCAACGAGGGAAGGTTATTGCTTACAGCTCAATAGTTGAAATTGCATGAGAGAAACTATCCCACCCATGACTTAGAGTTGGTAGCAGATGTCTTTGCTTTGAAGAGTTGGAGACACTATCTCTACGGGGAGAAGTTTGAGGTATATTCAGATCATAAGATTCTCAAGTCACCTTTTCTCACAAAAGGACTTGAACTTGAAGCAGCGTCGTTGGATGGAATATATGGAGGATTACGACTTCGATCTTCTGTATCATCCAGGGAAGGCTAACGTGGTTACAAATGCGTTAAGTAGGAAATCACATGGGAGTATAGCAACAATTCTAATGCGTGAGTGGAACATGCTAGAGGCAGTGGCAGAGTACGATTTATGTCTCGATGAGACAGGCAATTTAGCTTTCTTATTTTCTATTATTGCACATCCTAGCCTTTTGACTCGCATTTTGGATGCATAACTCTAGGATTCAGAGGCAAAATCTATTCGTTCTCGTATTTTTAGTGGTGATCTAATTGCTGGATGGTCATTTCATACTGATCATGGATTACGTTATTAGGGACGTTACTATCTACCATACACTTGTTGCGAGGATGTTATGCAAGAATTTCACCACTCTAGACTTGCAGTACATTCGGGTGGTACCAAGATGTACCAGAATCTTTGCTGAAAATATTGGTGGAAGGGCATGAAGACCGATGTCGCAGGATTTGTAAGTAAATGTTTGACTTGCCAGCAAGTCAAAGCTGAGCATCAACGACCAGCGGGGTTGTTACAACCCCTTCCGGTAGTGAGGTGGAAGTGGGAACATATCTCGATGGATTTTGTTTCCGAGTTTCTGAGGTCACCACGAGGGCATGATGCAATATGGGTTATAGTGGACCGTCTGACGAAGTGTGCACACTTTTTACCGATGAGGGCTACAAATTCAATAGAGACTTTAAGCCGCCTTTACATTCGAGAGATAGTACGTTTACATGAAGTTTCAATTTCTATTGTTTCAGATCGGGATGCACGATATACTACACGATTTTGGCAAAGTCTTCAAGCAACTTTGGGTACTGAGTTGTTACTTAGTACAGCTTTTCATCCGCAAACTGACGGATAGTCCGAGCGTATCATTCAGATACTATAAGATATGCTAGGAGCTGACGTCATGGATTTTCGAGGTAGTTGGGAAGATCACTTGCCACTTATAGAGTTTGCTTACAACAACAACAATCAGGCAAGTATCGAGATGGTGCCGTTTGAGTCATTGTATGGTAGACCTTGTAGGTCACCAATTTGTTGGACTAAGGTGCGCGAGGCCATAGTCTTAGGACCCGACTTGGTTCGAGAGACGACGGAAAAGGTCAAAATGATACGATAATGACTTCTCACAGCACAGAGTAGACAGAAAAACTATGCGGGTAAGAGGCGTTCACCTCTATCATTCGATCTGAGAGATCATGTCTTTCTTAAAGTTGCTCCACAGAAGGGCCTGACTCGATTTGGCCGAAGAGGGAAGTTAGCTCCAAGGTATATAGGTCCTTTCGAGATCCTTGATAGGATTGGGGAGGTTGCATATCAGTTGGCATTACTACCACACCTTTCTGGGTTTCATGATGTTTTTCACGTTTCGATGCTTTGCAAATATCATCCAGATCCTTCACATGTTTGGGAATAGGTAGAGTGAGATATAAAGAGCGATGCTTCATAAGAGGAGCGTCCAATTCGTATCCTGGATACTAGGGAATAAGTCTTGCGAGGCAAGACTATTAGACTATTCCACTAGTCAAGGTGTTATGGAGACATCACGGTGTAGAAGAGGCTACATGGGAGCGAGAGAATGAGCTTCGCACCAGATATCCCGACTTATTTATTATTTCAGGTATATCCTAAATTTTTAGGACCAAATTTTTCTAAGGGGAGGAGAATGTAAAGATCCGTAATTTTTTTTATTAAAAAGAATAAATAATTTTTTTGGAATAAATTAAAATTTAATTAACTAATTAAATTAATTGAGGTATAAAATCTGTCCAACAAAAATTTAAGTGAGTAAATGTATATAGGTAGGAAATAAAATAATGTATAAGGCAAATAGGTTGAAAAAAAACAACAAACAAGAAAAGAAAAAAAAAAAAGAGAAAAAAGAGAAGAAGTGAATGTGTGTGGCGGTGGTTTATGGAAGGATAAAAAAAAAAAGAAAAAAAAGAAAAGAAAGGGCAAAGGTGTGGTTGAAAGTCAACCACACCCTGTTTACTTTTAAAAACAAACAGCTCACACAAAACACACACACACACACACTCATGTTCCAGAAGACAGTGGTGTGTAGAAGGAGAGAAGAAGAGAAGAAAAGAAGATTAAAAAAAAAAGAGGAAGAAAGGAATAAGAAAAAGGGAAAAAATTTGGCAAGTCACTCGGGCTTTCGTGACGGTCAAAATCTACTGCATTTTTTCTTGATTTTGGGCAATTTAATCGGGAAAAAAATCAAAGAAAACTTTACCAAAATTGTACAAAAGTGAGGTAGGGTTTCTAAAACTTGTGAAATAGGAATGAATAAGTTGCTAGAGGACATTCATTCATAAAAGCATGCTAGGATTGCCATGTTGTGTGTTAGGTCTCAATTTTGTTAATTAATATGTATGTGAAGCATGCCATGCATTCTCAAATTGAAATTTGTGTTTATATTAGGGTTGTTGGGACCCTAAGCATGTGTTTTTATTAAATAATATTGTTACCACTCACACTTGTGAAGAGTGTGGAGTGAGATTTTTAAAAAAATTAAAATTAATTATTTGTTTTGCACATAGAAAAAACATTGAGAAAAATCCTTGAAAGGATTAAATAATGAGTGAGAATGAAAAGAATCAAGAGTGTTGGTTTAGAAAGCGTTTTGTGTGCTTATGAGATGATGTGAGTACTCGAAATGTTGCGGTGTGGATTGAGTTGTGAATATGTACATCCGAGGTTCGACAGTTGAGTCGAGAGTCCTGCGCGGAGGTACAGGTTATGGTTGCCTACAGGTTAGTAGCCTGTGAAACCATGTTTCGCTATATTGGAGGCGAGGTGATTACTTGATGAGTGATGAATTAGGACTTTGATTTTTTTTTTTTGGGTTTTTAATAAAACCTAGAGATTTAGAAATTTGGTTGTTGTTTGAATGAATTCAAGTGAAACTTAAATAAATCTCATAAAATGTAATAAGACAAATATGGATTTTGTATATGCTTAATTAATTATAAATTGTCATAGCATGCCACCCATCGAGCACAAGCATACACTTTTACTCAACGTTTACATTTTGTTTGTTTTAGTTATCCTACTGAGGTTTCACCTCTACCAGATGCAGGTACTGGGACGGATCCTGCGTCTTGAGGAGTACATGTTGATAGGCTTGATGTGCCTCTTCCTTTTTGGGCTTACTTGATGTATATGAAGACATACTATGATGTTCATAGAGTGTTCTCCATTTTTTTTTGTTAATCATGTAGTATGGAATTCGTATATTTCTTGGGATATGTAAATGAGATTGATATGTGTTTTGGGACATGACGTAGAAATGAATTTCATATATAAATATGTATGTATTATAATGTATGCCAAGTAGGATAAGAAAGAGTTGAAATGAAGAATGTATTAAATTATATAATTGCTGTACATGGATTATCAGTTTGGCATGAAAGGCAAAACTAGAATAATTAGGGCGAACCTTTTTAATATTTTTTTTTTAAATCTTGGCTTTTAGAAACTCTCATATTTGTTATCCTTAATCGATTCCCACACTTAAACTTATATATCTTTTACTATTAAAATCTAGTGAAATATTTTAATTAATTTAATAATTTTAATTTAACTTAGTTTAAATATCATACCTTCTGGTTATGGGGCCTGAGGCCTAGGGCATGACACATGCGCCAACCACGCGCTAGCAAGTGAGATCCACTAGCATCCTACTTCTCTATGCGCCTGCACGTGCCAGTCAACAGTTACTCAACGCCACGTCAGCCGCCTGCCACATCATCTTGCCACGTCATCCTACCATTTCAGTGCCACATCATCACTCGTGCCACGTCATCAGTTATGCTACGTCAGTGCCACGTCAGTACTTGTGCTACGTTGTCCTGCCACGGCACTGCCATGTCAACCTCTGTCTGCCACCAAACTGGTTCTCTTCTGAACCAATTTTGCCTAATCTGGTTCAACCCTAAACCAGTTCTACCTGTCCAGTTTAACAGTGAGCCAGTTTGCTGATTTTTCACATTTTCTCCATTTTGGCCTATTTTTCAGCCAACAAGAGGCCATTCCTAAGTATTTTTGACCTTCTGAGTTCATTTTTGACATCCTCTTTGTCTTATTCTTCCCCAAGTGTACAGTTCTCGACATTATGAGTACCATAGAGCTGGCTATCAATGTTACCGTAGTCCTAAATGGCCAAAACTATGTCCTTTGGGCCTTAGCCATGTCTGGCTACTTTCAAGGCCACAAACTCTGGTGCATTGTTACTGGAGATATCACTGAACCAAAGAAATCGTTGGAAGAACTTGAGGCAAAATTTCTGGATCGTCTTGAAGAATGGGATAGCAAGACTCAGAAAATCATCTTTACTTTTCACAGTACCTCCATTCCATCCATCGGTATGCAATTTGGCCATTTTAAAACCTCCAAAGCCGCTTGGGACTTTCTTGGTGATCACTATACCACTGCTGGTCTCTCTCATGAGTACCAACTCCTGGATAACCTTCACTGTATGTGTCAAGAACCTGGCGAACCAATCGATACTTTTTACTCCCGTATGCAGGCTCTTTGGGATCGATTGACTACTTCTGAACCCACTTGGAGCTGTTCTCAGGATGCGACAAAATTTCTTAGCTACTGAAATCAGTAGTGCCTGATCTAGTTTTTAATGGCCCTCGATGATGTCTTTGAGCCAACTCGTACGATATTACTTCATTGTACTCCACTACCGACCCTGGAAAGTGCTATTTCTGAACTAGTTTCCTATAAGACTCGACGCTGCACTCGCCCTTCTCCATCTACTGAGTCTGCTCTTGCAGCTCCCTCCTCAACACACCCTCAGCATACCAACACTACCTTTGCTACTCCTTTTTCTGGGCGTCCTTCTTAACCAGGTTACAAGTTTTGTCATGCACCTGACCATACTCTGCTTCATTGTCCTACTCGAGTCTGCAGGCACTGTCACAAGCAAGGACCGAGCCATTTCTTAAATGATTGCCCCCGCAATCCAACCCCACAACTATGCACTGACCATTCCCAAGGCAGTTCATCCCGGTCCAACAAGTTTAAGTTTGGCCAACGGTCCACTACTGCTGCTGCCACTGAGGATCCTTCTCCACCTACCTCTTCCTCTTCCTTTCTCTCCAATGCTGACCTCACTGCTCTCCTCAAACAGATCTTCTCCACTTCTGGTACTCCTCCTCCTACTGCCCTGTCCATCACACTAGGTACTTTTTCTTGGTATTTTGATTCCTCTTGTAGTAATCATATGACATCTGATAACACTCTTTTTACCACTAAAGTTCTTAACTCACATCTTCCTGCTATTTACACTGCTGATGGTTCCCACATGCTTGTTGCTCACATCGGACACATCTCTCACTCCAAAGTATTTCTTCCCGATACTTATTTTTATTCCTCAACTTACTCTGAATCTCATTTCTGTGGATCAGCTTTATGACCTTGGTCTTACTGTTATTTTTTCTTCCACTAGCTATCTTGTGCAAGATCCAAAGACGTGACAAACACTTGGGTCTGGTCGTAAAGTTGGACGCTTATTTGAACTAGTCACCCTCCACACTCCTTCCCGCCTTACCCCGCCCGCTCACTCTGCTGCTGCTGTCTCCATTCCTCCATCTTTAACTCTTTGGCATGCTCGCTTAAGTCATGTTTCTTTTGGTCATTTTCAAAAACTAGCTTCTAGTGGTATTTTAGGTCCTGTAATCAATAAACATGATGACTCCTTATCTTGTAAACTTGGTAAACAACTTGCTTTACCTTTTTTTTAATAATGATTCTATTTTTGATGCTCTATTTGATTTAGTTCATTTTGACATTTGGGGTCCTTCTCCTACCCCCACCATGGGTGGTTTCAAGTATTTTGTTATCTTTATTGATGATTATTCCCATTTCACTTGGCTTTACCTTATGCAGCATCGTTCTGAACTCAAACAGCTTTACTATAACTTTGCTAACATGATTAACACTTAGTTTTCGCGTCCTATCAAAATCTTTCGTGCAGACAATGCTATAGAGTATCGTGACACTGACTTTCTGCAGTTTCTTCAACAACAGGGCACCCTTCCCCATTGTTCTTGCCCAAGCACATCTGAGCAGAATGGTTATGCTGAACGCAAACATCGTCACATTTTTGACATTGTTCGCTCTCTCCTTCTTTCTTCCTCCTGTCCCAAGCATTTCTGGGGAAAAGCTACCCTCACAGTCGTTTACACTATCAATCGCATTCCCTCTCCGATCATTGCCCATTAATCTCCTTATGAACGACTTTATGGTACACCCCCTACCTACAGTTTTCTTCGTGTTTTTGGTTGTGCCTGTTTTGTGTTAATTCAACCTCATGAGCATACCAAACTAGAACCTTGTGCTTGTCTCTGCTACTTCTTGGGTTATGGGATAGAACACAAAGGCTCTAGGTGTTGGGATCCTATCTCCAAATGCCTCCGTGTTTCTCGTCATGTGGTCTTTTGGGAACACAAGATGTTCTCATCCCTGTCCCAATTTCATCTCATCACTTTCTCTACCCTTTCTTTATTCACTAACCCCTCAATTTCTTTATTTTCTGATGATGATGCCACAGGTTCAGACTCACCAACTACGGCTCCTCCTAATGTGACTATACTGCTTGTCAATCCTACTCTAGATCCTACTTCCTCCTCTCCTCCTGTTCCCCATCCCGATCCCTCTCTTTGTCGTTCTACTCTGGTAAGAGAACTGCCAATCCAACTTGATGACTTTCGTTGCTTTTCCACTATTCTCTTTCACCATGAGCCTCAATCTTATCACGAGGCTCGTACTAGCCCTCTTTGGCAAAATGCAATGAATGATGAATTACAGGCTTTACACAATACTCATACTTGGGACATGGTTGATTTTCCTCTACGTAAAACTGCTACCGGTTGCAAATGAGTTTACAAGATCAAGACCCATTTTGACGGTTCCATTGAGTGCTATAATTCTCGCCTCGTTGTCAAGGGCTTCACTTAAGAGTATGGGATTGACTATGAAGAGACCTTTGCTCTTGTCGCCCGTCTTACCTCTATTTGGAGTCTACTGGCTATTGTTGTTGTTCGCATATGGGGGTTATTTCGGATGGATGTTAAGAATGCCTTTCTTAACGGTGATCTTAGCGAAGAAGTCTATATGCAACTACCTCTAGGGTACGATCATCCCTCTTACAAAGTCTGTAAGCTCCATTGCGCCTTGTATGGTCTCAAGCAAGCTCCTCGACCCTGGTTTGCCAAATTCAATTTTGTTATTGGAGACTTTGGTTTTGCCTTTAGTCCATATGACTCCACTCTCTTTGTTCGTAAGACTAACCATGGCATCACCCTTCTTCTCCTCTATGTTGATGACATGATTATCACTGGTGATGACTCTGCTGGAATTTATGCTCTAAAACAGTTTCTCAGCCAATATTTCAAGATGAAGGATCTTGGTTCCCTTAACTGCTTTTTGGGTCTTGAGATTTCCTCTGATTCTCATGGCTACTATTTCTCTCAAGCCAAGTATGCTTCTGATCTCCTCACCCCTGCTAGTCTTACCGATAGCAAGACTGCTTCAACCCCTCTCGAGCCTAATGTTCGTCTCACTCCTCTTGATGGTACACCCCTCCGTGATGCTACCTCGTACAGACAGTTAGTTGGCAATCTTGTCTATCTTACAGTTACTCGACCTGATCTTTCCTATGTTGTGTATATTGTCAGTCAATTTATGTCTGCCCCTCGGTTCTCTCATTATGGTGCTGTTGTCACTACTCGAAATCTGCCTCGCGCGGACCCGAGTCGCGACCGTCGCCCCAAGGCCTGAAGGCCTCGGGACAAGGCTCGCATCTGTAGCGGTATCGAATAGATGTGCCTCATGTGGTTGCGGAAACGTGAAATTTTTTTTTTCTCATTTTAAAAATTGCACATCCGTTCGGTACTGTCGCTTTTCACATCACGGTACACATGATCATACATTCAAAGCATAATTAAAACTTAAAGTCTTCATAATCGATACAAGTTCCACTGTTCTACTGGACTTAATACACAATAGCGAAATACTTTCCAATACAAAATATTGCCAACTTCATAGTACATTCCCAAGAGAATTGCTAGTCCTGTGATTAGTTGCCTAACCCTTCTTCCAAAATAGATAGGCTTATCATCATCGCCATAAAGATCTAGCTGCCATCATTTACCTGAAAGAGGGCTCCGAATAAAATTCTGGTAAGCTAATATAAGTTTGTGAGTAATTCCTGCATTCGTCATGGGGTTTTCAACTGGTAGTGGTTTAGCACATGAGAGTTTATAAAATACTCACTACCAATTGCTCGTACATTTTAGAACACAGAATATATGCATTCTTAAAACAGATAGCTTGGAAACATTTAAAGTATTCAAGCTAAACACACATTTCCAATTAAAGCATATGCAATTTAAAAGCATATAAACACGTATAATAAAATGGGGGTAAAAACCTACTTCCATTTTTAAAATCATTTGTCATCTTTTCTCTTTAATTAGGTGGAATCTGTTTCGAACTAGACTCCCATTTTACTGCCAATACTGTCGATCTCATTTGCCTGGGGGATTAGATCCTGCTACCGAGCATTCATTTGTATCTCAGTTGAATCTCGAATGATTTCAACGTCATGGGTGGTACTTATGTACCATTTATCCTATAAAGCAATTATCGCATAGTTTCTTCAATGGATACTTTTCATGAGTGTTTAAAACATGAAATATATAACTTCTGCAATAGAACTTCAATTACTTGCAATAATCAAATTCAGAATATTTAAAGAGATTTTCATTTAACCCGACCATGCTAAACATTTCCAAGAAAAGAACTGAAAGTAAAAAAAAAAACATTTAACCAACATGTCGTAACAGAATATTTTAAAACAAGTATCGTATGAAAACTGAATTTGATATTCAAATGCTTCATATAATTTGAACTTAAAACTTCTTCAAATATATAGAGTTAAATCTCCATTTCAAACACAGGGTTACTGACCTCGGTCCTTTAGGGTTCGTGCTAAAATGCGCTTTCTCACTTCCTCCGTAGTTCTTAATAACAATTCATAAACAATCTCATCAACTTCACATTCACTGCAATATCACCTATCGATGCTTCTTAACTTATGCCTAGATCGTATTTAATCCTAACTAATTTAGGAATATCCCATAAATTTCGTATATACTTAATTCGACTCGTATTCTTAGCCTACCACACAATCTAATGTGTTAGGAATTTATTTCATTTTAACTATACTCTTCTGGTAGCTTCATTAACTTTAAATTAATTTTAATTACTTCATATGTCGACGTGACGTGTCTTTCCGTATTTCATTTCAACGTACGTGCCTTAATTTAGTACTTCGGCAACGTTTTAAATTTATAGTCACCTGATTGATGCTACTCATCAAATTTTATGTCTCTTTATTTTAGACACTTCTTTTGGTGGAACAGACTCTACCATTGAGTCCGGAACGTCGAAGAAAGTCAATTTAGGCTTTCTAAGAATTTAATTCGGCTTAGGATATGTTAGGGGCAATTTGGTAATTTATACCTTAATGTGTCTAAATTTTTTGGAGCCCCGTCTCATGAAACGGACCCCACTATTAGATTCAGAATGTTTAAAATAGTCAAAATCCATTATTTATTTATTTTAATTGGACCTCGTTTGACTCGTTTATGGAGCAGGGGTATTTTGGTCATTTTGACATTTTTACGGGTGTTTAAATTTTTCGGGACCTCATCTCATATCGTGGACCTCACCAGTGGACTTAAGAGGTCTGAGATAGTAGAAATACATATATAACTTGCCTCATTTGGACACTGGGTATTTTTTGACTATTTAATTTAATTAAATGCATTTTAATTAAATTAAATCCATTTAATATGAGATATATATATTCTTTGCAACATATTAATGGTCGAATAGGGTGGCACGCTGGCCAACGTGCCACCTCCATCCCAAAAGATACTGCGTTCGATTCCCCGTAGGTGCAGAATGCACCTTTTATTTATTTATTTTTATTTATATTTATTAGATATAATATATATATATATATCGCCCATATAGTAACACGCGCGCATGCGTGTCACAGTGGGAAAGGGCCTTGGTTTTACACAGGGCGTCGGCTGTTCGAACCTTAGGGACAGCAGTCCCTCATTTTTTTCTTAATTTCTGAAAACCAAACAACGGACAGAGGCCTTATCCGTGGATAGGCCATCCAATTCGCGCCCAGGATATTTAATTGGGCTCTTAAACGTGTAACCAAACGAGGTGGATTAGGGTTTTTAAGACCCTTTTAAACGAAACGACGTCGCCCCATTTTATACGGTGGTAGTTTACAACGCCACCACGTGTCCTGAGTCGACACACTGATTCTTTTAAAAAACCGAGTTGACTCAATCGTCTTCCCCACACGATTGTCACTGTTGCCCTAATCTCCGAAGCTAAAGAGCTTTAATTTCATGCGTTTTTGTTCACTCAATCTCCACTGTTTTTAATCCCAAACATCCCTAAGGTGTTAAGGACTGGTTTAGCATTCATTTGGAGTCCTAGGTTGAGCTCACGCATTCGGTTTACGATTTGATAATCAAACCAGCATCTCGTTTGTATAGGCTCATTTTTTAGCCAAACTCGATGGGGTTTGTTTTGATGTGCTCCATTTTTCATAAGGTTGAAATCCCTATTCACAAAAATGGTTTTAACTATGTGTTTGCGAGGTTGGGTTTTGAAACCCGTACTTGCAACTCGACCTTTGAAGGTCATTTCTTTGTTTTTTTTTATCGCGGTCACACATTTTTGGAATACTGGGGAGGTCTAGTTCAGGTCTTGATAAGTCAAATAGGATTTTATTTTGATGGGTTCAGACCTGCTGTAAGCAAGGTCTCTCATGGCTGGCTTGACGGGTTTAATTTTTTTATCCTTTTTTAAGGCTTAAAATTCATGCTTAAACTAGTCTAACCATGATCTAAACACTATTCAAGCATATATCAAAGCTTAAAATAGTTTATACATAGAAAAATTCTAGAGAGAGAAATTGTTGGATTTACCTTTCCAAACTGTTTCTCTCCCCTTTGCTCCTTGCTTCCCACTCCTTTCCTTCTTCTTTCTCAGAAACTTCTCTCTCTCTCTCTCTCTCTCTCTCTCTCTTTATCTATCTTTCTGTGTATCCGAGTGGTTGGGTGGGTGTATAATATGTTTATATGTGTATGTAAGTGCACAATGATCATTACTCTATAAAACCTGATTTGCCCCACCAACTAGCTTATCCCTTGCTTACTGCAGTATCTCAAATGAGTGACCTTAGTCACTGTTTGGGGCAGGCCAAGTGGCTGTGTGTGTTGGTGGTGTTTTGTTTGCATATGTGTATATATATATATATATATATATATATATATATATAGTTCACACCCTAATACACTTTGGACACATACTCACACCTCTCACCAACACACACACACACACACACCTTTATACACCTTGGACAATAGCATGCTCTCATATTATATATGTAATTATATACATTTACACATATACACATATTTTAACATACATATATATATATTCATGTATACAATTATATAATTATACATATATATTTAAGGTTATAATTATTTATATTGTATATATATTTATATTTAATTATTTATATATGCTACAAATTATTTCTTATATTAAAATAATTAATTACTTTTGAAAATTAATTATTTTCTAAAATGTATCATCTTTACACTAATCTTTTGTATCCTCGTAATGCGTGCCCAATATGACCCGGTATCTTTGGGTCGGGGTATTACAGCTGTTCTCCGAATCCTTCAGTATCTTAAAGGTACCCTCTTTCATGGTCTTCATTTTTTCGTCGACTCACCTCTTGAGTTGCGTGCCTACTCCGATGCTGATTCGGCAGGGGACCCGACTAACCGTCGTTCTACCACTGGCTAATGTTTATTCCTTGGCACCTCTCTTATTTTCTGGCGTAGGAAAAAACAAACTATCACAGCTCGCTCTAGTACTAAAGTTGAATATCGCGCTCTCACCGATACTACCCAGGAGCTTCTTTGGGTTCAATGGCTTTTTGCTACCTTGGGAGTCCCTCTTCCCACTGCTATTGTCCTCTACTGTGATAATCGTAGTGCTATTCAGATTGCCCACAATGATGTTTTTCATGAACGTACCAAACATATCGAAATTGATTGTCACTTTGTGCATCAACACATTACCAGTGGTATTGTTCGACTCCTCTTTGTCTCCTCTACCGATTAATCGGTCGACTTCTTCACCAAAGCACATCCACCAGGACGCCATCATGATTTAGTATCCAAACCCCAGTTGGTCTCTACTACCCCTACTTGAGTTTGAGGGGGGGTGTTACTGTGTACTGTCAAACGTAGTATCCATATCCATATTGTACAATTATACATTGACATATTCTCAGCATATCCTTAGAATATGCCAATATTATTTCCTAAAATATGCCAGTATTATTCCCTCTTGTATACTTATATATAAGCCCTCTTGTACATGTATTATTCACATTGAATATAAGGGTTTTAACCCATGTATCATTCCCATTGGAATAACCATGCATCTTTCTCTCATCAACATATATATAATAGCAAAATGTTGAACGAGTCATCTGTTTCTCCTACGTTTTTAATCATTCTATACTTCTTCATCTTCATCCTGTTCATATCACTAGCCATAGCTGAACAATCTAGTAAGTCCAATCTGTCACTTTGTGTTAAAGAATATATATATATATATATATATATATAGAGAGAGAGAGAGACAGACAGACAGACAGACACACACACACACACACCGCATAACGGAGCATTTATGCAATTTTTATTAATATTTTCGTCTTTCTCCCTCCACATAACACAGTCGATCTAGTTGGAAGTAAAACACCCAGACCAGGAATCCCTCATCAGGTGATAAACGGAGGAATGAACCCACAACCATGGATGTGACATGAAATAAAGCATGGCAGCTGCATGGCTCGGTGCACTCTCTAGGGGTGTTTGGTAATAGCTAGGGTGTATTATGTTCATAATAAGTTTCTCTATCTTATTGTAATAAATTAATTGTGGTATGACTTTGTTTATATATGTAAGCCAAATGACATTTCCCATTGCGAGTCTGTAACTTCGGAGTTAAACCAGAAATAAAATTTGTGTGAATAACTTTCAGAGAAGTATTTCCATCTTCAATAATAAGTCAAAATTTTACTTAAATTTGAGTAAATATCTCATTTAAATTTGATGTTATCCAATAATTCATGAATATTATTTAATCATTATAAATTTGAATTTATAAATAGTATTTTTTAGATTTAAATTTAAGTTTAAGTAAAAATAAATTTGTTATAAGTTTAAATCTAATGTTAATAAAATTTTTTTTAAAAATAAATTTTGACTCAAATTTAAATTTAAATTTCACTTAAATTTACCATGAAAGCTCGTAATCATGTTTCATTTTGTTCATTTTTAAATCAAGGATTCACCTTGAAGCTTTTATAAATTAAAATTTTAAATTATAATAATTTCTTATAAAATTTATCATTATTATATACAGATTCTTAAATTTTTAAAAATTATATTAATTTTTTTATTTTTTTTTAATTAGAGTTTGTCTCGTAATATCGTCAACATACGGAATAAAATGATTTTATTATCAATTGACTTAAAATATATAAAAAGCTTTTTCGTGTGATGTGTATACATCTTGTTTGTGTACGGTTCTGAAGAAAATCAGGAGGACTTAACCCTAACCCACCCAGTCCAGGAGGATGAGTAAGATGGTGACGACTTGAATGATGAGGACTCCACTTCTTCATCCAATCTGGCTGTCGGTGGTCTCCTTCCTGAAGTAACCGTATCTGTAATGAGCGTCCCCAATAGCGATCCAACTCAGGGCATCGTCGATTTGCTTCTAGATCTGAAGCGTCAACGCATCGAGGACATCTCAATCGCGACCGTTGTCGAGGAGAAGAAGTCGTTGGCGTTGGACAAGTCTCAGACGTTGTTTCAACAGCTTTGGACCGATGAGAATGAGATCAAGCTATTACACGAGTTTCCTGTCTGTATGTGTATTTATGTACACAGTATTGATGTGTTTATGTTGAAATGGGATGGGGACTCTTGGGGTTTATGTACTCTTAGGCAATCCATGGCATTGAGGTTAAGATTGCTTGAGATAAATGAATCTCTATCTCTCTGTTTTTTGTTTAAAGCTATATCTTTTTGGTTTTAGATTTAGGTGACTGTTTTGATGGTTGTAATAATAAGGGAAAAGTGACTATGTTATCAAATTTGCTAAAAAAAAAGATCAAATTCTATTGTTCTTTACCTATATTTAGCTTAAATTTGGAGACTTATTTCATTCAAAGATCGAGAATTTCTAAAAAGTGAAGCATTTGCTGCTCTTGGTTTGGATAGATCGTTTGAATTGAATTCTTGGGGGTGGAGCCTTGTTTTATGTCTACCAGCATTGTGGTTCATCTAAGATGATAGTTTGATGTGGTAAAGCTTGGTTGCTGAGTCAGAAGCAGGCGGCAATTTGCGGTGGTCAGGTATTGTGGGTTTGTTATATAATCCATCAAACGTGCGTGGACAGGTATTGTGGGATTGTTTAATAACACCGCTAAATAATACATGTAGATTTTTTTCCCCAGTTTGTAGTCTGCTATAGTTAATATGTTTCATGGACGAGTGGTGGGCTATGTTTGTAGGAGTATTTTGTTTATAAGATTGGCATTTATAATTGCAAAGATCCTCTGATGGTGGTTTGATATTTTTGTGTTGATAAGGTGATACTTGACGATGCTGTCTGTTTTTCTTTTTTAAGTAAAAATATCTTTTTCTCCCTCATAACAACCAAATGCAAATGCAAATGCAAATTCAAATGCAGAGCTGTTACTAGAGAGGATGAATGATGAGAACCAGTGTTGGTATTTGAATTGTAACATTTTGATGAAAAGCTATTTCATCATGACCATTTTAAAAAATCAACTGGGGAAATTACTCAGAACCCACATGTGGTGTGCACGTAACCTCCTCGAAAAAAACTAGAACATTTATCACCTCGCGGAATTTTTTTTGCCGTTAATAAAAAAAAATTTCAAGAGAAACACGTATTGACATTTATCACATGTGGTTGCCGTCAATCTGCTCGTATTAATCTAATTATAATGTTTTTTACTTTGTATTTGGCTTAAGTAAAGTATTTCAAATTGTACTTGCTCTTTAGATTTCCGAGGATTTTTGTAAATAGCAAAATTGTGTATGTAGTATGGTTCAAACAATATTAACTTGCTTAGTCAGTATGTGAAACACGATTGTATATTTTGACTGAAATTTTTGGGGAGTTAAATGTCAATTTTTAAATTAATGGTCGTTATGTGAAAACAGTACTAACTATAGGAGATAAAATGCAATTTCCCAAATTAAAAGTCATCAAGCCGTTAAACCAAAAATGAAATTAAAAACTAAGTGAAAGGGCATGGGGCTTAGAATTATCCACCTGACCTAAATGCATAAACACTCTTAATACATTTGAATTTATCTCAAACCAACAACCAAACTAAAATTTAAATGTGTTTTTCATATTCAAAACAATAAAGAACAAAAAAAAAAAAAGTTATAAAAATCTTAGAAATGGAGAGAGACATGGGTTTTACTTGTTAACTATCTTTTAAGGTAATTTCAAAATAAATAATACTGGCATAATTTTTTACCCATGAAGTGTGATTTAGTCAAGAGAAACAATCAATCTCATAAAGGGTCGTTTTAGAATAGCTGATGGTGATAGTAACATTTACCTACATTTAACAAACTAGTACAAAAATTCAATTGGGGAGAGGTCTTGTCGCAATGCCCAAGTCTACACGCTATATGCCTAAATTCAAAGTTATTAATCATCAACGACAAAATCATAATCATAACGTAGTCAAACGATGTTCGAGTCTCCAACCAATTAAATTGTATGGATTTTTATAAGTAGAGAGACTGTTGTCGCAATACTTGAACCTACATACTACACGCATAAAATTCAAAGTTATTAATCATCAACGACGAAATCATAACGCAGTTAAACGAATATCGATGCCTGAGTCTCAATTTTTATAAGTAGAGAGACTGTTGTTGCAATACTTGGGCCTATATACTACACGTGTAAAATTCAAAGTTATTAATCATCAACGACAAAATCATAATGCAGTCAAACGAATACCGATGCCCGAGTCTCTATGCAATTAAATCGTATGAATTTTTATAAGTAGAGAGACTGTTGTCGCAATACTTGGGCCAGCATACTACACGCGTAAAATTCAAAGTTATTAATCATCAACAACAAAATCATTACGCAGTCAAACAAATACCAATGCCCGAGTCTCCAAGCAATTAAATCGTATGAATTTTTATAAGTAGAGAGACTGTTGTCGCAACACTTGGGCCTACATACTACATGCGTAAAATTCAAAGTTATTAATCATCAACGACGAAATCATAACGCAGTCAAACAAATACAGATGCCCGAGTCTCCAAGCAATTAAATCATATGGATTTTTATAAGTAGAGAGATTGTTGTCGCAATACTTGGACCTACATACTACACGCGTAAAATTCAAAGTTATTAATCATCAACGACAAAATCAAAATGCAGTCAAACGAATACCGATGCCCGAGTCTCCAAGCAATTAAATCATATGGATTTTTATAAGTAGAGAAACTGTTGTCGCAATACTTGGGCCAACATATTACACGCGTAAAATTCAAAGTTATTAATCATCAACGACAAAATCATAACACAGTCAAACGAATACCGATGCTTGAGTCTCCAAGCAATTAAATCATATGAATTTTTATAAGTAGAGAGACTGTTGTTGCAATACTTGGGCCTACATACTACACGCGTAAAATTCAACGTTATTATCATTGTATTTATATTCTCTAAAATAGTTATCTTATAATAGCATATTTAAAAAATTAGAAATGGAAAGAGAAGCATAGAAGATGAAAATGGTGTTCAGGGTCCAAAAATAAAGTACACAATTATTGACATTGTTTTTTCTCTTGTTAACTATTTTTAAAGGCAATTTCAAAATAAATATTAAGATAAATTATATTGACCTCCTTGATAATTCTAACAATTACAGAGACTTCTTCTAGATTTTTAAAATTATATTATCCTCCTCTACTTCTACTAATAAGTTACAGATATTTTCTTTCCAGTCCATTTTGTTTTCAAAATGCCAAAAGTGTCACTTTTATTTTATTTTTTCAATTTTGTCTATTTTTTTTTATTTTCAAATAAATATTGATTAAACCATTCTTGATCAAAAATAAAATATAAGTTATTTACTTTAAATTTATTTTATATAAAATGATTTTTTTTAAAAAAAAAAGTAAGAAAAATATAGTCAAAATTGAAAAAATATTTAAAAAAACGAAAAGGATATTTTGTCATTTTGGAAAAAAAAAATGGACAAGAGGAGAGGTATGTGTAATTTGTCAATAAAAATAGGAGATGACAATATAGTTTTAAAAATTTCAAAAGATGTCTTTGTAGTTATTAGAAACGTAAGGAATGTCAGTATAATATATACTAAATATTAGAATAAAACGGTTCTTAACTTATTCCCACAATACCCAAGTAAGTCTACACACCTAAATTCAATGTTATTATTAATCATATTTATATCCTTTACATTGTAGATAGAGATTGGTAAACGAAAGGAGGAGATGGATCCATTATCATCCACGCAATCTATCAAGCAATGGTAAGAATACCCAAGCCCTGATTTTCACAAACACTTCTAATTTGACTAATTCTATCCTTCCCATTTGTCCCAAATTTTGAATCCAAATGATATGAGTGTATCCTTAGTTAGTGCATACGTGAATCAATGATGCATAGTAACATCATTTGAAATTCAAGATTTGGGAGCATTTATTTTTTCTAATTATACAAAGCACACAGAACAATAATTCCTGAAACATGTATATACAGCTGAAAGGGTTTGAAACAGTTTGCTAGGTTCTTCATCCCAACCCCCATCAACTTGTAATAGACATTGCTGTCTTTAGTAAAGAGACAAGGACCTTGACCCTGCGCAAAGCCTCAATTTGTTTTGAGCCGCCCTGGTCAACAAATGGTTGGTTCCTTTTCTAACTTGAATATGCATTTTGTCAAAGAAATAAAAAGAGGCGAAAGTCTTCACAGCGTGCCATCATTTTTTTTCCGGAGAATTATTGTCAGCAGCAAAAGTAGACTTCCAAGAATATGGTATTGCAAGTTGAAATAAAATATTATGGCACTTGTCGAATAATAGGTGTATAAATAAGAGCATTAATCCAACATCTGCTATACATCAAATTAAAAACCATGGCGTCTTTAACCTTAGAGAAGATCTCCTTTGTTTCCTTGGTACTGTTTATTATGTTTTTCTCTTCACCCAATGTTGCTTCTGCTTCTGCTCAAGAGGCTAATGCTCTCCTCAAATGGAAAGACACCCTTCAACACCAAAACAATTCTATTCTAAGTTCATGGACACTTCCTCCTGATAATTCTACCAGTTCAGAAACAAGTGCCGGCCCATGCACTTGGCTTGGAGTTTCCTGCAACATCTATGGAACCGTCAACAGACTGAACCTCACAAATTCAAGTGTAAAAGGTACGTTATATGATTTTCCATTCTCATCTCTCCCAAACCTTGCCTATTTTGAACTCAGCATAAATGAATTTTTTGGTACCATCTCACCAAAAATCAGTAACCTCTCCAAACTCATCTATCTAGATTTGTCCGTGAATCTATTTTCGGGAATAATCCCACCAGAAATAGGCACGCTAACAAATCTTGCAACCCTCCACCTGAACGATAACCAGTTAAACGGCTCAATTCCTGAAGAAATAGCTCAGCTGAGGTCTCTTACTGAGCTCTCTTTGTCCACCAACACTCTTGAAGGTTCAATTCCAGCTTCTTTGGGCAATATGAGTAACTTGACTTATTTATATCTCTACAATAACAACCTTTATGGTTCCATTCCTCCAGGAATCGGAAATCTCACCAATCTTGTCGAGCTATACATGAATACCAACCTTCTAATTGGTCCCATCCCTTCAACCTTTGGAAACTTGAAAAACCTAACAGTGCTGTACCTATCCAGCAATCGGCTTTCTGGTTCCATTCCTAAAGAATTAGGAAATTTGAAGTCTCTCGCTAAACTAGTATTGAATGAAAATCAGCTCAATGGTTCCATTCCTTCTTCATTTGGCAATTTGACCAACTTGGAAAATTTAGTTCTCCGTGACAACCAACTTTCGGGTCTCATTCCAAAAGAATTTGAGAATCTGAAAAAGTTGCTCTCGCTTATAATAAGCAATAATCAGTTATCTGGCCACTTACCAGACCTGATTTGCCAAGGAGGAAAACTTCAAAACTTCACGGTAAATGATAACTGGCTCAATGGTTCAATCCCCAAAAGCTTGAGAAACTGCTCGAGCTTAATCAGATTGCGGCTCGATAGAAACCAGCTCACTGGAAATATATCTGAAGATTTTGGTGTTTATCCGAACTTGAAAGTCATGCATCTAAGTTACAACAATTTCTTTGGTGAAATCTCATATAAATGGGGACAGTGCCAACAGTTGACTGACCTACGGATGGCAGGGAACAACATCACTGGAAGCATACCACCAGAGCTTGGAAGCTCTACTCAAATGAAGAATCTCGATCTTTCCGCAAATCATTTAGTTGGGGAGATTCCAAAGGAATTAGGGAAGTTGACTTTGCTGAAGCTGATTTTAAATGATAATCAACTTTCTGGTGGTATACCTCCAGAGCTTGGGTTGCTAACTCAACTATTGTCTCTTGATCTGTCCACAAACAAGTTGAATGGGTCAATACCAGGAAATCTACAGAATTCGTTGCAGCTGACATACTTAAACTTAAGCAACAACAAGTTTAGTCAAAAGATTCCACTTGAGATAGGTAAGTTAATTCATCTGTCTCAGCTTGATCTGAGTCATAACTCGCTCTCGGGGGAGATACCGCCGCAGATCACAAGTTTGCAGAGTTTGGAAGCTTTGAATCTCTCCAACAATAACTTATCTGGGTCCATTCCAAAGGATTTTGAAGAAATGCGTGGCTTGTTGTATGTTGACATTTCGTACAACGAGTTGCAAGGTCCCATTCCCAACAACAAAGCCTTTAGAGATGCCACTGTACAGGCATTGCAAGGGAACAAAGGTTTGTGTGGCAATGTTACGGGATTGCAACCATGCAAAAATTCCTCTGTGGTGTATCAACATACCGCCAAAAAAGAACACCATATCATTCTTATAATCGTCCTCCCTCTTTCTGGAGCACTTTTACTTCTAGGGGCATTCATTGGACTTTTCATTATGTTTGAGCGAAGAAAGGGAAAGAGAGAAGTTCAACAAAGCGAAATGCAGGATGAAGATCTCTTTTCAGTATCAACTTCTGATGGAAAAGTAACGTATGATGAAATTATAAAGGCCACCAACAATTTTGATATCTCATTCTGCATTGGACAAGGAGGATATGGAACAGTCTTCAAAGCAAAATTGATGTCTAATATAGTAGCTGTAAAGAAACTTCACCCATTACCGAAGAGAGCAGATCGTAAAGGGTTTATAAATGAGGTAACGGCTTTAACAGAAATACGACATAGAAATATTGTAAAACTTTATGGTTTCTGTTCACATGCTCGACACTCGTTTTTGGTTTATGAATACTTGGAGAGGGGTAGCTTAGCCACAATCTTGAGCAAAGAAGAAGAGTCTAGAGAATTGGATTGGCTTAGGAGGGTGAATATTATTAAAGGCGTGGCTCATGCTTTGTCTTACATGCACCATGATTGTTCACCACCAATTGTCCACCGAGACATATCAAGCAATAATGTTTTGTTGGATTTTGAGTACGAGGCTCATATTTCAGACTTTGGCACAGCTAAGCTTTTAAAGCAAGACTCATCAAACTGGAGTGCACTTGCAGGCACATATGGATATGTTGCTCCAGGTAAAGATAGTTCTATATTTCCATAAATTGAAAGAGTGCAAAGCATGTGTACATGATCATATTTCTCTTTTTCTTTGCAGAGCTTGCTTATACAATGAAGGTAACTGAAAAGTGCGATGTGTTTAGTTTTGGGGTGTTGACATTGGAAGTGATCAAAGGAAAGCATCCATGCGATTTCATTGCCTCGCTATCATCTTCATCGTCTGATAACTTAATGTTGAAAGATATGTTGGACCAACGTCCTTCACCTCCATCAATTGAAGTTGAACAGTTACTAGCATCCATTGCAAAGTTGGCCATTGCTTGTGTTCATACAAATCCACAATCTAGGCCAACCATGCACATTGTCTCTCAATTGTTATCAACTTGAACAACACTTTCTTAGAGCTATAAAGCTCAATCACTCTTGGAGTGTGGAAGGTGATTTAGTTTAGTCAGAGAGTAATGCTAAAAAATTTCAATTTATATTGCTATTTGTACTTCCAATATGATGTGTTAATATACAAAGTCTTATAAGATGTAATTTTTAAAGTCATCATATCATAACATATTACATTGAGTATATGATTTGGGATATAAATTGAGAAACTCTAGCATTGTTCTAAGAATCTGTGTGTTCAAAATGTTTTATTATGTATCATGTGGTATTTATTTTCATTCTAAGCATGGATTTATAATTTGATTTTAATATATAACACTAAAATTATTGCCTTGTATAATTAATGTCCTCAAAGTGAAATGTTTCTCATTTACTTTGGTTGGTTGGTTCTTGAGTGGTACTTAATAAAGTAATAGATTGGTTAAATCTCTTAATTTTTAAAATTAAGCTCAGTCCTCATGGCAACACAAGAAACCTATCAAGTTAAAGGACTGAGGGCTTAGAATTGTCCACCACATAAATGCATAAACACTATTAATTACTGATTAAAAAAAACACTATTACTATATTTGAAGTTTTTCTCAAAGCAACAACCAAACAAAAATTTAATTGTGTTTTTCATATTCAAAACAAAGACAAAGCGGTGGAGAGTTGGATTCAATCAAGAAGAGGAAAAAAAAGCTACAAAGAACTTAGAAATGGAAAGAGAAAAGCATAGAAGATGCATAGAAGATGAAAATGGTGTTTAGGGTCCAAAAATAAACTACACAATTATTGACATTGGTTTTCTCTTGTTAACTATTTTTAAAGGTAATTTCAAAATAAATATTAGGGTAAATTAGATTGACCTCTTTAATAGTTCTGACAATTATAGACTTCTCTTAGATTTTTGAAATTATATTCTCCTAGACTTTATTTTATATAAAATGATTTTTTTTAAAAAAAAAAGTAAGAAAAATATAGTCAAATTTGAAAAAATATTTAAAAAAATGAAAAGGGTATTTTTGTCATTTTGAAAAAAAATTAGACAAGAGGAAAGGTATGTGTAATTTGTTAATAAAAATAGGAGATGACAATATAGTGTTAAAAATTTTCAAAAAATATCTTTGTAGTTGTCAAAAATGTGAAGGGATGTTAGTATAATGTATCCTAAATATTAGGACCACTTACTATTGTTGCATAATATTTTACTGATGAAGTATGATTTAGGCAATAAAAACCATCAGTCCCAATAAGAGTTGTTTCAGAATAGCTCATGGTGAGAATTTTTTTCCAAATTAAGGCAATTTTGAAAGTTATTTACCACTTTAAGGTGATTTCAAATTTATTTACCAGAATAGGGTATTTTGAGAAAGCGTCTTTTCAAAAGACGCTTTCTATGTTCATTTTATACTGCCGAACGATCATTTTTCACTTTCCTTCTCTTCCCGTATCTCTCAGTTTTTCAGTTTTCTTCCCATTTTTCAGTTTTCAACCTCCATATCTCTTATATAATCATTAATAATTCTGCTCGATCTCGCTTCTCTCGTTTTCCTCCACTTTCCATCACTTTCTCGCCCGTACATCACAGTCACAAACCAGCCCCAAAGACCCAAAGATACACACCATGAGGCCACCGAAAAGGCCGATCCACTCTGTGTCGACATGGGTTCGGAGACAGCCGCCCAAGGTGAACGCTTTCCTGGTCGTCGTGTCCGGGATGGCGGCACTGGTGTTGCTACGAGTCATCGTACACGATCACGACAACCTCTTCGTTGCGGCTGAAGCTGTTCACTCCATTGGAATCTCTGTCCTCATCTATAAGCTCATGAAGGAAAAAACTTGTGCTGGTAATACACACAACAAATAAATACATATATTATTAGGTCTGTTTGGTTGCTGAGAAATATTAGGAATAGAAATTAAAAATTGGAACTTTAGGCCAGTCGGGTAATGTAAACTTGTACTGAGATTCCGTAAGATCTTTTCTCTTTATGCGATTTTTCAGCGACCACAAAGATTGATAATATATCGAGGTTTCATTTGTTTTTATGTCTCTTTCCTGTATCTTGAATTGGGTAATGTTTTGTATTCATTAGGGTTTCCTCTTTAGGCTGTATTCAAATTGTTTCTGAATTATTTCGTAATTTTCTCTTAGTGTTTCGATCTTAGTGCTGCCTTTAATTACCCTTTTTGGACCCCTGTTTCATGGTTCTTTTATGATATTTTTGGGCCCTTTGCATTATAAAACACAATTGATTAACATATAAGTATGAAGCAAATTTGTAAGTGAAAATTATATCAGGAAAAGAATGAAGTTCATAAGTGATAGGGAAAAACACACTAAAAAACTCAAATCGTCCTTCTGACGTGGTTAATGTAAGCGATGAATCAAACTGTAATGTTAATTTAAGTGTGCTTAATCATATGGATAAGGTTTAATTTTTGTTTTCCTTTTATACTTCTCCTTTGGCAGTTTTAGTGGAATTTTTATTTTAATTTTATTAGTAAAACAAAAAACCAAGCTCAATCACAATTTTTATTGACATAATGAATGTTAGCCTTGGATTTCTTATTGACATAATGAGCTCCATCTTTGAGCAAATCTGATTTGGTCTGACATGTATTCAATTGAGAGTTGAAACACAATATTTTCTTCACAAATTCTGCTTTGTCGTTCCACTCGGTAGGCTAAATGCCCCTGTTCATGTTTTCTGTTACTACAGTTTCATTTCTTTTTGTTTTGTTCTTTTTTTCTCCCTTTCTTTCTGTATCACCAATCTCATTGAATTCGTCATTGATTTGCCCCACCCCGAGAGGGAGGATATGTTGTTTTTGTTGAGCATTTTTAAATTATGCCAAGATCATGACATTGGGCAGAAATGTTTTATCAACTTTGATGGACTTGAATTGCTTCAGGTTCCACGAGGCTTGGGCGTTCTGGATGTAATCTGAATGGGCTACATCTTTTTGCAGGAGGGAGCGTGATAACTCTGAAGCTGAAAGAGCCCAGCATCTTAAATAGATCCATGACCTGCAAGAATATATTCAAGAAAAAGAGAGGCAATTCATGGAGCTGCAGGAATAGGTCAGTTGATTTGTATGTTTACAGTACACTTGTATCATCACAATACATAAATAGATGCTCACACATATAAGACTGTTCTAAGTAAGCTTTCATACTTTAGTTGCATGCCTAGGCTGGCATGATATATATGGATGTTGGGCCTTGAAGAGAGTGAGAGGAAACACTGAAATTCTTGGTGCATTCGAGTGCTATTAAAGTAAGGTTTATTGTTATGGATGATTGATTGTAAAAAATCTGCATTCCTGCAACCCCAAAAGGGAGGTGCTTGAATGCCG
This sequence comes from Nyssa sinensis, assembly GCA_008638375.1. Classification (NCBI taxonomy): domain Eukaryota; kingdom Viridiplantae; phylum Streptophyta; class Magnoliopsida; order Cornales; family Nyssaceae; genus Nyssa; species Nyssa sinensis. The sequence goes on along the minus strand of VIRR01000535.1, from coordinate 90,084 downwards.
CCAGGGAGGTGGATCATGGATGACTTAAGTCCCCCCCTTGTTGGGGCACGAGTATGTGTAGGAATTACCTAGAAAATTGAAAGAAAAAAAAAATCTGTGATATTAATCATGAAATTATTTCTTGCAATTATAACGATTTCAGTGATATTAATCACTGAAATTCTTTCTCGTACGATTCATCCACAAGTGTATCCAACTATACAATCAAGGTAAGTTGTTCTCAATTATTGTTGCTAGTTTGCGTGATTTATTCTATACTTTTCCTGCTATAATTGCACTAATTTTTGTAATCTATCATCAATTTCTTGATTTGGTTCTAAATTATTGTGTGTGCGCATGCGATACCTACCAAAATCATGCATATTTTTTTTTATTAAAAGAAATCACCTTGCAAATTCTAGCTTTCAATTTTTTTAATTTTAAACATTTAACAGCTAAAGTGGAGAAGATGATAGGAGAAATTAAATACAGAGGGATGTAAAAATATTAATACTAAATGGGTTGGTGGGAAATTAAAAATTGTAGAATGTTAATAGGTATAAAAGATTGGATGGTATGGCGAGCATGTAAAAATGATTTTACATAGAAAAACAAGCATTCTATCACCAAAGTACTGCCAAATAAAAACTTTTTCTGTGTGCTCTGTTATTTGTGGCAATTATAAGTGACTTACCAAATGAAATCATGAACTTTTATAAGCTGAGGCTGATAAGAGGATTCAACTATTTAATATTGGTGAATCCTCTATTTAATATTGGATGGATGACTAATGAAGCATTAGCTTATACTGTTGGTGTGTGGGATAAAGTATTGCTAGTGAGGATTGTTCATTGAGCTTAACCAGCTGTAAGTTGCTTTTGTTGCATTTTTTTTTCTTCAATGTTATCAATACATTTATTTATGGAGGAGATAAACACCATTTTGGTACTTTTTATTTCAAAACATTTGGTTTTAGTAGCTTTCAGTAGCTGGTTGCATCATCATTTCTAAGGATCATTTTGTACTATATTTTAGAGTTCTCACTAGCTCAAGTGAATAATTGGCTAACTTTTCTTGATGAGCTTATTGTATTTGGCAGCAATCCAAGGTCCTGCTGCAAATCCTTACTCTCTTAAATGTTTCTTTTATTTGCATTTTTCTTTATTGAACGTGGAGCTTTATTCTGGGGCCCTTTGTTTCTCTCATTTTGTTTATAATACACACCTTTCCTCCCAAAAAAGAAAAAAACATTATGTCTAGGTTGCACTGATCTATTGTTTTTGTTAAATGTGAAAATGAGCAGTTGAGATACAGGGAGGGAACATAATATCTGTGGTTGAAGAAGGGGATTAGCAAGGAAATATTTGTGACACTTGCAACTGTTTTAATCTTTCAACAATATTTGTGACACTTACAACTGTTTCATCAATTCCAAGCCATTTTGAAATTTTTATGTTCTTCAATCTGTTCCACAAAATTGAAGTTTTGATCAAAATTCGATGCCGTTTTGAAATTTCAAGGGATTTCCTTTTGGTTTGACAAAATCCCAGTTGACGTTGAAATCAAAATTCTGACCTGCATCTCACACATCTGAGCATCCAGTCATGAAAATCTAGTCTTGGCTGTCAGTCTACTTGCTGTCATATATTATTATAAGAGAAGCTGTTTGGAGTGCCTTGGATAATTGTCATATCATTATGAGAGAGACTGTTCTGTTACAACTTTAGTTTCATTTTCCTACCAGATAAGCTATTTAACTATCTTCATTATGTATATCAATGTTTCTGCCAGGTCCCTTGAACCATTTCCTTGCAATCCAAAGCATAAAATTTGAAGCAGGAAGCCAAAGCCAAATTCAAGTTCTTTCAACTGGACTAAACTTGTCCCATATTATGACAAAAATTTAAATTCACAATTAGGTAAGACTGCACCAAATTGCAATTTGAACATGCAGTGTAGTTTATTTGAACGCAATGATTATCCATAGTTAATTCTGGTTGATTGATTTGTCTCAACAAAAAAATAAAAAAGAAACTACCAACTTGTGTCTTCCTACAATTAGGTTGGTTGAGAGTGGAGGAAAGAACTTAGAAATTGCAGTGATGTTAGATTGTTGAGAGTGGAGGAAACAACATAGAAATTGCTGTGATGCCTTTATGGGTGAGATTGAAGCAGAGAAAGCAGTCACAGAGGCTGCCAATAAGGCCCCTTCCATACAAATCAGGTGAATTCATTGTCCAACCTTCATCCATTTGTCTACCATTTTCTATAATCATCTAAATCTGACATTTGAAGTGCTTGCTTTCCACTGGGCATAAAATATATTTTGTATTTCAACATAATAAAGAAGAAAACAATTTAATTGATATTTATAAATCCATGTGAGCATACAATCCTTTTCACTGCAAGAGCTTCAATCAATAAAATAAAATGGATTTGATTCAAATGAATGGATAAAATATACCGATAATCTTACAATTTTTCTAATCATGATTTTTATTTTTGGAGTCATGAGTTATGAAAATGTCTATTATGAAAGTCAATTGCACAATATAATATCTATTATGAAAATGTGTTTGTGTCAAAGAATACCTTATAATTTTTCTGCATAGGCCTTATCTAAGTCATCTTGTTTCAAGTTTGCACATTTTTGCTTGGTGTGGAGTTGTAAAGAAGATTAGAGCAGAGAGGAGATTACTAAATTTCACTCAAACACTGCTAACAGTTAATGAATTGGGAAAGACTGCTAACATTGCTAACACTGGATGCTTAAATATGTTTACAGGGGAAAAAGAAATCACCCTGCAAGAGGATAACTAGTTTTCAGGTAATCTATCCCTTGCCTCTTTTCTATTTTTCGGGGGAAAAAAGGAAATAATTTTTTTAACACTTGATTTCCTTGGCTGTCTAGACTTACACATCATGTTATTTCTTCACTCTCCCAGTTTTCTTCAAGTGACCCAACCAAAGTAATGGTAACTTCTGCTGATTCACAAGTTCGAATACTTTGTGGGGTCAATGTCATCTGCAAATTCAAGGGTACATATTGATTTGGTTATCATTGAGTTGTTATAAAGATAGAAATGCCCTTTTTTGGTGCTATGTGAACTGTCATGATGAGACAATTTAATGTGATAGCAGATATTTTTTCCATTATGGAATTCAAGTGCCGTTAATTTAATTTCTGAACTTTTCTATCCCCCATTTCTAGGTGTTCGAAATCCAGGAAGCCAGGTACCTGCATCTTTCACCTCGGATGGGCAACACATTGTCTCAGCAAGTGATGATTCTAATGTCTATGTTTGGAACTACATAAGCGAGGACAAGAGTTCTCACAGAGCAAAGAACATTTCCTCTTGTGAGAATTTCTTGTCTCACAATGCTTCGATTGCTTTACCTTGGTATGGCATGAAAGCCATGTCAGGATCGCCTACTTCTCCGACGTTTTTGGGGGATGACCTGCTAGAAAGTATTTTAAAGAATGGCAAGAGCAAGTGTGATGAGGATTTCAAAGGGATCTGCAACTTGGCCAGAGGAGAAACTACCCAGTCCAACTCCAGCAGCAGTTTCGCCGACAATGTGTAAATCAGAGTACAAATTTTTGAGGAGTGCTTGCCAGAACATATCTAGTTCTCATATGTGGGATCTTGTGATTGTAACGGCAGGCTTGGATGGGCGGATAAGAACATACCATAATTAGCACGAGCAGTGCAAGTGTAGATTACAGTAGAAAACTGGGTTAGTGCAGACCCTTAAGTGTACTATAATGAAATTAGATTACGCCAAAGTGGCTGGAATTTGTTTTGTATTGGATATCAATATTCAGTTTTCAATTTTATAGTAATTCTTTTATCTGTTTATTAGAATTGTTTGAATTTATAGTTAGAAGTTAAGATTATAGATGCCAAAGAGTAACTGTTCTTTGACAAAAGAAGATAGTATGTTTGCCAGTACAGCTGTTTACAAATAAAACACAAGAGCAACAATACCTTAGCCATGGGACAATGACTGATGTATCTAAGCCACCACTATAGGCAAGAACCACTTTATTCAATTTCCCACGTAACCCTTTCATAGCACTAGAAGTTTCCAACTCTCTTTCACTGGACAAAATTGCTTGAATAGATGCACTTTTAAGGCCAGATCAATAGGATTAGACGATGCAGGGAATGAGAACAAGAAAAACAGATCAAAAGGCTTGAAATATACCCTGTTGGAATGTCAAAACAGAAAAAAAAAAAAAAAAATTTGGTTTGGAAAGACGCTTTTAACTTAATATTTTGAAAAAAAATTTACTTTAAAAAAACGTCTTTTGGAAAAACGCTTTTACAAGCGTCTTTCCAAAAGACGCTTTCATGTTAATATTTTGAAAAAAAATTTATTTTAAAAAACGTCTTTTGGAAAGACACTTTTAAAAGCGTCTTTCCAAAAAACGCTTTTTAAAAGAACCCTATTTTGGTAAATGAGTTAGAAAGAACCTTATTTTGGAAAATAACTTTTTTTTTTTTACCCTACTTCCGGATTTAACTCCTCATGGTGATGGTAACATTTACCAACTTCAACAAACTAGTTCTAAAATTTCATAATCTAAATGAGAACACAAAAGAGATCACCAAGGAAAGTTTAAGATACCAAGGCCCAAGTCTCAAGTCCAAAATTCAAAGTTATTATCATCCACTATAAAACCATAAAGCAGTCAAAGGAATACCAAAGTCCAAAGTCAACAACCCTATATTCAAATCCAAATGAAAAACACAGAAAAAGAAAGAGATAGAATAAAACAGTTATTCTCGCAATACCCAAGTCAGTCTACACACCTAAATTCAATGTTATTATTAATCATATTTAAACCATCTACATTGTAGATAGAGATTGGTAAACGAAAGGACGAGATGGGTCCATTATCATCCATGCAATCTATCAAGCAATGGTAAGAATACCCAAGCCCCGAGTTTCACAAACACTTCTAATTGACTAATTCTATCCTTCCCATTTGTCCCAAATTTTGAATCCAAATGATATGAGTGTATCATTACTTGTGCATACGTGAATCAATGATGCATGGTAACATCATTTGAAATTCAAGATTTGGGAGCATTTATTTTTTCTAATTATACAAAGCACACTGAACAATAATTCCTAAAACATGCATATACAGCTGAAAGGGTTTGAAACAGTTTGCTAGGTTCTTCATCCCTACCCCCATCAACTTGTAATATACATTGCTGTCTTTAGTAAAGAGACAGGGACCTTGACCCTAGGTAAAGCCTCAACTTGTTTTGAGGCGGCCCTAGTCAACATATGGTTGGTTCCTTTTCTAACATGAATATGCATTTTGTCAAAGAAATAAAAGATATCACTGTCTTTGTGTAAATAGAGGCGAAAGTCTTCACAGTGTGCCATCATTTTTCTTATGAGAATATTAGTCAGCAGCAAAAGTAGACTTCCAAGTCTATGGTATTGCAAGTTGAAATAAAATATTATGGCACTTGTCGAATAATAGGTATATAAATAAGAGCTTTAATCCAACATCTGCTATACATCAAATTAAAAACCATGGGGTTTTTAACCTTCGAGAAGATCATTTCCTTTGTTTCCTTAGCACTGTTTATTATGTTTTTCTCTTCACCCAATGTTGCTTCTGCTTCTGCTGAAGAGGCTAATGCTCTCCTCAAATGGAAAGCCACCCTTCAACACCAAAACAATTCTATTCTAACTAACAAGTGCCAGCCCATGCACTTGGCTTGGAGTTTCCTGCAACATCGATGGAACCGTCAACAGACTGAACCTCACAAATTCAAGTGTAAAAGGTACGTTATATGATTTTCCATTCTCATCTCTCCCAAACCTTGCCTATTTTGAACTCAGCATGAATGAATTTTTTGATACCATCTCACCACAAATCAGTAAGCTCTCCAAACTCACCTATCTAGATTTGTCCATGAATCTATTTTTGGGAACAATCCCACCAGAAATTGGCCTGCTAACAAATCTTGCAACCCTCCACCTGAACGATAACCAGTTAAAACGGCTCAATTCCTGAAGAAATAGCTCAGCTGAGGTCTCTTACTGAGCTTTCTTTGTACACCAACAACCTTGAAGGGACCATTCCAGCTTCTTTGGGCAATATGAGTAACTTGACTTATTTATCTCTCTACAATAACAGCCTTTCTGGTTACATTCCTCCAGGAATAGGAAATCTCTCCAATCTTGTTGAGCTCTACATGGATTCCAACCTTCTAACTGGTCCCATCCCTTCAACCTTTGGAAACTTGAAAAACCTAACAGTGCTGCACCTATTCGACAATCAGCTATCTGGTCCCATTCCACCAGAGATTGGAAAATTGAAATTGCTCGATAAGCTAAGCCCTAAAACAAACAATCTATCAGGCTCAATCCCGGCGTCATTAGGTGATTTGACCTCCCTAACTCTTCTATATCTTTCCACTAATCAACTTTCCGGTTCCATTCCTAAAGAATTAGGAAATTTGAAGTTTCTCGCTGATCTAGCATTGGATGAAAATCAGCTCAATGGTTTAATTCCTTCTTTATTTGGCAATTTGACCAACTTGGAATATTTATTTCTCCGTGGCAACCAACTATTTATATTCAGATCAACGAGGCAGATGTTAAATCAATTAAAAAATTTCCTAATAAAAGGGTAGAAGGGAAACCTAACCCCTATCTCGAACCACTCAAGGTAAGCACAGATCTCGCCTTGCTGAGTATTGGAGGGGCGAACTATGGGCCCAAGTACCCTACAGGACACGTTTGAGGGGAAGTCAAAAGCAGCCCTCAAAGAATCTATCATGTCCTGAGTCGTGGCGCTTTCTCCATCCTCCCTTTTGTAAGGTGTACCTGAAGTTTCCCCTACAATATTTCTAGGCTCCATGAAAAGCCTCAATTATCCTAACCTTAGAACTCCAAATTAGACTATCAACAAATCTATTTTCTACATCTTCCGAAGGGCCACTAACCACTAAATCTACTTCTACTTGGTCATCTACTCCTTGAAGATCTATGATGTCATGACTAGCGCTTGACGGAGTGTCAAAGACAGACATTGTTCAAAAGATAGATAGAAGAGAAAAACAACTGAAGAAATTTAAGGAGCGCTTGTAAACCAAACCTGACCAAGGTCTTGATCGAAGGGTACTCTCTGGTACACCGGAGATCACTTCAAAAATTACTCTTGGGAGGCTGAGTATTCTCAAGACAAAATTCCAAATATTGAAAAGGAGAAATGGTGATGCGTTGCCCCCTTTTTACAGAAGCTTAATGGGTGCTCAAGCTCGAGGACGCCACTTCTAAACCGCTGCAGCAGTTGAGGAAATGATGGCTCCATAATTCCAACCGACGGCTGACACAATGAATGTCGCATCAACGGTTGTCTCCTCAAAATACGGAGCGACACATTTATAACTATTACAAGTGCAACGCCTCAAAAACCCTAATCTCATCTCTACACGGGTCCCACAGAACTGAGGCTCGGGAGGGGAGTAGCTAATATATCATAAAGTGACAAACATATTCAAAGCATGACACGTGTCTATATATAGCTCTTCAGGGTACAAATCAAGAAAGATTGTTTTATCCAAATCACACAGACACGGGGGGTTCAGAGGTATATGGTTCAGAATATAGCACTGCCTTTCATATCCTACCGACATCAGAATAAGGAAACAGAGTTCAATATGGCAACTACTATCTTCGGATATCTTCAAATTCCTATTTTTATAGCTCCTAATCCTACTCAACTTAGGAGATCTACGACCTATAAAAAAGACCATAAGGTACACTTTCAATGGATGTTCAATTCTTCTTTTTAATTGTAGCCTCTTTTTATTTACTGACTCTATCATCGAAGCAAATATTAACAGGTAGCGAAGGATGGAAGGCCCTTCTGATCAGAAAGGAGCAACATCATGTCTAATCCGAAAAAGTCGCAATAATTTATAAATAAAATTTGATTAAAAAATGTGACAATGACAATCATATGAAATGATGACTACCGTGCAAGCACAAAAATTTAAATTGAATTTAGTGATTGATATGGAGCCAAGCTAGAGCCGAGAAGAGCGCACCAAAGCCAATCTTGCCCGCGGCCCCGTCTTGTTCTTTAACTAGTTAAAGGTCATAGCTTGCCTCAAAGGGTCAGATCCACATTAGTCTAAGGTGCTTTCTCCTTTGAGTTGAACTTAGAAAAGAGAAATGTAAGCACCTCCATGAAAGACTTTCAATATGTCTTAAGGACTCTTGACTCTTTCTATCTCCATTAAGCCTCTTAGTTAAATTCTAAGTTTAAACGATCTTAGGGGTCAAAAGAGTAGGCCTGGAAGGGATTGCTCAAAATCTTTTCTTAGGATGGAATTCCACTACGCTTGTTGATCGCTCTTTGGAGTCGGTTTAGCGCCAATAAGTCAGAATTATTGTTTCTGATTTTCATCTATAAGTTCAGTTTTGTACTGTCTTCAATTAATTCTATTTTGATAAAATAATTTTTGTTTTCCAGTTTTTATAATTGTAATTGTTTTCACAAAATAGTTTTTGGTTTTGATTTAAATCTATTTTGGGAAGTAAAATTAATACCTATTTTCTAACCGACCACGCCATGTCTTATGATAGCCTTGTCAAATATGTATAAAAGACCACTACCTCTAAAGACATCTCCAATGGTTATCCAAATCTTGACTCAAGTTTAAATTTAAATAAAAATTATAAAAAATAGCCCTCTAATAGGTTACTCAAATCTAAACCAAATCCATTTTTGCTCAAATTTTTATCCAAATTAGCAAAAATATTATTCATTTACCCAAATTTCCAATGGTCATATTTTGCAAGAGGTTGAAAATAGAACTTGGAGAGGAAGGGCACCACCTTTTTCCGTTGTAGTTGAGGCGGCCGATGGTGGATACAACGAACTGACGGTGGTGGAGGCTGTCTTCTTCTTCATAAGCCGACATGGTGACTACAACGATCTCTTCATCTTCATGAGTCGTGTGTGTGTATATATACATAGAGAGAGATGGTCATCTGACACTGGTATGGTGGTCTGTGACAATGGTTGTCTGAGACAAAGAGATGGTGGTCTCAAAAGTCCCAAAGGCACTTTGATATAGACTGTGTTGTTCCCTCGATTTTTCATGTTGCAAAAATGAAAGGGAATAAGCTTTTAAGATGAAGTATGAATTTTTATAAAGGATTTGAGAAAAATCTAAGTGACCATTGGAGAGCTTCATGTCAAATGAAGCTTCCACTCAAATTTGAGTAAAAACTTGGGTTACCATTGGAGATTGGCCTAACAAGGTATATTAGATGCGGTAGCTATTCAACCTCAGGATGTCAGGATGTGCACCTGTGGTTGAGCATCTGAACGAGTTCAACACAGTTATGACACAACTGTGCTAAGTAGAAATCAGATTTGATGAAAAGATTAGGGCTTTGATTATTCTCTCCTCCTTGAGAAAGTTAAAATGAGACTGTAAGGGCAGTGAGCAGTTCTTCAAGAACTAACAAAATGAAGTATGATTATATTTGGGATTTGATTCCAAGTGAAAAAAATTGCAGGAAGGAAACGGGTGAAACCTCGGGATCTGCTTTAAATATTGAGAACAGAGGAAACATCATAGAAAAATTCAGATTGCAGCATATTGCAATCCAGAAAGGGAAAGTAGAGAGGTGGAAAATCAAAGGCCGAGTGTTTGAATTGTGGAAAAAAGAGACATCTGAAGAATGACTATCATGCACCTAAAAAGAAAGGGAATGGGAATCAAGAGCATGAATCTGCAAATGCCACAACATAGCTAATTCGGGATGCTTTTATTCTGCCTCTTGAGAGTCGCATTGAATATTGGGTTGTAGATTCAAGGGTCTCTTTTCACGATATTGCACATAGAGAAATCATGAAAAACTATGTTTATAGTGATTTCTGAAAGGTTTATTTGGGTGATGATGAATCTTGCAGTATCATTGGTACAGAAGATTTTCAAAGCAAATTACCGAATGGGGCTATATAAAAGTTGAATGATGTTAAACATATTCCTATTCTAAAGAGAAATTTGATTTTCGTAGGTTAGCTTGCTAGTTTCAACAATACTACCTTCTTGGTTGACTCGTGGAAAGTCACAAAGGGAGCCATGGCTGTGGCTCGAGGAAAGAAAGAAGGCAGCCTCTACATAACTGCAAGCACTAGAGATGCCATTAGTGTTGTTGAAATAGGCAGTGATTCCAATCTGTGTGGCATTATAGGCTTGACCACGTTAGTGAGAGAGGAAAAATACATGAACCTGCATTTTTCACTGGAATTGACTGAACTACCGAAGGGTAAAATAATCTTTACACAACAAATAGGCTTATAGGATCAAAGTAGAACATGATGACAGCAAGTCTGACAAAGTTGTAAAGGGATTTCAATAAAAAAAAAGAAGATGTTGACTATACTGAGATTTGCTCTTCGGTTTTGAAATAGACAAAAATCCAATTGGTGTTGGAATTGTCGCTACAAAAGATTTGCATCTTGAACCATTAAATATAAAACAACTTTCCTTCATTCATGGTGATTTGAAGGAGATGTTAATTTTTTACAGCACATTACTCCTAACAACCCCATTAATGCTTTAAAGCAACGGTTAAAAAGTGAGATTGGTTAGATTGTTTTTGTGCGATAAAATTGGGAATTTTGCTAATATTGATCTATAAACCCCTGTAAGCTGAAGCACAAAAAGCTATTTGCAGGCGGACTTGTAAAAAAAAAAAAATTATGAACCCATTTTGAAGCACAGAATAAAAAGAAAGAGCCCGAGGGAAACAATAATGGAGAGAGAAAGTTGCAAGAAGTGCTTCTAGATCTCATGGAATAAGGCGAAAGTTCGAACAATATTTTTCCCCTTCAGATAATACCTTTCATCCTATGAAACATGCAAAAATTAAAAGAACAAAAATATGGATAAAAAGGAAAATGAAGCTCATCTGTTAAACCAATCCTGGCGCGTGCTGCAGGCTGTTCTTCTACGATTGGTCAATGTTCTTCTACGATTGTACCATTGCTTGGACAGACCCCTCCTTTCCACCATCGCTGCTTCGTACTTTGCTTGGAACACAAAGGATTTGAGGGTAAGGAAACGATTTCACTTTGGGGAAAATAATGGGTTTTTCTTTGGGATCTTAAAACAAAATCCAAATTTTGAAAGGATTTTCGGTCATCTTTCGCAATCTTGTCGGAAATGGCCGAATTCATAGAAGTCTTTTTTACAACTTCATCATCATCATCGTTATACCAAATTTAGAGTAACTCCAACTCGAGTGCCATTTGGGCTACCAAATTCATGACCGCCAAATGGCATCAAATTCAAAATTTTTCATTCGAGCAATTTTAATGCTAGGTGCAATTTGAAGTGTCAAATTCATAACAGTCAAAATGGCATTTTAAATTCAAAATTGTTCACTCTAATGAAGATGGCATCTGACAGTTATAAAATAACACCCAACGGTCTGGCATATGACAGTTGTAAAATAGCATCCAACAGTCTGAAGTATCATTTTTACAAACTTTAAAGAGAGAAAAAGAAGAGATGCCATATGACGATTGGAGTTATTTCTATTTTTATTGTTATAATAGCTACCATTTCAACAAAAAATTTTATAAATACGGAGAAAAAACTTAACAAAGCATAGAAAATACTGGGGGTTTGTTATTTTTTAATTAAATTAATTTTTGTAATTTAAATTATTTTTTTTATTTTTTAAGTTATGATTTTTTGTTGATTTAGAATGATTTTATTTATTTAACTAATTTTTATAATTAAATAATTTGTTTAATTTAATTAATTGTTAGAATTTAAATTAATTTTTGTAATTTAATTTAAAAAATTAATTTAAATCAAACCGTTATGAAAACTATACCTGTTAAAATATAACCGTTAAGTTTAATTATAATTTTTAATAAAAAATATTAAAATGGCACCCCATTTTGGCACCTGTTAGTGGAACAGATTTATAATTCTGAAGTGCCACAACACTATTCAAAGTTGCAAATATGTTTTTTGGCACCTCAAAATAACAACTCCCTTTGGAGTTGCTCTAACGAGGGTGGCATCTGCGGTTGTAAAACTGGCACCCAACGGTCTGGGGTGTCATTTTTACAAACTTTGGAGAGAGAAAAGGAAGAGGTGTCATTCGACAGTTAGGGCTATTTTCATTTTTATTGGTACTATAGCTACTATTTCAACAGCTCTATTTCAATAAAGAACTCTATAAATACAGGAAAAAAACTGACCAAAGCCGAAAAAATACAGGGAGTTTGTTATTTTTTAAATTGATTTTTTAATTAAATTTTTTTTGTAATTTAAATTATTTTTTTATTTTAAATTTATTTTTTAAGTTATGATTTTTTTGTTAATTTAGGATGATTTTATTTATTTAACTAATTTTTTTAATTTAGTTAATTGTTAGAATTTAAATTGATTTTTTAAATTAAATTAATTTTTATAGTTTAATTTAAAAAATTAATTTAAATCAAACCGTTATGAAAACTATACTCGTTCAAATATAACCGTTAATTTTAATAATATTTTTTAATAAAAAATATTAAAATGGCACCTTATTTTGACACCTGTCATTGAAACAGATTTATAATTCTAAAGTGTCATAACACTATTTAAAATTAAAAATAAATTTTTTTGTACCTCAAAATGACAACTGCTTTGGAGTTGGTCTCAATGATTTGTTATCTTTTCATTCATCTGTACTTTTCCAAATGCCTTTCTACAAGTTCCGTTTCCAAGCACAGTTCTATTTAAGTTGTTGCAGAGGTTTAGCCTGACCCAAAAATTTGAAGGCGCCAGGGCTGCATTGCACATGTTTTGGGCATTCCCCAAGGGCTTGTTTGCACTTTCTTAAAATGTCAATAGTTTTATTTACAATTCACATAACATTTTGATCAATAAAGCCATCATCTTGAATGGAATCATTTACAAAAGTAGGAAAATCTTACCATATGTTGCTTCTTCAGTGTGATCAACAGCAAATGTTGCTCCTTCCTCCAGCTTTGGTTTTGCTGTTCTTAGTTTTGGTCCTCTTGGACATCAATAATGTCTAAATTTCTATTCATAAATTACTATATTATTAAATCATATAATTAATACGACACAATAATATCTTGGTATGTCATTCTCACATCATTTATGAATAATCTTTGGTACAATAGTAAAATTGCTTTATTATAATCTGAAAGGCACGAGTTGAGTCATAAAAATAATTTTTCTGTTTGTGATAACAAAATTACGTACATCTAATTTTCTTCAGACTCACAGTAACAAAAATCTCGCACACTAAATCTACTATTTTTTTACTATCATATGATTTTAGATATAAGTTTAAAATAAAAATTTAAGATTTCTAACATTACTTTTGAATATTGGTGCTAAGGAGTCTTGAGGATTTCCTGGCCATTAGAATTTGAATTGTTGGAGGGGGGCATTGTTTTGCGTCAACTGCATTGGGGGTACATCTAAGATGATAGTGTAAGAAGTTGAGCCTGGTTGCAGAGAATCAGATGCAGGCTGCAATTACTAACGGTCATCTTTTGTGGTTTTGTTATATATATAATGGTTAATACTTCAATCTCACACATGTATATAAAGTTTTTTTCCTCAGTTGGTAGTTTTCTATAATTCATATGTTTGTAACTGTATATTAGCTTTGTGTGAAGTGACTAGTGAGATCTTTATAATTGCAAGGATACTTCTTATGGTTTAAGTTGATTTTTTGGTGTTGATAAGGTGATAAATCTGCCCTCTGCTTCTTAATTTGCCTACCCTTGATGCAAGGTTCAATTCCTTTTATAACAATGTTTTGCAACTTTTTTAGGATTAAGTCCTCCGTGATGAAGTGGCATTTCATATTTGAGGGGTAAGTCACGGGTTCAAGTCTCACATTTTTTAATAAGAAATGTGAGAACTATTTCTATTTAATTATGAGTTGAACTGATTTATCCATCAGTGATCCATATTTGAAAGACTCATATTGCTATTAAATTGTTTAATTGTGTTGTTCAGTTGTTATGTAATTGTATTATTAAATTGAGTTATTAATTAATTGTAATACCAACTTGATGCTGCTCTTTTTTTTTTTTTTTAAATGTAATTATTCCTTTCAGGCTTTCATCACATTTTACCTCTATGATTTAATGTATACTTTCTTACAAGTTCTAAAAAGAAAACAAAATCACTTATGCTTCATGTGAAATATGCATTTAATAATCACTGAATGCCAAAAAAATGAATAAAAATTTTTGTAGGCCTGAAATATATATAATCTAATATATATATATATATATATATATATATATATATATACTGTTACAAGAAATTAAACAGAATAAATAAAACAACAGTAATTAACTTGAACAGAAACTCACTGTAATTGAGTTTGAACATAATGAAAATCCGAGCCTTGTGAAATTCATAATTTCCTTAAGATGAATTTGCTCACTCTCGGTGCTCAAGATGATGAGCAATCGTCTCCTAAGATAGAACGGATTTCGGTTCTAAAGAAGCAGCACTTCAATCTTTAGAACCCTACGAACACAACTACATATCAACACTCGAACTTGACTTATGAAGAGAGAGAGAATGCAATATTTTGAAATTGGAATGCAATGAGGGTCTGGTATTTATAGGCTTCTTCATGATTGTTTGGTACAGTCATGAAGGTTCAGTTGTGTCTGTTCATGGTGAACAGACACAGGCCCAACCATGAAAAAAGATGACTGTTCAGTCAAACCAACGCGATCGCAGAACGACGACGTTTTGGACTCCCAACGGTAATCATACGCATGTCGCAAAATGATTGCGTTTTGGACTCCCAACGGTAACCATACGCATGTCGCAAAACGACAGCGTTTCGGAATCCCAATGGTAACTTAAACGCATGTTTAAAACGACTGCGCTTTTGTGCTAGGTCCTCCCCCTTCCACAAAACTGGGGTGCCCCTTGGGGCCCAAACCCCACTCCAAGGTAGGTGTATATTTACTAATAAAAGGCCTTGCACCTATCCTATCTAGGACACAAGCCTTGTACCCATCCTATGTGGGATACAAGCTCTGTAACACCCTTATTTGAATTAGGGACCATTAAGTCGTGGATTATAAATTAGTGATCGAGACTTTAAGTAACGAGGTCGGCTTCAACCCTAACACGAGGACTTTTAGTAAAAGTCTTGAAAACCCAAGACGACTGTATATCACTTTCGTTGCAATCACCAACGTAAGAGTCTTGAAAACCCAGGACGATTGTACATCACTTTCGTTGCAATCACCAACGTAAGAGCCTTGAAAACCCAAGACGACTGTATATCACTTTCGTTGCAGTCACCAACCTGTTGGTTCCATAGTAATTATACGTTTTCACGTCGACCGCCGAACCTAAGACACGCATTACGAGGTTATGAAAAATTAGTGTAAAGATTATACACTTAAGAAAATAATTAATTTATTTAATTTAATTATTTTCTTAAATATAAGAAATTAATTATTAGTTAATTAATAGAAAATGTGGTGACACACACATACACACATTAAAGGTGTATTGTGTGTGAGTACGTGGCCAAGTATGTATATGGTATATGCATGGATGTATATAACAATAATTAAATATATATATATATGTAGTATATAAATATAAATAATTAGTGTGTGTGTGTCAGTTGAGAAGTGTGTGTGAGTTATATTATATGAATATATATATATATATATATATATATACAAAACACACACACACACACAGCCAAATGATGGCCTGCCCCAAAACAGTAAGGAGGACACTCATTAGAGATGCTGCCACAAGTTAACCTAGTTGGTGGGGAAATCAAAAAATGATCATGTAGGCACCTATATACATGTATACATATTGTATACACACACCCACACGAGAATTCAGTCATACAAAGAAAGAGGGAGAGGGAGGAAGAGAGAGAGAGAGAGAGAGTTCTAAGAAGAAGAAGGGAGAAAATTCAAGAAGAGAAGGAGAGGGATACCACCTTTGAGGTAAAAATATCAAAAACCCAACATTTTCTCTTTCTAGAATTTACCTACGTATGAACTGTTTAAGCTTTGATTTTTGTATATATGATGTTTGGAGTATATTTAAACTAAGATAAACATGAAAATTGGCCACAAAACAGCCCTAAAACACCAAGAACAGTACACAGCCACCATGGTCGACTACCTTGACAACTGGGTTTGAACCAACCTAAGTTAAACCTTGCTTTAATTATGGGGGTTTAATCTAGAAAGGAAATGTTTCACAATGAAACAACAGCCAAGTGAAATGGCTCAAAGATGAGCCTTAAAAACCAAGTTGCAGGTTTCGGCCATAAACCCAAACCTTTGTTTTTAGACTTCTAAACCTGTTTTTGAGAATAGGGGTTGAATCCCCATTCCATGAGGATCACACAGAACCAAACTCCATTAAAAATGGTGATGAAACGAAGATTTACCAAGGAGTTGCAGGTTTGGGTATTATGTGTGAGACCAAACGTTTAGTTTAGTTTTAATGTGACAAATGAATGCCAAAAGATTGGTCAACCCTCTAGGAACATGGAACACCCAAAAATAGAGAAAATCAGTGGTTAAAAATGCACGAAAATGGAAGAAAGGAAAACCAGAAAATTAGGGCAACAGTGTTGAAATTTGGTGAAGAAGACGACGAGTCGACTCACTGTCTTGAGTCGAGTCAGACGAGTTGACACGGGACACGTGTAAAGAGACGGGATGGCCACCACATTATTGATGAAGTTTCAAGTTAGGTTTTAAATTTTAAAACATTAGGGCTGACGTCATCATGACGTCAGCATAACGTGTTAAACCGACCAAACCGGTTGGTTCAATGAAAACCGGACCGGTTCACTTAAAATGGAACTGAACCCACTAGTTCAGACCGGAAGTTTGCAAAATTCTATTTTGACCCCAGAACTTCTGGAAAATTTTATTGTGGCCCAACCGAAATAAATTAAATATTAAATTAATAATATTTAAATGAAAAACATTTCAAAAATGCCCCTACGTCATAAATAAGTCAAACGAAGTCCAAATTAAATAAATGAATAGTGTATTTTGACTATTTTGGGCATTCTGGATCCAATGGTAGGGTCCGTTTCATGAGACGGGACTCCAAAAAATAAGACTTGTAAAAATGCTAAAATGACCAAAATACCCCTATTGCTACCAAACCTAAACGGAGTTCCGCGAAAGCCTAAATTGACTTTCTTCGACGTTCCGGACTCAATGGTAGAGTCTATTCAACCAAAAGAGATGTCTAAAATAAAGAGACATAAAATTTGATGAATAACATCAGTTATGAGACTATGAACTAAACCACTTGCCGAAGTACTAAACTAAGGCTCGTACGTGAAAGTAAGATACGTAAGGACACAACACGTAAACATGTGAAGTAATTAAATTTAAATTAAAATTAATGGAGCTACCAGAAGAGTATAGTTGAAATATAAATAATTTCTAATACATTGGATTTGTGTTTTAGGTTAAAACCCAAAAATCTCTAAATGGATAAGAAACAACAAGAATTCAGGGACAAACTAGATTTGCAACATAAGGTGATCCACAGGAAGATAAGGATCGCCAAAACCTGTGAGATCATCTCCCTTATGCCATTCAAATATTGGACCCCAATCGTCCCAATAGGATGATTTATGCATGAAGCTGCAACAAGAAGACTTGCTGAGGCAAAGCTTAAGGAAGAAAAAGAGGAAGAAGAAAGAGAGAACACTGAAACCCTAGCTGAAATGCGCCGCAAGTAATATTTATTATCATTAAATACATAAATGACTAGTCTATAATACAACTATGAGTTAGACCAATTTTAAGAATTTAGTCTTGCACAGTCTACAATTGGTAAGTCATGAAGATGATTAAGTGCATATGGAATTTATGAAATCTTCATAAATCATGTTAGGTTAAGAAAGGAAAAGGATAAAGGGAAGGCGCATCAGTAGAGCCGGCCCCGACACATAAGGTGAGTAACCCTGCATTTGTAGTGGAGATTTGATTCCATGGATTTGAAGAAGTTTTAAGTTCAAAATATGTGAAGCTTTGAATATCAAATTCAATGTTGCTTGATTCCTGTTTTAAATTTTTCTGTTCTTATAAACTCTATTGTGGCATGCTCGGTAAATGGTTTCTACTACAGTTTTCGTTAAATGTGCTGAATTTGCTTATTCTAAATATTTGAAGTTCTATTGAAGAAATTATATGCCATATGTTTTAAAATGCAACTACAAGGAGGCCATGTTTTTAATGCTTTTAAATAGCATCTAATTGTAAGTGTTTTATACCTCCTGTTGCCATTAATAATGCAAGATAACTTGTGCATAAGCACTACATGTGACGTTGAGTTTCTTTGAAATTCAACTATGACACGTAAAATGCCAGGAAGTAGGATCTAATCCCCCAGGCATGAGATATCTCTATTGTAGTAAGACTAGAGTCCGGTTCGAAACGGATTCCACTAACGAAAGTAATAAGATGACACGTGCGAAAATGAAAGCAATTTTTACTCTCATTTTTCTATGCATATTTACGTGTTTTAAAGTTCACATACTTTATTTGAAGAAGTACATGTTTAGCTTGAATACTCTAAATGTTTCAAAGTTATCTGTTTTAAAGAATGCATAACTTCTGTGTTCAAAGAATATGAGCAATTGGTGGTGAGTATTTTATAAACTCTCATGTGCTAAACCATTGTCAATTGAAACCCCATGACTAATGCTGGAATTACTCACAAGCTTAGTTTAGTTTACCTGGATTTTTATCCGCCCCTTTTAGGTGATCGACGGAAGTCCTAATATTAATGACGATGATGATGAACCTAGCTGCTTTCTTTTGGTACGCCCAAAGAATAACGCGGTAGTTGTAGTGTAGCGTTGGGGTGTCGATTCCACAGAGAGACTAAATTAAAAGAATAATAAACAGAATCTCTGAAGCTAAAGAAAGTATTAGACGGTTAACGAGAAAATAAAAATCTAGAAAAATAATTTTTGAATGCAAATTAATAATTAAACAAATTAATTAATGGAAGAAAATATTCAAATTTAACAAACAGTGGAGTGTTGGGAATCCCTTGCACATATATGGTATTTCAATTATTTTTGATTCACAAATAACTCAATTGAGAAATTAAATTTCAAAAATCTCAATCGGAAGATTTAAAATTATGCATTAAAATTAGACTGAAAATAATCCTTCGAAAAATCATTCATCATCTTTAAATCACTCAAATTATTATTGACATTGATAAAATACAATGACGACAATATACCCGACAAGCAATACTGCAGCAGAGAATTGAATCAATATAAATATTTAATTGTTCTAAAAATAATCAAAACATTAATCCATTCGATAGAAAAAACATGACTGAATCTATAAACGGACTAAAACCTTTAATTATTCGGACAATAAAATTTAACAATAAATTTAGAATGATCAACGAAGAATTTAACAAATTAAAAGCATGTACAGGAATCAAAATAAATCAAAATAGCCATCTATAGTGCAAGTTCAGCCCTAACTCCACTTGAAAATTTAGTTACCCATGTATAGAATGGATAACATAAACCTCACGAAAAAATAATCAGCCATGACGTGACTGCAACGGATTTTTCCTGTTCTGCGGCATGCCGCACAGCCGCCTGTGTTCTGTTCTCTTCTAATTTCCTCCGCCGCAACAGTGCAGAAGCCCCTTTAAATCTTTTTTCAACAGCCGCCGACTTCTGTATTTATATTCTCTTTTTTTTTTCAATTGACTTTGCGCCCTAATGCCTTGGGCCCTTCCTAATTACATCCGTGTTTTTAAACTGCAGCCGCACACCGCCTCAAAAATTTACTTCAGCCCACTAAATCAATGCCAGCCATGGACCCCACTGCTTCAGCCTGCTCTACACTCGGCGCCCACTGCACAAGCCAAATGCTCCTTTGTTTCTTTATTTCCATTGCTTTTGTTTTGGTCAAATCTCCAAGCACCGGCCCCACACAAAATAAAATCAGAATTGAGACTCCCTCCAGCCCCACACAGCCAGCAGCGCCCATCTTTACGCTCCGTTTTCTAGGAGATAACAACTGAATCTTAACTCGAGCTCTTCACGAAAGTTGTAGCCCCGGATGAGTAGATAATTTTAGGCTTAAAAACCACTTGATTTGGACTTTAGAAGCTCAAGTTATGGTTCCTTCAAGTTGGCTGGACGGACAGAATTTGGAGCAGCTTTCCAGACCTGATTTCGAAATAATGTTTGGAGGCCCAAACGAACTCCGATTTTTGCAAACCATACCTTTCTGAAAATTCCAAGACGTCCTCTAAAACTTTCATAAAGATCACTTTCTCATTCTGAAACTCTAACGCCATTCAAATCTCAATTGAAATTCAATGATCGAATCTGCCAAAGAGCCAAAAATAATTCCAAAAATATTAAGTATAAAGCGCAATTGCAAACTAGCTCTCACCAACAAAAAATAAAATATTTGAGATTTAAAATATTATAAAATAATGGTCAAATATATCTCACTGTAAATAGAAATTAAATTTAATAAAATCAATTGAAGCCCAACATTTCTATTCATATTTCTCGCAATTTTAATCAAATAATAGGACATTTAGAGTGCACTTTTGCGCACTCATTAGAGGGATTGTTTAAGTAGTTTCTTTTGTGGAACGTTGTGGACTTTTAGTAATAACTTTTGTATTAGGAAGTAGTGAACTATTATGTATTAAGCCCATGAGGCAGTTAAGCATGTATTTATTTATAAAAGCTTTTAAGTTTTAATTATGCTCTGAATATATAATCATGTGTACCATTATGAAGAGCGGCAGTACCGGACGGTTGTGCGAAAGTTTTAAAATGAGAAAAAAAGAAAAAGAAAAAAGTTTTCACGCTTCCACAAACTCAGGCCGCATCGCCATCCGATATTGTTGCTTATGTGAGCCTTGGCCTAAGGCCTTGGCCAAAGGGTGGCGGTCGCGATGCGAGGTCCGCACAGGGTGGATTTCGGGTTATGACAAGCTTCTTGCACAAGCTTCAAGTTTTTGTTACCATTTTCAAGTGGTGATGTTTGGAGGCAATTTCTCATTCACTCTTTAATGGTTTTGAGCAACCCAATATATAATATTCATCTCCTCATGGAGGAGAACACATTCTCATGTGGACCCACTAAAATTAATTTGTGGGACCCACTTTAATTTTAGCTCAACTTAGAATAGAATTGTTTTGGTATAGAAGGCTGGCTTTCCATTTAAGGAGAGCATTAGCCTCTTCAGTAGAACCAGAAGCAACGTTGGGTGAAGAGAAAAACATAACAAACATGACCAAGGAAACAAAAGAAAGGATCTTCTCTACGGTTAAAGACCCCATGATTTTTTGTAAGATATATACCAGATGATGGATTAAAGCTCTTATTTATATACTTATTATTCTACATATGAAAGACATTATTTTAGTTATAACTCACAAGACCTTGACTTGGAAGTCTACCTGTTGCTGCTTTCTCCATACTTAGATTGTGGGAAGAAAATTTATGTTTCACTGAAGACTTGAGTCTGTTTTACACCGAGGTCAAGGTCTTGCTAAAAACATTGATCTGGTCTTATCTCTTTGAAAAAAGAAACGTGAGTGGGGAGAGAGACACTTCATACATAAAATTTTACAGCACTGTAATTAACTTATGGGTAGGGATGAAGAAGCTAGCAAATTACTTCAAACCCTTCTGATTTTCCATTTCAACTGTTACTGAAGTGAAATATATACATATTTTATGTTATGGGAGATAACTGATTAGAATGAGCCGAGTTGTATTTTGTTTTTGCTATATGCAAAAGTTTTAGTAGACCTCCCAAGTCCATATGGAAATTGATGCTGCACTTTTTGGCTCTAGTGAGGGCTCCTTTGGATTCTGTACTCCGCTACCTGAGGAACACTTAAAAGACAATCAGAGGACCACCAGATTGGCTCCGGCAGTAGCCGCTCTGATGCTTAAGTTAATAAAACTGAATTGAAAGACTATAATGTAAGCCAAAGAATGAGCATGAAAATAATAGCGTACCTTAGGGTTTAATTTATAAACTTTGTGAATCCTAAGTTGGTCAGAATTTGGAGCCATGAATGTAGGAATTTGATCATCGGAGAATGGCAGTTACCATGTTGGACATTGCGTTTGAGAGATATCTGTGAGTGATAGTTTCTTTGTAGAAGACTGTTTCCTTATACTTTACTCGGTAGGGCGCTAAGGCGGTGATGAGCTCTAAACTATAGGGAATGCTCTGGAGGTAGGTGTACAGACCTGAGAGTTCTGGAGGGTAGGAGTATAAGCCTGTTCTGAATATTTAGTCTGTTCTGCACGGCCAAGCTATGGCTGGTCTACAAGTACACGTGTCACTTGGAGATTGGTTGGTCACTTTGTGGTATATCAACTACTCCCCTTCAAGCCTTAGTTTGAGATAGAAGCGTAACTAAGGCTATGACTTTCAGAAAGGCCACGTGTTCCATCTTTTCATATTCCTGGACGACGATTGGCACGTTATTTAATGATTTGCTTCGTCGTTTGGGCTTTTGAAGCCACCCCAACCATCATGACGGTTTGACCGGGCGGTCTTTGGGGTTCTTAGGCATCTATATATGTGGGAAGATGGTAGGCTTTGCGCCCATTCTCCATTCTTTTTCCTTTTAAGATGCCGTTTTGCCAGAGTTTTTGCAGACGCTGCTGCCGTCCGGAGCTTCCCCCTCGATGTTCTGTTCAGGGCTTTGTTGCCATCAAGGGTTCGGAGATAATTGATGATTTTCAATCCAAGTCGGGTGTGACTAAATTGTGGCTGGAAATAGTCCAGTATGCTGCCTTTGTTACCGGGGTCAGGTCGACAGAGGTGGTGGTCCTCTTGTCCATTTTCGCATCCGGCTGGGATTTCCTTGCCAGGCAGTGGACTCCCTTGATTCCACTGAGGCCTGGACTGTTGATGATGAAGATGATGGTGGAGTGCCTCCTCTCATTCTGTTCTTGGCAGAGACCCTTGCTCAAGCTAGCCAAGGCGCTATGCTGAATTTGAGGAGAACGAAGGAGGGTTCCTTCCTTTCAAATGGGGTCTGCGGACAGTGATGATGAAATGGAGCAGACTGGCGACCTTTTGCTTGATTAAGTTGTAGTCTTGGGTTCCTTTTTGCTTCTATACCTTGTTTTTGTTGTAGGCTCTCCGAACTCGATGTAACTTATTTCGGATTATCAATAAGACTGAGCATTTTTCTTTAATTCTGGTGTACTTTTGATAAACTGTGATCTTTCAGAGATTGAGTATTTTTCTGAGTACTGCTGCTTACTGCCTTCCATAAGTGGTTTCATTTGTATATCCTGAAAGCAAGCAAAACAGATTTTCACAACACCCAAGGCCCTGCCGAACCAAAATGCTCTGAAAATTTGTGGGTTGTTGTAGATGCTAAGTTGACTAGGTATTGTCCCAAGTCCCCCTGCTCAGAAGCGCATAAGTGGGCTTTAATCCCTCAGACTTGTGATTAAGATAGGCAAAGTTATTTACGAACTATTAGTTCTGTAGAACCGCCTTCTGAGTAATGTAACTTAAGTAACTTAATCAACAAGTTTGGTAGAGGTGAGCCATCAGGGCTTAGCTGCCGAGCCAAAAGACTTTGCAATAATAACTGGACTGATTGTATTTGAGAAAATCAGAGTTTCTGCTTTTGGAACAGATCTCCAGAACTTAAGAACCTAACAAATTTTAGTTGGCCAGACTGGGCTTCTAACTGAAGGATGTCTATAACCATGTAGCAAGATAGTCAAATCAAGCCTTTTAGAAGTAACCAAGTATTTTGAACTAGACCGAAAGGTCTGCATGTTATGTGGACCAGACCAGATGGTCTGTACATTTGGTGGACCAGACGCAAGGTCTGTACATTTAGTTGGACCAGACACAAGATCTATACATTTAGTTGGACTAGACGCAAGGTCTATACATTTAGTTGGGATAGACACAAGGTCTGTACATTTTGTTGGACCAGACGCAAGGTCTGTACATTTTGATGGACCAGATGTAAAGTCTGTACATTTTGTTGGACCAGACGCAAGGTTTGTACATTTAGTTGGACCAGACACAAGGTCTGTACATTTTGATGGACCAGACGTAAAGTCTATACATTTTGATGGATCAGACCCAAGGTCTATACATTTTGATGGACCAGACATAAGGTCTGTACATTTTGATGGACTAGACATAAAGTTTGTACATTTTGATGGACCAGACCCAAGGTTTGTCCATTTTGTTAGACCAGACACAAGGTCTATACATTTTGATGGACCAGACATAAAGTCTGTAAATTTTGATGGACTAGACCCAACGTTTGTACATTTTGATGGACCAGACGTAAAGTCTGTACATTTTGATGGACCAGACCTAAGGTCTGTACATTTTGATGGACCAGGTGTAAAGTCTGTACATTTTAATGGAGCAGACCTAGGGTCTGTAAATTTTGATGGACAAGACACAAGGTCTGTACGTACATTTTGATGGACCAGACCCAAGGTTTGTACATTTTGATGGACCAGACACAAGGTCTGTACATTTTGATGGACCAAACGTAAAGTTTGTACATTTTGATGGAACTCTTTTGGGAAAATACTTTAAGAAGGAAAAAACTCTTTATTGATAATACTTCCACAAGTGTTCTATATTCCAAGGCCTAAGAACAGGTTTCCCGTTCATGCTTTCTAACTAGTAAGTGGTAGGTCTAACAATCTTTGTTACTCTATAGGGACCCTCCCAGTTGGGTGATAATCTTTTCATAGTGGGATCTTTGGTGTTCGGGAATACCTTTCTTAAGACAAGATCTCCAATCCGAAAGCTGATGGGCTTTAGTCCCAACTTAGAATGGTCGGCCATTCTGTGCTGATATGCCTTCATCCTGATCCCGGCCTGATCCCTCATTTCCTCAAGTAAGTCCAAATTCTCTATAAGCTGTTGATCATTGGCCTCTTGACTAAAGGTTTCAGTCCTTAGGGTAGGCATACCGATCTTAACAGGAATCACTGCTTCGGTACCGTAAGTAAGTGAGAAATGGGTCTCAGAGGTCGGCGTTCTTCTAGTTGTTCTATAGGCCCAGAGTACACCAGGAAGTTCCTCAACCCATCTTCCCTTGGCTTTTTCCAACCTTTTTTTAAGGGCATCAAGGATTGTCCGGTTGGTGACTTCTGCTTGTCCGTTAGCTTGGGGATGGCCAGGAGAGGAAAAATGTTGATTGATACCCAAGTCTTGGCAGAATTTCTTGAAAACTTTGCCAGCAAACTGTGTGCCATTGTCTGAGATGATTACTTGTGGTATGCCGAACCTGCAGACAATGTTCTTCCAAGTGAAATTCTTAACTTCCTTCTCCGTGATATGTGTTAGGGGCTCTGCTTTTGCCCATTTGGAGAAGTAGTCAATGGCCACTAGTAGATATTTCTTGCTTGGTGTGGCTTTAGGCAACGGGCCTATGATGTCCATCCCCCACTAAGCGAAGGGCCATGGGCTGACGATAGGAATGAGCTCATGGTAGGGTTGGTGTTGATAGGGAGCAAACTGTTGGCACTTGTCACATTTCTGGACGTATTCCTTGGCTTGCCTCAGCATACTAGGCCAATAGTAGCCTTGTGTCAGAGCTTGGTGGGCTATGGTCCTGCCCCCATTATGGTTCCCACAAATTCCTTCATGTATCTCTGCTAAGACGTACTGAGACTCTTGCGGAGTTAAACATCGCAGCAGGGGTTGAGAATAGGACCTTCTGTATAGCTTACCATTCAGGATCAGGTACCGGGCCGCCTTGATGCGGACTCTTCTGGCCTTGTTTTTGTCTTCTAGGAGGAGTCCTCCTTCCAAGTACTAGAAGATAGGGGTCATCTAGTTTTGAGGTTGTTCAGTGACTTGGGAAACTTGGATCTCCTCTATGCTCGGACCATGCTGATAGGAGATTTTTATCGTAGAGTCCTGCTCTGACTTTAAATGAGATGCCATGTTTGCCAAAGCATCAGCTCTGCAGTTCTGGCCTCTTTCTATTTTTTGGATGGAGAATGTTTGGAAGGAGTGTTTCAGCGAATTGACCAGTTTTGAGTACCGAAGCATCCTTTCATCCTTGGTAGCAAACTCCCCCAGGACTTGGCTTACCACCAATTGGGAGTCTGAGAAGACTTTAAGGTTCCGAGCTTCACATTCCAGTGCCAGTTTTATGCCAAGGATAAGGGCCTCATATTCTGCTTCATTGTTAGAGGCTCTGAATCCAAGACTGACCGCCTTTTCTACCACAAGCCCGTCGGGGGATAGCAATACTAAGCCAACACCTGAACCATGATCCGTGGAAGACCCGTCGGTATAAAGCTGCCATGTTCCCCAACTCTCGCCAAGTTGTGTCCTGCTCTGTAGTGCCAGAGTGAACTCAGCAACAAAATTGGCTAGAGCTTGCCCTTTAATTGAGATTCGTGGAGCATAGGTTATGTTGAACTCCCCTAACTCCACTGACTACTTGACTAATCGCCCTGAGACTTCAGGCTTCCTTAGTACTGACTTTAAGGGGTAGGCAGTTGGGATTTTGATAGAATGCACTTGTAAGTAAGCCCGGAGTTTCCGAACAGATACTATCAAGGCAAGGGCCAGTTTTTCAATCTCAGGGTACTTTTTCTTTATATCTAGCAGTGCCCTATGGACGTAAAATATGGGCCTCTAGGTGCCCCTATTTTGCCTGACCAACACAGAACTGACAGCATTCTCAGAAACAACGAAGTAGAGAAGTAATTTTTCACTTTGGACTGGTTTTGACAGGAGTTCAAGTGAAGCTAGGTATTCCTTTAGTTCTCGAAATTCCTTTTCACAGTTTTTCCTCCACTGTAAAGCTTTGTTACCCTTTAGAGCTTTGAAGAACGACAAGCAGTGATCAGTGGATTTAGAGATGAATCTGCTCAAAGCTGCGATTCTGCCATTCAGAGCCTGGATGTCTTTTTTGGTCTTTGGTGACTCCAGCCCAATCAAAGCACTGATTTGAGTGGGGTCTACTTCAATACCCCTTTGGGAAATAATGTACCCCAAGAATTTTTCCTTAGTTACACCAAAGGTGCATTTTGAGGGATTCAATTTCATCTTATGCCACTTCAGGATTTCAAACATCTGGGATAAATGTTGGAGGTGGTTGCTTTTTTACAAGCTCTTTACCAGCATGTCATCAATGTAGACTTTCATAGTGCTTCCGATTAGAGGGCTGAACATCTTGTTGACCAGACGCTGATATGTGGCCCCAGCATTTTTTAATCCGAACGGCATCACTCTGTAGCAATAGAGACCTCGTTCGGTTATAAATGTTGTCTTTTCTTGGTCTGGAGGGTACATTTGGATTTGGTTATATCCTGAATAGGCGTCCATGAAGCTCATAAGTTCATGCCCTACAGTAGCGTCGACTAGCTGGTCTATCCTCGGAAGTGGAGAACTGTCTTTGGGACAAGCTTTAGTGAGGTCTGTATAATCAACACAAACTCTCCACTTGCCATTCTTCTTCTTGACCAGAACAGTATTGGCTAACCACTCTAGGTAGAATACTTCTCGTATCATCTTGGCCTCA
The DNA here is from genome assembly GCA_008638375.1 of Nyssa sinensis. Lineage (NCBI taxonomy): Eukaryota > Viridiplantae > Streptophyta > Magnoliopsida > Cornales > Nyssaceae > Nyssa > Nyssa sinensis. The sequence goes on along the minus strand of VIRR01000535.1, from coordinate 62,466 downwards.
AACAGACTTTGGACTTCCTCATTGATGACCTGGTGCCGCTCTAGAGCGAGTGGCCATCTTTTATGTCTCACAGGTGGGTGGTCTGGATCTACCATCAGTTTGTGAGTGATTAGGTCTGGGTCAATACCCTTCATATCCTTTGTTTCGTATGGGAACACAGAAAGGTTGTTTTTCAGAAATTCTATCATCTCATTCTGCTCGGTAGGAGTTAGGTCTGAACTTATCTGTAGATAGTGCCCTTGTGATTCCGAGCTTACTAGCACTTTAATGGGATCCCCAAGGGGCCTGGCCTTGTTGTCCCTTCCTCTAGGGCTTAGTGGCTCGTCGATTCTGGAAGGGCAGTCTTCTGTCTCGTGATGGTGGGTGAGGACTGGTTTCACACACTCACGAGCATGAAGTAATTGCTATTTGGGAGCTTTCTCTTTGAGAGCGAGAGCGTGACACTCTAGAAGTCGATTGGCACCCTCTAATAGAATAGACAGCCTGATTGTGGACGTACTTTAGGCACTGGTGGAGGGTTGAAGTGACTGCTCCCATTTGATGCAACCATAGTCTCCCAATTATGACATTGTAAGGGGACTTGGCATTCAGAACCATGTATTTTGTCATAGTAGTCTTTTGTCTGTCTCCTTCTCCTACTGTAGTAGGGAGGTCAATCCTTCCTAGTGGAGTGTTGAGATTCCCATCAAATCCTACCATGATCACAGCTGTGGGTTTGATGTCATTGGGATTAAGCTTCATCAGTTTGAAGGGCTCGTAGAATAAGACGTTTGCAGAGCTTCTAGTGTCCACTAGGACTCTTTGGATCTCGAAGTTGGCAATTTTGAGAGAGATGACAAGGGCATCACTGTGAGGACAATGCACTCCAACAAGATCTTGATCTGTGAACTAGATTTTAGGCACGGTTTCAGCCTTTTCTCAATATGGGATATCGGTAGGATGGTGGAAGTAGTTCTGGCCTCCCGAACATACCACTTCCTTGCTCTGTTGGAGGTTCCTGTTGTCGGGGTGTCTGCATGGAAGACAAAGATAACCTCATTATTCTGTCAGTGAGGTTCATTCCGTCCTTCCCTCTGTTCCTATCTCTGATCAGGCCTTTAGTCGGGTCTCCCCTACTAAGGCCTTTCATTGCGAGGGTTCTGCCCTTCGTTCTATCTGATGAATTCCTGCAGATGACCCCTCCTTATGAGATGCTCAATTTCATGTCTGAGGGTCTGGCATGTATTAGTTATGTGCCCACGATCTTTGTGGAAGTCACAGTTGTCACATCCCGAACCCCACCCTAAGCGGATGTCGAGGACGTGATGCCAGTCAGTCGCCACACGACCAACCGAAGGCAAATTCTGAACTTATTAACGAATTTCATTCCGACTGTAGGGTCAGATGCAGCGGAATTTAAAACTTTTTGTCATGGGAATGAAACTCACTTATCCACCGTAAGAATATGTACCACCGAGCAAGTCTAAAATCCGAGCAGTTAACAATTCTAACCTCAGAGCATATCTATAATTAGACATATAACACAGAGCAGATCTATATCTCTAGAGTACCATTTATTTCCATGAGCCATGTCTATATCTAGTGCATATCAATCAAGTCAGTCATACCATATCACTCACCTGAATAACCAGATTCAATCCACTATAATCTAGTCTCTACGAATCAGTGCCGTTAGATCCTTACTTGCAATGTCACTCGGCCTATCCACGTCATATCATAGTGCCTTCTAATCCAATGGAGATAATTCCTGAAAAATGTTAGGGAATAAGGTGAGCTTAAATAAGCCCAGTGAGTAGCACAGGTTCCCTGTCATGGGTTTCAAACTTGTTCTTGTTTATAAATCACAAGGATAGTTCAATCACTTTAGAATAACAGTTTATAAATCTACTTTAAATACAATTTAAGTAGAATTAAAACGAGACTGAACTAAACGGAACAACAAATCAGGACGGACGGATCAATACGTGATGCCAATATATCAACAAGAGTTTAGGTAATTAAATCAAATAATAGAATAGATCAGTACTGAGCGGAACATAACAGAGCATAACAAAAAAAGATGTCAATTAGGCACATAATCAAGCCTACTTATGTCATACTGCTCATAACTGGAATGGTACCAAGGGTAAGACCCCACATAACAAAACAAAACCAGACGGACCATATAACGGAACAAGACAGACCGAACAAAACAATAGAGTACGACGGGACAAAATCATGCCACGTGTAATGCAGTACAAAAGTAAGCATTTAAATATACGCATTTAGGAATTATAACATACAAAACGGTACAGTGCATCAAAATACAATGTCTAGATAGTGTAACTTATACACCAAGTTAAATCAACACAATAAACGATGTTTTCTCTATCAAGCGGAGACACAGGCACACCATTTATAGAACAAAACTTGACGGAACTGAGTGGAAACCATATATCAATCAAGACTCAGGCACATCATCAATGGAACGAAACATAACGGAATCGAATGGAACAATACATCAATCAAAACAAAGACATATCAGCAGCGGACAGATCATAACAGAACTGGACCATATATCAATCAAGACAGACATATCATCAACGGACGGAACATATCGGAATCGAACGGAACAATATCAATCAAAGACACAGGCTTGTGATCAAAGACAGAGGCATATCGCTAACGGGTAGAACATAACGGTACTGAACCATATATCAATCAAACAGACATATCATCAACGGAAGAAACATAACGGAATCAAATGGGACAATATCAATCAAAGACACAAGCTTATGATCAAGGACAGAGGCATATCGCTAACGGGTAGATCATAACTGAACTGAGCGAAAACCCTATATCCATTAATTCAAGGACGAAATCATATCATATGTAATGCAGTACAAAAGGGACATATATTAAGTACGTGTATTTAAACAACGTAACATTTATAATGGTGCAGTGTAACAAAATACAGGATCCATACAATGTAACTTATATGTCAAATCAGGAGTTCCAATTTACTCACAAAAAGACAGACAGTGAATCAAAATATAGTACAGTGTCAGAAGTTACTCACAAACTGTTCGCTTATCTCCTTGTGCAAATAATCTGATAACCTTCAAATACGTCAGGTATCTCCATGTATATCCTGAATAATAATCATCAATCATAGACATATCAGAATTCATCCATTCAGATCTTATTCGTCATCTTAGGCGTCTATCGGATTACCTAAGATAGCCTAGTAGCCTATTGCCTTTTCATCGGGTTTCATCCGGGGCTACTTCATTCTTTAACTAGGCTTAGCAGTTATCAGGATTATAACCTAAGTCATTTAGACTTCAATCGTTATTGGTTTAGTACTTATTTAACCTTAGGGGCAAAATGGTAATTTTGCCATTCTTGTCCCGGACTCTGTCATGGTTCTCAAAATAGTCTACATATTTTATGCGTGAAGTTCTAAGTCTTTTAGACTTAAATCGGTATCAGTTAGGTACGTATTTAATCCTAGGGGCAAAATGGTAATTTTGCCAATCTTGTCCCAGACCCTGTCGTGGTCTTCAGAATAGTCTTTATATCTTAAATATAAAGTTCTAGGTCCTTTGGACCCCAATTGTTATCAGTTAGGTTCTTTATTAACTCTAAGGGCAAAATGGTAATTTTTCCATTCTTATTCCGGACCCTATCGTGGTCCTCAGAATATCCCATATATCGTATATATAAGGTTTTAAGTCTTTTGGACTTCATTTGGTATCTATTTTAACTCATTGGGACACATCAGTCATTTTTTATTTTACATGTTGACAGTTCCGGAGTCTTATTCAGTCATTCAATGTTCATAATTATGCTTACGATAATTTATCAGATCAGATTGACCTTTATTCGACCTTTACTTTGCACTTAATGTGCTCAAGGGTATTTTGGTCATTTTATGTTTCGTAAGATTCTGACTTCAATTCGTCATTTAATCGGGTATACAGTCTCACCAGTATCTGGGCTCCTACCGGTATCAGTTTCGTCCCAATCGGACTTCATTTAGGTCTCGTATTGCATCAGGGGCATTTTGGTAATTTCACACTTTGTGAGATTTTGACCCTGATTCATCATTTAGTCAAGTATACAGTTTCACAAGTGTTCGGGTTTCTATTGGTATCAGTTTCGTCTCAATCGGATGTCATTTGGGCTTTGTACGGTATCAGGGGTAATTTGGTAATTTCATGCGTCATATCTTTTGGCACTTTAGTTCATGAAATGGACCTTACCATTGGGTCCAGAGTGTCCGACATAGTTAAATTGGACTATCTGTTATGTTTAATTGGCCCTGGGTATCATTAAGGGCAATTCGATCATTTATAATTTATGTGTCTGTATTTTTCGGGACTTCAGTTCATTAAACGGACCTCACCATTGAGTCCAGATTGCCCGACATAGTCAAAATAGACTGTCTTTTATTCTTATTTGGGTATGGGTACCATCAGGGGCAGTACAGTCATTTGTCACTTACAGGTCTGTATTTTTTGATACTGTATTTCCAAAATCGGACTCCGCCATTGAGTCTAGAATGTCTGAAATAGTGAAAATACACTATTCATTTAATTTATTTGGATTCTGTTTGACATATTTAATGTCCGGGGGTAGAATTGTAATTTTTCTTATTTAATAAAATAATAAAATAATAATTTTATTATTTAATTATTTTTCCAGGGGCTTAATTGCACAATTTTTCCAAAATCTGGGCCACTGTATAATATTCAGAACTGTTGGGGGTTAAACCGTAATATCAGAAAACATTTGGGGGTCAAAATAGAATTTTATAAATTTAGGGTTCAGACCCATTGGTTTTAGGGTTCAAGAATTTGAACCGGTCCAAAACACTGTGAACCAACCGGTTCATTGTCCCTCAGAAAATCGGGATAAGATATCCCAGTTAACCTTAATTTGGCCCCTATCCGTATTCAGGTTAACCAATTTCCTGATTTTAATTTTTTATATCCGTATCCAAACAGGCTGAATTCAGTTTTTTAAATTAAAACATCCCAACATCAAAACGGTGCCGTCCTACTAAAGCCCGTTTGTGCGACGGGTCGGGTCTCGACCCGAACCCGAAACTGACCTGAACTGTGTCCGGTACTGTTCATCATCTTCCTCACGACGATGAACAGTAACCCTAGTTTCCAGTTTTCTTTTCCTCGATTTTCGTAGAGTTCCCAACACCGATTCTCTCTGCCATCCATCCCAAAACATTTCTGGATGTCAAGCCAATACTTTGGCATCGGTTTTGAGCTTCGAATCCACGCATGGAGCTCGGTTTAGTCCGATTATCGTGGAGGACTGCAACTCAGTTGTGTGCCCTCATCTCTCAACCAAATCTCATGAGGTTTGGTTCTTTGTGACCCTTGCATTAGGGGCTTCAAGTCCCTATCAACAAAGTCCAGTTTAAGAGCCGATTTTAGGGTCTGGGTTTCAAACCCGAGACCTGCAACTTCGGTTTTGAGGGTCTTCCTATGTGTTTCCAGGTCACGGATTAGGCATTTTGGAATGCTAGAAGTGTCTAGATCGTGTTTAGATCATCAGGAGTCAGTTTTCTGAGAGTCGAATCAGACCTGCTTGTTGAAGGTCTATTTATGGTGGATTTTTACGGTTTGGGTGTTTTCAAGCCCTATTCGACCCTCTTAGTTAATTCATAACAGTCCCTAGGTCTCACAGTAACTCTTACATGCAGTTTATATGGCCTCAAATGATTGAAACAGTAAGCAAAAAGGAGAAAGGAAAATTCTGGGTTTTTGGTTTTATACCTCAAATTTGATCCTCCTTCTCCTTGGGCTCAGTTCTGAGCTTTGGTAGTGCTGGCTCAGTTCCAGTCGTGTTCCTCAGGTCAGTGTCTTCTCCTCCTTGATCCTTCAATGGTCACACCAATGCACACTCTTTGTGTATGTCCTCTCACTCTAAGGTTCTCTCTCTCTCTCTCTATCAATTTACAGGATTATTGCCTGTCTGATTTCCCTCCAAATGGAGACTTGTAACATCAGATTTCTTGTTCAATACGTTTGATTTGTACAAGTTTTGGTTGGGAGAAGGTGTACTCGTGGGGTGAGAGGCATGGTGGTCTATAGGGCATAGGGTGATGCATGCTGATTGTGATGTATGCTTGGGGCAATTCAGTGTTATATACAATTAAGTTGTGTATATAGGCACAAAGGTGCTGGTGGCCACTTGGTTAAGTTTTTGGGTGAGATTTCTTTCCACTCAAAGGTCAAGGGTTCAATTCCCTTGCCCGCCCCCCCCCCCCCAATTTGGCCATTTTTCCCACATTTTGGGCTAAGGCCCTGTTTGGTTGACACCAAATTCTGTTTTGGCTATTTCTGTGATATCTCCTTATTTGGAGCTCCGTTTTCGACGCGGTTTGTTCCGAGAGTTTCGTATTTCAGTTACCTTCAGTGTCAGAGGTTCCGTGTCGTTTATCATTTATTTCAGATTTTCGTAGTTAGCTAATTCGAGTTCCATCAGTGTTAAAATGGCATTATTTCACCTAATTAATTAATAATTAGGTTCAGGCATTGTACCTTATTCTGAGACATGTTTAATTATTTTTGGTCTATCGTGACCGCCGAGATTATGATTAATTCCCTTAATCATTTCTTAAATCGGTACTGATTAATAATTAATAAATTAATTATTAATTAAACAAGGTCGGGGTGTTACAACAGTACTTGGTCTGATCTCGGAGGTTTGGATCCCCTCTTAGCGGTTCTGGCCACCTTAGATTCTCCCTAGATCGGACCTGCCGAAGTATTTGATTCAGAGAGGTGTTCAACGGAGTGAAGCTGGTGAATCCCCTAGGGCCAGCGTTGAATGGGGTTCTGGGCACCCCTCTCTTTTCTGGGCTTCTGTCCCTTTTTCTGGCCGTATTCAATTCCCTCTTTTGATCATCCTTCTTTTTGCCGTCCTTCTTCATGTCATCCTTCTGAGCTTGCTCCTTAGACTTCTGGGAGGTATTTTTTGCTTCTTCCAAGTTTATGTACTTCCTGGCCCTATCCATAAGGGCTGCTATGTCTGTAGGAGGGCTCTTCGTCAAGGAGTCCTTGAAACCTCCTTGGGCAAGGCCAGAGGTCAGAGCAGCCACCAGGAAGCCTGAACTGCAGTCTGTAATCTCAGTGAGCTCGGTATTGAAACGTGTAATGTACTCTCTGAGGGACTCCTCTTTGGTTTGTTTTATATTCAACAAGAACTCTAGACCCCTCCTCAGCCTTCTACTGGTCATGAACCTGTCAAGGAATCGCCTTTCGAGCTCGTAGAAACTGGTAACTGAGTTCTGTGGAAGGTGGTGAAACCACTTCAGAGCTGTGCCAGTGAGGCTGGTTATAAAGGTGCGGCACATAAAGGCGTCTGAAGCCCCATGTAAGGCCATAGTGCGCTGGTAATGGGAAAGGTGGTCCCCAGGGTCCTCAGTCCCATTATAAGGAGTGAATTTCAGGACTATGAACTTCTTGGGCCTCTCCTCTGCCATTATGGTAGGGGTGAACGGTGTGGCTAACCTTCCGAGCAGCCTTGCTAGCTCATCCTGCTTTGGAGGGACTTGGACTCCCCTCATAGCAATGATGCAGTCCATAGATTTCGCAACTTCTTCAGCTCCTTGTGGGGCCCTAGGCAGGATCGGTTACTGCAAGTCAAGCCTTGTGGCTTCAGGGCCTGTATGGACTGGATAATCCCGACCCATGATTGGGGAATTGTTTTGATCCTCATGACTTATAGGTACAGGAGCCACTTGAGGTTGAGACTCTTGTGGTGCTGGATTCACTCCCGAAGCCCCAGGGGTTGGAGCCCTAGTGGTGCTTCGATAATGAACTTTTGGAATGAAGGCTGGTATCCCTCTGCCTGCGGCTGCCGATGGTTGGGGATCTCCGTGAATGTGAGCAGTAGCAGGAGGTCGCGTCTCCTGAGTAGTCGTGTTGACAAGCGGATTTTGAGGATTAGCTCCATGACTCTAAGTGAGCATTGCCAAGGTTTTAGACATGGCTAGAAGTTTCTCTTGCATCAACTGATTCTATCGCTTGACCTGATCAAACTCTTGTCGTACGGGATCGGTGGTTCGTCCTCTTCCCCATCCGACTGGCGACCGGGGTTGAGGGTCTTGAGGATTTTGAGCGTTCTTCCTCGGGCGGAGATTGGGAGCCATAATCCTTCAGTAAAAATGAGAATGATTTTTTGTGTAAGTAGAGCACTTGGTGATTGTCATTCCCACAGACGGCACCAAACTGATGCTGCACTTTTTGGCTCTCGTGAGGGCTACTTTGGATTCTGTACTCCGCTACCTGAGGAACACTCAAAAGACGATCAGAGGACCACCGAATTGGCTCCGGCGGTAGCCGCTCCGATACTTAAGTTAATAAAACTGAATTGAAAGACTATAATGTAAGCCAAAAAATGAGCATGAAAATAATAGCGTACCTTAGGGTTTAATTTATAAACTTTGTGAATCCTAAGTTGGTTAGGATTTGGAGCCATGAATGTAGGGATTTGATCATTGGAGAATGGCAGTTACCATGTTGGACATTGTATTTGAGAAATATCCGTGAGTGATAGTTTCTTTGTAGAAGACTGTTTTCTTATACTCTGCTCGGTAGGGCGCTAAGGCGGTGATGAGTTCTGAACTATGGGGAATGCTCTAGAGGTAGGCATACAGACTTGAGAGTTCTAGAGGGTAGGAGCATAAACCTGTTCTGAATATTTAGTCTATTCTGCATGGCCAAGTTATGGCTAATCTACAAGTACACGCGTCACCTGGAGATTAATTGGTTACTTTGTGGTATATCAGAAATATTGTTAACTGTGCTTTCGTCCGGCCTTGCTTATACTTCTGGTTGCTTTATGGTTGTGAACTGGATGATAAAAATTTTGAATTTAGGCGTGTAGAATTGGGCGTTGGTCTATCCTTTTGGCTTTTGCTGAGAAGGAATTGGTCCATCTTGTTAGTGCTATACTGACTTAACGAGGACTCCATGCCACTACATTCCACCCCTTTTTATACTTTCTTTCTTTAGTGATCTTTTCTGTGTTCTTTCATTCAGATTAGGAATTTTTGTAGTTTATTGAAGATGGTGATGTTTCTATCACCATAAGCTACTCCCACTAGACTACTGGTTTTTATTGACTTAAATCACACTTCATTGGTAAACCAATAGTAAGTTTTAGTATTTATTTTAAAAAATTAGGTAATACTATTTTAAGCTCTAACACATGTGAGACAAGATATTTAATCACTGGATGGACTCGGGATTGAGTTTTCTTTTATTCCAATTACTATCTCTAGTTTTTAAGTCATTCAATAGTTAAAACACTCTGTATCATATAATATAGAGTATTTTAATCTTTGAATGATCTCGAAATTATAGATAAAGTGATTGAAATAAATGAAAATTCAATCATGAGACCATCCAATAATTAATATACCATATCTTATATGAGTTCAAGCTTATAGAACCATTACCTTAATCTACCATCTTTATCCACTGTGCCTGCCTTTCTCCATTTCTAAGTTTTATCTTTGTTTTTTATTTTTTATTTTTTTTGGGGTGGGTTGATCGAATCCAAGCGGTCCACCAGTTGTGTCTTTGTTTTGAATATATTACAATTAAATTTTTTGTTAGTTTGAGAAACTTTTCTTTTTTAATTTTAATTTTTTTTTTTTTACATTTTTCATTTTTTCGTTAACAAAATCCAACTTGCGGATTAATGTAACATCAGTTGAACAATTTGAACATGGAGAATAATTTGTATAACAGAAGTATACTCACTACTTGTGTTTAAGAGTTATTAAAAATTTATTATATATAGCATAACTTCATGAACATGTTACAAATCATTAACAAAGAGCTTAAGTTACATTGAGACCAGTGGCGGAGACAACGGGCCCAAAGAAAGTTAGAAATTTTATATTTAACCTCTTTTTTCTATTAAAAAAATTAGAAATTAGAAATTGTCTTTCCCAAATTTTTCATTTTTTTATAAGAGATTCATTGAAATTTTAATTTTAATTTTTTTTCCGTCTTTATTAACGATCTAAATCCGCTACTGATTGAGACTTAGGCTTACCAAGAATGCAAGTTCTCACAGCATGTTTGCACTTTTATTTTGACCAATATTCAACCCACTTAAAAGAAAGTATTCTAGACCACTTGAGGTTATTTTACATGCAATTTCCCCCTTAATTCATATTTATACTTTTCAAAATTTATTCAAAAAATAATAATAATTAACCTACTGACATTCCTACTTGGGTGTGAAATTAGGGTCTATTTCAACATTGAATGGTTCAGTTAAGGAACTTATGACAAAACTCAAGTAATGGAGTTTTGAAATCAGTCATAATTGGAGAGAAGCAAATTACTGTGACCACCACCTCACTAAGGATTCAGGAATTATACCAGTCATAGAGAAAAAACCCTCCCTCCTCCCTCCCCTCTCCCCCAATATATATATATATATATATATATCACATGCTATTCAGGAGTTAAAACTATGACCTCCTTTAAAGGAGAATCATGAGATATATAGCACACAAGTTACATTCCTTTGGGCAAACTAAATGGTCCATTTAGTCCTCAAGTGAATCCATTCAACATTAAATTGTCATGCACTTTGAATGTAAAGATTCTATGTTGAATGTTTTCGCTTAAGAAAATAATAATCAGATCACAAAATAACATTTCAAATCATAAATTATTGTCATTACAAACAAAAAAGAAAAATAGAAAAAAAAACCTAAAAACCAACTGCATAAGAAGAGTAAAATTTTGAATTATTGTCAACTTTTCATCAAAATGTTACAATTCAGATAGTGAATGGGGCCACTTTCAACATTCATTTTCCATAGCTTCCTTAACAGCTCTGCATTTGCATTTGCATTTGCATTGGGCAACACTTCTGTTTTCTTCTTTTTCCTTCCATAAAAACTTTCATCCATTAGAATGCATGTTTCAATAAATATTTGTCATTTCCTCTTTGGCTAGTCAAAGTCATCTCAATTGGATCAAGATCTTCTTCATATTTTTTTCTCAATTTTTTTCATTATGGTCTTAGATGCATGTAATATTATACATTTGCTATTAAATAATTAAATAATAAATGATGTTGCATATCCAATATACCTTAAAGAAAAGAAAATTCAAGAAGCATTGAAGAGGAGTTATTCATATCCATCTCAATCCTTGTTTAAAACTGTTGGAAAATAATGGGTTTGAGCATTATAATTAGCTAACTTTGAGCTAAAATTAAAGTGAGTCCCACAAATTAATTTTAGTGGGTCCACATGGGAATGTGTTCTCCTTCATGAGAAGATGAAGATTATATATTGGTTTGCTCAAAACCATTAAGGAGTAAATAAGAAATTGCCTCCAAACATCACCACTTGGAAATGGTAACAAAAGCTTGAAGCTTGTGCAAAAAACTTGTGTCCCACATAGGATGGGTACAAGGCTTTGTCCCACATAGGATGGGTACAAGGCTTTGTCCCACATAGGATAGGTGCAAGGCCTTTTATTAGTATATATACACCTACCTTGGAGTGGGGTTTGGGCCCCAAGGGGCACCCTAATTTTGTGGAAGGGGGAGGACTTAGCACATGCTAGGTTCACCACACGCGCGCGCGTGCACGTTTCCCAGAATCGGGCCGAGCTAGGGCTCAGGCTTGGGTTTGGGCTTGGGCTTGGGCTTGCTGTATATATATCTTTTTAGAGAAAATTTATTTAAAATTTTTCAAACCAGAAACACAGTCATTTTAAACATGCGTTTAAGTTACCATTCGAATTTCGAAATACTGTCGTTTTGCGACGTGCGTATGGTTACCGTTGGGAGTCCAAAACGCAATCATTTTGCGACATGCGTATGGTTACCGTTGGGAGTCCAAAACGCCGTCGTTCTGCGATCGCGTTGGTTTGACTGAACAATCATCTTTTTCTATGGTTGCACCTGTGTCTGTTTGCCATGAACAGACACAACTGAACCTTCATGATTATACCAAACAATCATGAAGAAGCCTATAAATACCAGACCTTCATTGCATTCCAATTTCAAAATATTGCATTCTCTCTCTCTGCATAAGTCAAGTTCGAGTGTTGATATATAGTTGTGTTCGTAGGGTTCTAAAGATTGAAGTGCTGCTTCTTTAAAACCGAAATCCGTTCTATTTTGGGAGACGATTGCTCATCACCTTGAGCACCGAGAGGAAGCAAATTCGTCTTAAGGAAATTGTGAATTTTACAAGGCTCGGATTTTCATTCTATTCAAACTCAATTACATTGAGTTTTTGTTCAAGTTAATTACTGTTGTTTTATTTATTTTGTTTAATTTCTTGTAACAGTATATATATATATATATATATATATATAACAGTATATTATAACAGGCAAAATAACAAATTCGTCTTATATATATATATATATACAGTACTGGTAAACTATATATATATATATATAAATATATAGTACTGTTTTATTTCTGTTTATATATACTGTTTCAATTTGGTTCACTGTTTTTGTTAAACATTGAATCTGTTTCATTTAAACTGTTCTCTGTTTTTTTTTTGTTAAACATTGTTTAATAAAATATTCACTGTTTTATAAAACATTGAATATGTTTTTATAAACGTCTCTGTTTTATAAATTCAGTTCTATTTAGTGGATTCTGTTCTACTTATTAAGTTCTGTTTCATAGATTTTTGTTTAATAAATCTTGTATAATTGAGACAAAACTTTTTGTTTTTGTAACAGAAATGGCCTCTACAAGTAATGCACCCACCATGAATGTGTCTCATGGAGAGAAGCCCGAAAAGTTCAATGGAATAGATTTCAAACGTTGGCAACAGAAGATGATCTTCTTTCTCACAACCTTAAATTTGGCAAGGTTCCTTTATGAAGATTCTCCTATACTTGCTGAAAGAGAAACTGACAAGGAAAAAGTGGCTGCTATTGATGCATGGAAACATGCAGATTTCTTATGTAGAAATTATGTGTTGAATGGATTGGATAATACATTATATAATGTATATTATTTAATCAAAACAGCAAAGCAACTATAGGAATCTTTGGACAAGAAATAAAAAACTGAATATGCTGGCATGAAGAAATTCATAGTTGGCAAATTTCTTGACTACAAGATGTTAGACCATAAAAAAAGTGATAAGCCAAGTTCAAGATCTACAAGTGATCCTCCATGACATCCATGCTGAAGGAATGTCTCTAAGTGACTCATTTCAAGTGGTTGCTGTGATTGAGAAACTGCCACCATCATGGAAAGACTTTAAGAATTATCTCAAGCACAAATGCAAAAAGATGAATCTTGAAGAGTTGATAGTGAGACTACGAATTGAAGAAGACAACTGAGGATCTGAAAAGAAGAATGAAAATCATTCAATGGGGGCTAAGGCAAATGTTGTTGAACAAGGCTCAAAAAATAAAAGGAAGTGTGAAGGAGAGGGTCCTTCTCAAGTTTCTAAGAAGTTCAAAGGGAAATGCTACAATTGTGGTAAGCAAGGACATCGTTCAAAGGACTGTCGCAAACCTAAGAACTCAAGGAAACCAAATGCTCAAGCAAACATGACAGAATGTGACAGGCTTTCAGTTGATGTTGGTGAGATGAATCTTTCTGCTGTTGTATCCGAATGTAACTTCGTGGGAAACACCAAGGAATGGTGGGTAGACACTAGGGCTACACGCCACATTTACTCAAACAAATGGATGTTCTCTACCTATAAACCTGTTGAGCATGAAGAACAACTCTTCATGGGTAATTCTTCGAGTTCCAAAGTTGAAGGACGTGGAAAAGTGATACTGAAAATGACATCTGGCAAAGAACTTACTCTCAACAATGTGCTTCATGTGCCTGACATTCGCAAAAACTTAGTCTCTGGATCATTGCTTAGCAAGAATGGCTTCAAATTAGTCTTTGTGTTTGACAAATTTGTGCTCACTAAGAATGAGATGTTTGTGGGAAAGGGTTATTTGAGTAAGGGGCTGTTTAAGATGAATGTTATGACTATTATACCAAAATCTATTAATAATAATAATGCTTCTTCTACTTACTTGTTTGAGTCTTCAACTATTTGGCATGCTAGATTAGGACATGTTAATTATGATAATTTACATAGATTAATTAACTTAGAATTTTTGCCTAAATTTGATATTAATCCTAATCACAAATGTGAAACTTGTGTGGAATCCAAATTGACAAGATTACCCTTCCATTATGTTGGAGGAAGTACTGAACCTCTAGATTTAATTCATAGTGATATCTGTGACTTAAAGTTTGTGCAAACTAGAGGGGGAAAAAGTATTTTATTACTTTTATTGATGATTGCACTAGATACTGTTATGTGTATTTGCTAAGAAGCAAAGATGAGGCTATAGAAATGTTCAAACATTATAAGAATGAAGTTGAAAATCAACTTAGTAAAAAGATCAAGGCAATAAAAAGTGATAGAGGTGGTGAATATGAATCACTTTTTGAGGAGTTCTGTTCAGAACATGGAATTATTCACCAAACTACCTCTCTTTATTCACCTCAATCTAATGGTATTGCTGAACGCAAAAACCGAACACTAAAAGAAATGATGAATGCTATGTTGTTAAGTTCTGGTTCACCCCCGAATTTGTGGGGGGAAGTTTTGCTTTCCGCTAATTATATTCTCAACAAGGTACCTCATAAGAAAACTCATAAAACACCTTATGAATTATGGAAAGGTCACAAACCTTGCTATAAATACTTAAGAGTGTGGGGGTGTCTAAGTAAAGTGGCAGTTCCTAAACCTAAAAAGGTTAAGATAGGACCAAAAACCATTGACTGTGTATTCATTGGTTATGCAAATAACAGTAGTGCATATCGATTTCTTGTTCATAAATCTGAGATTCCTGATGTGCATGTTAATATAAATATTGAGTCAAGGGATGCTTCATTTTTTGAAAATGTATTTCCTTATAGCATGACACATGAATCAAGTTTACAGAAAAAGCCTCTAGAAGCTACAGTTAGTAATAATCATGAAAGTATAGACCAAAAGTCTATGATTGATGAACCTAGACGTAGCAAGAGAGCAAAGAAATCAGCGTCCTTTGGACCTGATTTTCTAACATATTTGTTGGAAAATGATCCTCAAACGTTCAAGGAAGCAATGTCCTCTCCCGAAGCTTTATATTGGAAAGAAGCAATCAATAGTGAAATTGAATCCATCATGCAAAATCATAGTGGATCTTCCACCTGGTTCTAAACCATTAGGATCCAAATGGATTTTTAAAAAGAAGATGAAAGTTGATGGGTCAATAGAGAAATATAAAGCAAGACTTGTTGTCAAAGGCTATAAGCAAAGGGAAGGATTAGATTATTTTGATACTTACTCACCAGTTACTAGAATCACATCCATTCGGATGTTGATTGCGATAACAGCTTTAAATGGATTAGAAATACATCAAATGGATGTAAAAACTGCTTTCTTAAATGGTGAGTTAGATGAAGAAGTATATATGGAACAACCCGAAGGGTTTATTGCTTCTGGAGAAAAAAGGAAAGTATGCGAACTTGTCAAATCCCTCTATGGATTAAAGCAAGCACCAAAACAATGGCATGAGAAATTTGACAATGTAATGATGTCAAATGGATTCAAGTTCAATGAGTGTGACAAATGTATATATGTCAAAACCACTCAAAAAGGATATGTCATCTTATGTCTTTACGATGATGATATGCTAATTTTAGGTAGCACCATTGACATGATAAATGCTACAAAAAAAATGTTATCTAGTAGACTTGATATGAAAGACTTAGGTGTCGCAGACACTATTCTAGGAATGAAAATTTCTAGAATGTCTGATGGACTTGTTTTATCTCAATCTCATTACATTGATAAATTACTTAATAAGTTCAAAAAGTATAATGTAAATCCTGTGAAGACACCAGTGGATGTAAGTCTTCATCTTGCTAAAAATACTAGAAAAAGCATATCTCAATTAGAGTATTCTCGTACAATAGGCAGTTTAATGTATGTCATGAACTGCACTCGACCTGATATAGCATTTTCTGTGAGTAAGCTTAGTCGATTTACGAGTAATCCGGGAAACAATCACTGGAAAGCAATAATAAGACTTTTGGGATATTTAAAATATACCCAAAATTATGGATTGCACTACACGAGATATCCAGTTGTACTTGAAGGGTATAGTGATGCTAATTGGAACTCTGATTCAAAAGACACCAAATCCACAAGTGGATATGTTTTTACTCTAGGAAGTGCAGCCGTGTCTTGGAATCCTCCAAACAAACATGTATTGCTAGATCTACAATGGAATCTGAATTCATTGCTTTAGATAAAGTTGGAGAAGAAGCAGAATGGCTTCATAATTTCTTAGAGGATATTCCAAATTGGTCAAGACCAATGCCCACTATTTGTATACATTGTGATAGTCAATCAGCAATTGGAAGGGCACAAAGTCATATGTATAATGGTAAGTCACGACACATACGTCAAAGACATAATACCGTTAGACAATTGTTCTCAAATTGAATTATCACCATTGACTATGTAAGGTCAAAAGATAATATTGCGGATCCACTTACGAAAGGCTTAACACGAGAGCAAGTGGAAGGTTCATCGAAGGGAATAGGTTTAAAGCCTATGTCTAAACAAGAGTTGTCATAGTGGCAACCTAACCTAGTTGACTGGAGATCCCAAGATCTAGGTTCAAAGGGCGAACTGAACTATGAAACAACTTAGTACGCACTGAGGAGATATTTTCTCCTAACCATTCCTATGATGAGACAATGCACATTTGCTGCGAGAACCAAGGATAAGTTACGCTTTTAATGATCTCTGTATCTTGGAAAGATGTCCAAGTAGGGTATTGTAGGATACTCTTCATAGAAATCACCTATGCGAGTAAGAAGGGGCCGCTTCTATAGGAATTTTAAAGGCTGAATTCTCTAAAACACTCATAGAACCAAGAGGTGCTCAAGGCCAAAATGAACACAAACGTGAGAACCAACTATGTCTGAAAGGGTACTGTGTGATTTCTATTGTCTTGGTTTACACAAACGGCTGACAGTTCAAAGACCTCACATCTACTGATTAACTAAGTAAATCCGATAGTCGTTCACTAGGGCCAGTTCAAAGCCAGTAGGCTACTTAACCTAATGCAGTAACCTTTTCACTATACTCGAACTAGTGTCTGCATATCATTTGCATTACTTTCAGTCAATTTCATTCATGTGGGGGATTGTTTCATGGACTCTTCCTCCTAATAATACTGCCAATTCTTCCATCCATTCAAAAGCAAGTGCAAGCCCATGCACTTGGATTGGAGTTTCCAGCAACATTGATGGAATTGTCAACAGATTGAACCTCTCAAATTCAAGTGTAAAAGGTACACTATATGATTTTCCATTTTCATCTCTCCCAAATCTTGCATATTTTGAACTCAGTGTGAATTGGTACCATCCCACCACAAATCAGTAACCTCTCCAAACTCAAATATCTTGATTTGTCCATCAATCTGTTTTCGAGAATAATCCTACCAGAAATTAGCCTGCTAACAAATCTTGAGACCCTCCACCTGGTCAAAAATCAATTGAACGGCTCAATTCCTCATGAAATAGGTCAGCTACTTATTGAGCTTGCTTTGTACACCAACAATCTTGAAGGTTCCATTCCATCTTCGTTGGGCAATTTGAGCAACTTGGCTTATTTATATCTCTACAGTAATTACCTTTCTGGTTCCATACCTCTAGAAATGGGAAATCTCTCCAATCTTGTTGAGCTGTACATGGATACCAATCTTTTAAGCAGTCCCATCCCTTGGACTTTTGAAAACTTAAGAAAGCTAATTGTGTTGTTTCTGTTCAACAATCAACTATCTGGTCCCATCCCTCCAAAGATAGGAATGTTGAAAACACTCGAGACATTAAGCCTCCAAACAAACAATCTATCAGGCCCAATCCCAGTGTCATTAGGTGCTTTGAGCTCCTTAACTCTTTTACATCTCTACAACAATAAACTTTCTGGTCCTATTCCTAAAGAATTAGGAAACTTTAATTCTATCATTGATCTAGAATTGAGCGAGAATCAACTAAATGGGTCCATTCTTGCTTCATTCTGTAATTTGAAAAGCTTAGAAATTTTGTTTCTCCATCAAAACCAACTTTCAGGTCCCATTCCACAAGAATTTGGGAATCTAAAAAATTTGGTCGTACTTGAAATCGACACAAATTAGTTATCTGGCTATTTGCTGGACCAGATTTTTCAGGGCAAAAAGCTTCAAAACTTCATTGTAAACAATAACCGACTCAATGGTCCAATCCCCAAAAGCTTGAGAGACTGCTCAAGTTTAGCCAGAGTGCAACTTGATGCAAACCAGTTGACTGGAAATATATCTGAAGATTTTGGTGTTTACCAAATCTGCAATTCATGTAACTAAGTTACAATAAATTCTTCGGTGAAATCTCATATAAATGGGGACAGTGTCAACAATTGACTGACCTACGGATGGCGGGGAACAATATCACTGGAAGCGTACCACCAGAGCTAGGAAATTTTACTCAACTAAAGTATCTTGATCTTTCTTCCAATCTTTTAGTTGGGAAGATCCCAAAAGAATTCAGGAAGTTGACTTTATTGGTGTTGATTTTGAATGATAATCAACTTTTTGGTGGTATACCTCGAGAACTTGGATCGCTAACTGAACTACTGTATCTTGATCTGTCTACAAACAGATTGAACGAGTCAATACCAGGAAACCCACATAATTGGTTGCAGCTGACACACTTAAACTTAAGCAACAATAGGTTTAGTCAAAAGATTCCACTTAATATAGGTAAGTTAACTCACCTATCTTAGCTTGATTTGAGTTATAACTCAATCTCTGGGGAGATACCATCGCAAATCAAAAGTTTGCAGAGTTTGGAGACATTGAATCTTTCCCATAATAACCTATATGGTTCCATTCCAAAGGATTTTGAAGAAATGCGTGGCTTGTTTTATGTTGACATTTCATACAACGAGTTGTAAGGTCCCATCGCTGACAGCCAAGCCTTTAGAGATGCCCCCGCAGAGTCATTGTAGGGGAACAAAGGTTTGTGTGGCAATGCTACGGGATTGCAACCTTGCGAAAATTCCTCTATGGTGTATCAACATACTGCAAAAAAGGGCCACTAAATCATTCTTATAATTTTCCTCCCTCTTTCTGTATCACTTTTACTTCTTGGGGCATTCATTGAAATTTTCATTATGTTTGAGCGAAGAAAAGGAAGGACAGAAGTTGAACAAAGCGATATGCAGGATGAAAATTTTGTTGAAGTTAATCCAGATTATTAATTGGTCATATTTATCTTAGTTAGTTGTAATCTTTATCTAAGATGGAGTTTAATCTAAATGGGTAGATTTAGTTTGAGTGACGTTTATCTTTATCAGTTAGTTTTATCAAAGTCTATTTATTGTGTGGCTATTTCAGTTTGTTAGTAGAGGAGTCATCAATAAAATACGCTCAATTCGTTTCTTCATTATTTTTAAGGTGTTTGCCTTATTGCCCCAACAAACTGGTATTAGAGCCGAGTTGACCAAACCCATTTCATAAGCCTTTCGGAGTCCCGCGGGCAAATCCATCACTGTCCTTTGCCACTCATTCAATACCGCATCAAGAGCACTGTTGCTCAATATTGACTAGGACCTTGCAGTTGTCAGCATCAAGACCAACGTCATCGAAAACAAATCTAATCGAGCGGCAAGTGTCACTATCCTGCTCAAGGCAGGCATCAAGCACTACATCAGATATCTGATCATAGAGCTTATCTGGGTGACCCTCATTCACAGATTCAGAGCTTGGATTTCTCTAAGGTGATTCAACCGGCTCCGAGTTCTACTGCCACGCCTCCAAAGTCTTCTTTTCGGATCCTCCCACTGATACAATCCGACGCCTCAAGAATCAGTATACCGTTGACGCCGTTCTCCGCCAACACCTTTGTTGCCGATAAAGATCCAAATTATCTCTATTAGTATCACCATATTCTCCCTTCATAACTAAACCGTACCCCCCTTCTTCTTCCTCTTAAGGCCACTCGCTGCGCTCCCTCGACTCATCTTCGTTAACCTCTCTGAACCAAGCTTGTTTGAGTTGGAAGTGAATCTTAAGCAGCAACGAACAGAGCACTAAATGGTTGCACTTAATGGTTCCATTCAACCCAATCTTCCAAAGTTTGATGGGAATAAGTTTTGTCACGACCCGAAACCCACCCTATGCGGATTTCGTGTCGCGGGGCCGACCCTAAGGCCGTCCCTAATTTTTCCATTCCTGTATCATAGTACTAATATGCAAAGTACCAAATTCTTAAAACAATAACAGTGGAAGTTTATCACTACAATAGTCAGCGGAAGTCTTAACATACATCATATGGTTTTACAGTACCAAGTCAAAACTAAACATAACCAGCACCCGTGGGTGGTGAATACATGGGAGAATTAAAAGATAGTCTAATACAATTCTTCAAAATATCCTCCTATGCTTCCAGACTCCTATTGGGGTCTTGCGGTGTCATTACCTGAAAAGGGGTAAGTAGGGTGGAATGAGCTACAAGAGCCCAGCAAGTAAATACAGATCTCTGACACTGGTATCGAGGATCATAAAAGAATATGAATCCAAGAATAAGAATATGATAGCCAATCATAAAAAAATAAGATGCTATAATAGCCAATGGAAACAATTGTCATGATGGCAAATGAACAGTGGAGTCACAATGTGTAATCAGTTGGAATGGCATAACAATGTCCTGAAATTCTCGACGATAATACAATAACAAGAAAGTACTGCCAATATAATTGATCACAATAAATCAATAAAGGAATATCTCGCAATACAAGATAATCACAAGAATAATGTAATTCAACAATTATAGTTGAGCAATCGTGTAAGAGATGCTTTTATTCTATGTCAGGGCTTAGCACGCCCTCGGTCCTTAGGGGCCCGGTTTACCCCCTTCAGTGCATTCCAATGTATGGCCACATGTCCGTTCACGGACTCGACCCGAAGGTCTTCAGTGTATTTAAAAGCATCGGATGGATATTGTGACTGAGCACAAATCCAGTATACATAAACATTTCATGATCATAAATGATTCCATAGGAGTATATAAAAATGGAATATCATTAATTCAATGGAAACATAACAATAGGCATTTCAAAGCACGATTCAACATGATAACAATAGTACAACAATAATCAATGTCCACCAGATAGAACAATATCACATTGTGGAGACAATAACATCAGATACGCTCAGGAGTACAAGTTTGGCAGTAAAAGAATGAACTTGGCTTGATAACACCACATGGAAGAGAAAGGGTATCTACTTACCTCTAATGAAATCTTAGCTTAGAAATTCGTGAGTGGGCCCTTCCCCTTCAAGTTCCCTATATATCAATAAACGTGTTTCAGAATAAATGTTTATTCATCAATCTTACGTCTCGTCATCTTAAGTATCTCTAATGCCAATTTAGACTTCACCATTGAGTCCATAGGGTTCGGAATAATAAAAATTCACTAGTTCTTTAATTTAATCGGAGTCCATTTGACTCACTTATGCAGCAGGGGTATTTTGGTCATTTTTACAAGTTGTAACTTTTTGGGACTCTGTCTCATGAAACGGACCTCACCATTGGACTCAGAGCATCCGAGATAATAAAAATTGACTAATCATTTACCTTATTTGGACCTCGTTTGACCTACTTTTGAGTCAGGGGTATTTTTGTAAAATT
Source organism: Nyssa sinensis (assembly GCA_008638375.1). Classification (NCBI taxonomy): domain Eukaryota; kingdom Viridiplantae; phylum Streptophyta; class Magnoliopsida; order Cornales; family Nyssaceae; genus Nyssa; species Nyssa sinensis. Next base: position 40,701 of record VIRR01000535.1, on the reverse strand, counting down.
AACATTTTTCCGTTGGGCCTTAGTGTAATTATTCAAAACTTTTGGGGCCGGTTCATAAATCCCATAAGCTGCGGTCTGAACCAGTTGGTTCAGACCCCAAAACCCTAAACCGGTCAGCCTTTCTCTTGAACCAAACGGTTCAGTTTCATTCAAGAACCGGAATACAATAACCCAATTCCCTATCCCTATCCATGGTTCGGTTAACCCCTAAACCCCATCTCTATTTATTGTCTCTGCAACCAAACAGCCCAATTGATTTTAATTTTACATTCAAAACGACATAGCATCACTGCCCCTAATCACTTTCGGTCGGGTCCCGACCCGGTCCGACCCAAACCCGGTCCCGTTATGACCCGAAGAAGCCCCCGACTATCCGGTCGTCTTCTCCGGTTGGTTTTCCGACCACGGTCGCCGAAAAAATGCAATTCCTCACAGATCTTCATGGTTTTACGTCCAAAATTCACTGTTTTTCTTCCCAATGAAATCTAAGATTGCAAGGAATATTTTAGGACTGTTTTTAACCTCCAACCTCATCGGTTTCATGCACCCATTCCCAGTTTCCGGCGTTGCACCGGTGAGGGAATAACCGGCCATAAAATGGCCATTTCTTGACCATTTAATCTAATTCAAAGTGTTTTGAGATCCTGGGGTAATTTCCTATGCATATTATGGTTCAATTTTCCATTTAGGTTCACCTATTTTAAATCACCATTTCTAACCGAAACTCAATTTCTTTCTTTTTCTTTTGTTTTTCCTTCTTTGTTTCAGATCCTACTATTCCAGTAAGCAATTCTATAATTATACAAAGTGAATTTAAAGAACAAAGGCGCAGGGGTTTACCTGTTCTCAAGCAACTGCTATACCTCAATTTTCAGCTTTCTCTCTCTATCTCTAAGTCTGATTCTATTTTTTTCTCTCTTCAATTACCTTCTTTATTCCTTAACCGACCCTCAGTCGGTGGCCCTTGCCACCTGTAGCTGCGGTGGCAGCATACCCGAGCACCCAAGACACCTCACCAACTTTTCTTATATATATATATATACATATATATATATACATATTATTCAATTTACCATATATATATTTATATAGCCGTACTCAAATTATATATATATATGTATTCATGAGATCACTTTAATACATTATTATGCATACATATTCATATATACATATCCATTCAATTATGCAACATAACTTAAAACAGTTCGGGTTTTATTATTGTATCGACTTACCTCGATATTTGTGCCGTACCCCGGGTCGGGGTATTACAAGTTTGGTCGTTGGTGTATTCAAATGAAGGTGTTGTTTGGCTACCAAAAGATTCTTGAAATTGTAGAGAATGGATTTGCTGATCCTAGAGAGAATGCAACAATAGCCCAACGAGAAGCCTTGCGAGAGAACAAGAAGAAAGATCAGAAGGTGTTGTTTCTCATTTATCAATCTGTTGATGAAACAGTTTTTGAAAAGATATCAAGGGCAACCACAGCAAAGCAGGCATGGGATATTTTGAAAAAATACTACAAGGGAGATGAGAAGGCTAAGAAGGTGAGACTCCAGACTTTACGGTGACAATTTGAACTTTTGTAGATAGAGAAATCTGAAAGTGTGTCAGATTATTTTACTCTAGCACTCTTTGTGGTGAATCAAATGCGAATGGATGGGGAGAAATTTGAAGATGTGACTCTAATCGAAAAGATTTTATGGACTTTGACAATGAGATTTGAACACATTGTCGTGGCGATTGAAGAATCAAAAAATTTGTCTGAGATGACGATTTAAAAATTGTTGGGCTCCTTGAAAGCTCATGATCATCGCATGAATGAGAAGTCCATCGAGAAGCCAATTGAGCAGGCATTTCAAAGTCAAGTCTCAATCAAAAAAGAGAAAGGTGTTGAAGATTCTGATGTTAAAAAAGGCCAGGGAACCAACAGATATCGTGGTAGAGGAAGACGTGGTGGCTATTATGATAAAAAATGAGGAAGGAGCAACCATGGACATAATACGGGACTAGGATGGCATAAGAGCCCTCTGTCAGATTCAAACAATAGGAATTCACAAAGTGGTCGTGGACATGGACGTGGACGAGGGCGAGAAAAATATGATAAATCAAATATGAAATGCTATGAATGTCAATGCCTTGGTCATTATGCATCTGCGTGCAGATTCAAAAAGGAGAATTAGGATGGAGAACATGCGAGTTATGCTCAAATAGGTGAAAGTGAAGAAAATCACACTCTACTGATGGTTTTCTCAACAATGGAGACTAAAACACGTGGTTCTTGGACACCAGCTGTACCAACCATATGTGCGGCAAGAAAGAATTATTTGTTAATTTAGATGAATCGGTGTAATCCAAAGCCAAGTTTGTAGATGACAGCACAATTCCAGTGATGGACAAAGGGCGAATTCTCATTCAACTGAAGAATGGAAATCATCAATATATATCCGATGTGTTCTGCGTCCCCTGTATGAAAAGTAATTTATTGAGTTTGGGACAGCTTTTGGAGAAGGGGTATGATATGCGGCTTCGAGATAATTAGATTACCATGGCTGATAACAAAGGTAAACTCATTCTTAAGGCTCCACTGACAAAAAATCGTATGTTCCGCATTGAAATTAAGAATGATGTTTATCCTTGTTTAAATGCAATTGTAAAAGATGATTCTTGGTTGTGGCATCTTCAATTTGGATATTTAAATTTTTGAAGCTTAAAGTTGCAAGCTCAAAAGAATGTGGTGAAGGGATTACCATTTATAAATCATCCTGAACAATTTTATGAAGGATGCATTTTTGGGAAGCAACATAGATGGCCATTTGTAGCTGAAAGGGCTTGGCGTGTCTTAAAACCACTTGAAATGATACACTCTGATATGTGTAGCCCAATGAATATTATGTCGAATGGAAAGAACAGATACTTTTTGACTTTTATTGATGATTTTAGTAAAAAAATATGTGTCTATTTTTTGAAAATAAAGTCTGAAGTTTTTGATTATTTCATACATTTCAAGACCCTAGTTGAAAGACAAAGTGGATACCTTATAAAAGTTCTGCGAACTGATGGTGGGAGTGAATACACTTCCAATGAGTTTGCTAAGTATTGTGCAGATTAAGGAATAGAACATGAAGTGACAATTCCATACACACCGCAACACAATGGAGTCGCCGAAAAAAAGAACCGAACCATCATGGATATGACACAAAGCATGTTAAAGGCCAAAGGTATGCCAAATACTTTTTGGGCTGAAGCTATCTCATGCTCTGTTTATTTGTTGAATAGATCTCCAACCAGAAGTGTACAAAATATCACACCTGAAGAAGCTTGGAGCGGGTTCAAACCAGGTGTAAAGCATCTGAAGGTGTTTGGCTCAATTGCTTATGCTCATGTTCCAAGTGCAACGAGGACGAAGTTAGATGATAGGGGAAAAAATAATATTCATTGGCTACAAATCTGGGCTTATTAATGGCTACAAACTATTTAATCACATCACAAATAATTGTGAGTAGGGATGTAATGTTTGATAAAGAAGATGCTTGGAGCTAGGGCGAAGAGGTGGAGCATGATTCACGGCAAAGTTCTATTCTCATTGACCTTGAAGATGAAGCCATTACATCACAAAGTGTTCCAGCTAATGAAGAATCACAATCAGCTCCTGCCTATGAAGTATCAACATCACTTGTTCCATTAAATGTTGGCAGACCAAAGCGAAATCTATAGCCATCCACACGGTTAACTGATTTTGAGGTAATTGTCATTTCTCTCTATTGCTTTTATCTCCACATTCATGGCTTCAACCCATTTCTTGTTCTGACATCCCACAAAGACACAAAGCAATTGATGTGAAATGAGTTTTCAAAACAAAAATCAAGCCGAATGGTGAAATTAACTGATACAAAGCAAGGTTAGTTGCAAAAGGTTACGAGCAACGGCCAAGTCTTGATTATTAAGAGGTATTCTCTCCTGTTGCTAGAATTGAAACTGTGAGATTAGTGATTGCATTGGTTGCACAAAATTGTTGGAATATCCACCAAATGGACGTGAAGTCGGCATTTTTAAATGGGCACCTTCATGAAAAAGTTTATGTAAAGCAACCTGCTGGATATGTGAAAAAGGGTGATGAAAACAAAGTCTGTAGGCTTAAGAAAGCCCTCTATTGGCTGAAGCAAGCTACAAAAGCATGGAACAAATGCATAGACACTTTTTTTTTTTTTTTCAGGAATATGGATTTAAAAAATGCACATGTGAGCATGCTCTGTACACAAAGAAGAATGCTGCTGGTGATTTGCTGATTGTTTGTCTCTATGTTGATGATTTGATTTTTACTAGCAACAATCTCAGCGTGATGGAATAATTTAAGCAAGCTATGATGCGAGAGTTCGAGATAACAGATATTGGTCCTATGTCTTATTTTCTCGGCATTGAGGTTGTACAAAGCAAGGCTAAAATTTTTATTTGCCAAAAGAGGTATGCTACTAAGATTTTGAAGAAGTTTAAAATGCTTGAGTGTAATCCTGTGAAAACTCCAATTGAAACTGGAACAAAGTTGTCAAAGGAAGGTAGTGATGAAGCTGTGGATCCCACATATTTTAAAAGAATGGTTGGAAGCTTGAGGTACTTAACATGCACATGGCCGAACATTTCATATGGGGTTGGTTTGATTTTGGTTTTGAAAACCCATTTCACATCAATTGCTTTGTGTCCATGTGGGATGTCAGTGAGTTCCCAACGTGTCATTTCTCTCTATTACTTTTATCTCCACATTCATGGCTTCAACCCATTTCTTGTTCTGAACTGCCTTTTCAAATGTGATGAGGTCACAATCTGCAAACATAGCCAGGTGCACTAGATCTCCATTAGTATCAATAGCATCATCAGAAATGCTTAAGTGTAATCTTGTGAAAACTCTAGTTGAAATTGGAACAAAGTTATCAAAGGAAGGTAGTGATGAAGCTGTAGATCCCACATATTTTAAAAGAAAGGTTGGAAGCTTGAGGTACTTAACATGCATATGGCCAGACATTTCATATGGTGTCGGTTTGATTAGCAGGTTTATGGAAGCACTTTGTCAATCCCATCTACAAGCTGCAAAGAGAATATTGCGTTGTATAAAAGGCACCTATGACCATGGATTATTTTATTCTTCAGAGGCCAAAGGTGATCTTATAGGTTTCTCTGACAGTGATTGGGGAGGAGATCAAGATGATCGAAAGAACACTTCTGGCTATGTATTCTACTATGGCTCAACTATTTTCTCATGGTCTTCAAAGAAACAACCCATTGTGGCTCTCTCAACCTGTGAAGCAGAGTATGTTGTAGCAGCTTCAAGTGCGTGTCAAGAAATTTGGTTATGAAATTTATTGGGTCAAATTCATGTTTAGATCAGCGGGCCCACAAAAATCTTTGTTGATAATGTTTCAGCTATTGATTTAGCAAAGAACCTAATTACTTATGGAAGAAGTAAGCTTATCGATACGCGCTTTCATTTCTTACGTGATTAGGTGAAGAAGAATGAGCTCCAACTTGTTTATTGCAAGTCTGAAGTACAAGGGGCAAACCTTTTCATAAAGCCTCTGAAGTTAGAATCATTTATCAAGTTGAAAGACATGCTTGGAATTGACAAACAAAATAAAAATTTGAATTAAGGGGGGATGTTGAAGTTAATCTAGATTATTAATTGGTCATATTTATCTTAGTTAGTTGTTATCTTTTTCTAAGATGGAGTTTAATCTAGATGGGTAGATTTAGTTTGAGTGACGTTTATCTTTATCAGTTAGCTTTATCAAAGTCTATTTATTGTGTGGCTATTTCAGTTTGTAAGTAGAGGAGTCATCAATAAAATACGCTCAATTCATTTCTCCATTATTTTTAAGGTGTTTGCTTTATTGCCCCAACAAATTTGATTTCAATATCAACTTCTAATGGAAAAGAAATGTATGATGAAATCTTAAATGCCACGAAGGATTTTGATACTTCATGTTGCATTGGACAAGGAGGGTATGGAACAGTATACAAAGCAAAGCTACTATCAGTTGATATCATAGCCGTAAAGAAACTTCACTCATTTTTTGAGACAACAGATCGAAATGGATTTTTAAATGAGATAAGGATATTAACAGAAGTACGACATAAAAACATTATAAAACATTATGATTTTTATTATCATACTCAACACTCCTTTTTGGTGTATGAATACTTGGAAAGTGGTTACTTGGCCACAATCTTGAGCAAAGAAGAAGAGGCTAGAGAATTGGGTTAGCTTATGAGGATAGATATTATTAAGGGCGTGGCTAATGCTTTGTCGTACATGCACCATGACTGTTCACCACCGATTGTCCACCAAGACATATCAAGCAAAAATGTTTTGTTGGATTTTGAGTTTGAGACTTATGTTTCAAACTTTGGCACAACTAAGCTTCTAAAACTAGACTCGTCAAATTAGAGTACGCTTGCTGGCACATACGAATATATTACTCCAGGTAAAATAGTTTTAAGTTATCCTAAATTAACATAGAATACAGGGCATATGTTTATGGTTATATTTTCCTTTTTCTTTGCAGAACTTCCTTACACAATGAAGGTAACTGAAAAGTGCGATGCATATAACTTTGGGGTGCTAACATTGGAAGTGATCAAAGGACAACATCCGGGTGATTTCATTACTTCACTATCATCTTCATCTGTTGCAAACAAAATGTTGGAAGATGTTTTGGAGCAACGCCTTTTACATCCCTCAATTGAAGTTGAAGAGTTATTAGTATCCATTGCAAAGTTCATATTTACATAAAAATCCACAATCTAAGCCAACCATGCCCATTGTCTCCCAATTGTTATCAACCCGAGTAACACCTTCCCAAAGCCATCCCACTCAATCACACTTGGAGAATGTGGAAGGCAATTTAGTTTAGTAAATAAATAAATAAATATATATATATATATATACACACTAGATAGTAAATAAATTCGTTGTGTTCAAACAAAATCACTGTGTATCTTTCAGGATTTCTATTATTCTGAGCATCTATATGTAATTTGATTTTAATCTATAAAATAAAAAATATTGCCTTGTGTAATTGATGTCCTCGTACAATAATTTTTTCCACTTATCAATATAAGTAATGTTATACTCCCGATAACATATCAATAAAAAATATTGCCTCGTGTAATTGATTGTCCACCGATTAGCTTTTGTAATTGATTGTCCACCAATCTTCACATGACACATGTACCTACCGAATAGCCATAGCTCATCCATCTAGAACAGGTTTAACATATGACCGTCGGAGCTTATTGATCAGGAGCCCATGTAATCCTATAATTCACTTCAAGCTCAGAAGGCACTACGAACACTCAAAAGAGGGTTCCAAACCTACTGCCTTCTTAAGCACTCTACCGAGTTAAGGATAAGAAAATAGTATTCAACAAGGAAACTGCCACCTATGGATATTATTCAAGTGCAGTATCCAATATGATAACTGCCATTCTCTGATGATCGAATCCCTAATTTCACGACTCCGAATCCTAATCAACTTAGGAAATCCACAGCCTATAAATAAAGCCCTAAGGTACGCTTTTTACATTTATGCTCAGTCAATTATTTTCAATTACAGTCTTTCAATTCAGCTTATTGACTTTATCATCGGAACGGCTACCGTCAGAGCCAATCCGGTAGCCCTCTGATCATTTTCTTTGAGTGTTCAATAGGCGACGGAGACTAGAGCCCCTATCGACCAAAAAGTGTAGCATCAATTTGGCGCCGTCTGTGGGAACGACAATCATTTCTTACCAAAAGTTCTCTTCTTTACGAACAAATTCATTTTCCTTCCTATCAGGAGAATCATGGCTCCCAATCTACGTCCAAGAAAAAATACTCAAAATCCTCCACACCAGTAGCTTGTTGGGAGAAGAAGAGGGCAAACATTTGATCCCATGCAGCAGCAACTCGACCGAGTTCAGCGACAGACTAACATGACGCAGGCATAGCTCCTTGCTATCTCTAGAACTTTGGCACAGCTTACCCAAAGTCCTAGGGGCAATTCCCTTCGTCCTCCCGCTGGCATGGCTAATACAGAGGCACAGCCTTCTGCCAACACCATGAGTGGATTACCTAATGAAGAAGTCCTCGTTGAGCAACCGTGGCATCCCTAAGACACCACTCATGTGGGAAGAGACCCTTAGCCATTAACTGCCGCTGGCAGAGGGATACCGGCCTTCAACCCGGTTGTCCATTACTAGAGTACAACAAGGGTCCCAACTCCGATGGCTTTTGGGGTAAACCCAGCACCTCACGAATTACAACCTCAAGCAACACCAGTTCCCCCACTTCAGGAACACCAAAATCCTCTTCCTACCATGGGTCATGGCCGTCCCATTTATATGGGCACTGAAACTACAAGGTAAGATTCGCAACAACCAACCCCTCCTAGGGACCCACGGAGGGCCGAAGAAGTTGCGGATTCTATGGATCATGCTGCTGTTGTGATAGGCATTCACATCACCCCAAAGCAGGACGAGTTAGCCAGGCTGCTCAGAAGGTTTACCACACCATTCACCCTTGCAATAATGGCCAAAGAAATTTATTGTCCCAAAGTTCACTCTTTACGATGGAACTGGTGACCTAGGGGATCATCTCTTTTATTATCAGCATGCCACGGCATTACATGGAGCAACTGACGCATTCATGTGCCGTACATTCGTAACCAGCCTCAAAGGCACTGCTTTGAAGTGGTTCCACCACCTCCCTCAGAACTCAGTCGTCAGCTTCTACGAGCTCAGCAGGCATTTTCTCGACCGATTTATGACCAGCAGAAGGTTGAGGAAAGGCCCAGAGTTCTTGTTGAACGTAAAGTAGTCCAAAAGAGAGCCTCTCCAAGAGTACATTGTGCGCTTAAATGCTGAGTTTACAGAGATTACAGATTGTAGTATGAGATTTCTTGTAGCCATTCTGACCTCTGGTCTTGCTCAGGAGGGTTTTCGGGATTTTTTAACAAAAAGCCCTCCCGCTGATATGGCAGCACTAATAGATCGAGCTAAGAAGTAAATAAATTTGGAGGAAGCAAAAGATACCTCCTAGAAGATTAAGGAACAAGCCCAAAAGGACGATCAGAAGAAAGACTCCAATGCCTCCAAGAAAAAGGTCAAGAGCCCTGACAAAAGAACAGCGTCTAGAACTCCAAACAGCACGGGCCCAAGGGGGTTCACTACCTACACTCCTCTGAATGCCTCTTTAGCTCACATATTTCGATAAGTCCAAGCACGTGGAAACCTAAAGTGGCCAGAGCCGCTAAAGGGCAATCCCGACAACAGGGACCAGAATAAGTATTGCGATTGCCACAAAGACCACCGGCATACGACTGATAAATACAGGGCCCTCAAATAGGAAATTGAGCAGCTCATTAGAAGAGAATAACTGTGGGAGTTTGTCAGGCAGGATGGAAGGCAGAACCCCTGTAATGAAAGGCCGCAGCAAAGGAGACAGGAACAGAGGCCAGAACAGAGGGATGGACGAAATAAGGCCCAGCAGCAGAACAATCAGGTTATCTTCGTCCTTTATGCGAACACCCTGACCACAGAGATGTCCAACCGAGCAAGAAAACAATATGCTCAAGAGGCCAGAAATACTCCTAGCATCTTCCAGATCACTACTGTTGAGAAAAGGCTGAAGCAAGTACCTGAGATCCAGTTCACAGATCAAGATCTTGCAGGGGTACACTACCCTCATAGTGACGCCCTAGTTATTTCTCTCAAAATAGCTAATTTTGATATTCAAAGAGTCTTGGTAGACACAGGGAGCTCTGCTAACGTATTATTCTATGAGCCCCTCAAACATATGAAGCTAGACTCCAACAACGTCAAGCCCACTACCGCAATAATGGCAAGATTTGACGGGAACCTCAGCACCCCACTGGGGCAGATTGACCTACCTACCACAGCAGGTGAGGGAGATAGACAGAAGACCACAATCTTAGAATATATAGTGCTAAATTCTAAGTCTCCCTACAATGTTATAATTAGAAGCCCTTGGCTCCACCAAATGGGTGCAGTCACCTCAACCCTCCACCAATGCCTGAAATATATGCACAACAATGCAGTCCATTCTATCAGAGGGTGCTAGCCAACCGCCCGAGAATGTCACGCTCTCGCACTCAATGAAAAGGCCCCCAAATAGCAATTATTGTACTCTCATGATGAGGAGGGCCTAGACCTTTCCCATCAGCATGAGACAAAAGAATGCCTATCCAGAATTGATGAACCTCTAAGCCCAAGAGGAAGGGACAGTAGGGCCAAGCCCATGGGGGATCCTATCAAGGTGTTAGTTAGCTCTGAAGATCAAGGGCGGTACTTGCAGATAGGTCCAGACCTGACACCATCCGATTAAGAAGAGATGGTGAAATTCCTAAAGAACAACCTCTCAGTGTTTACCTTGAAAACAAAAGACATGGAAATGATAGACTCAGACCTCATCACTTACAAGTTGATGACAGATCCTGACCACCCTCCAGTAAGACAGAAGATGAGGACGTTCGCTCCAGAGCGACACTAGATCATTAATGAAGGAGTACGGAGGTTGCTGGATGCTAAGATGATAAGGGAGGTATTCTATCCAAAATAGCTCGCCAACACTGTTTTGGTCAAGAAGAAAAATGGCAAGTGGAGAGTATGTGTCGATTACACAAACCTCAACAAAGTTTGTCCCAAAGACAGCTTCCCACTCCCGAGGATAGATCAGCTAGTCGACGCAACGGCAGGACACGAACTCATGAGCTTCATGCACACCTACTCTGGATACAACCAGATCCATATGTACCCTCCAGACCAGAAAAAGACAGCTTTCATAACCGAACGAGGTCTCTATTACTATAGAGTGATGCCGTTCGGTCTGAAAAATGCTAGGGTAACATATCAGCGTTTGGTCAATAAAATGTTCAGTTCTCTAATCGGCAGTTCAATGAAAGTTTACACAGATGATATGTTGGTCAAAGGCCTACGAAAGAGCAGCCACATCCAACACTTAAGCCAAACGTTCAATATCCTGAAACAACACAAGATGATGTTAAACCCCTTAAAGTGCACCTTTGGCGTAACTAAGGGAAAGTTTTTGGGCTACCTTGTTTCCCAGAGGGGTATTGAAGCAGACCCTACTCAGATCAAAGCCTTGATTGAGCTAGGATCACCAAGGACCAAGAAGGACATTTAGGCTCTGAACGGGGAGTTACAGCTCTGAATCGATTCATCTTTAAATCCACCGACCGTTGCCTACCATTCTTCAAAGCCTTGAAAAGAAACAAAGCATTACAATGGTCTGAAGAATGTGAAGAGGCCTTTCAAGAATTGAAAAAGTACCTGGCTTCACCGAAACTCTTATCAAAGCCAATTCAAGGGGAGAAACTGCTCCTCTATCTTGCAGTCTCTGAAAATGCCATCAGTTCTATACTGGTCAAGTAGGACAGAGGAGTCCAGAAGCCCATATTTTATGTAAACAGGGCACTAATGGACGTAGAGAAAAGATATCCCGAGATTGAGAAACTGGCCTTCGCCCTAATAATCTCTGCATGAAAGCTTCGACCTTACTTTCAGGGGCATCCCATTGAGATCCTAACCGCCTATCCACTGAAGTCAGTACTACGAAAGTCTGAAGTCTCCGGTCGATTGGTCAAGTGGTCTGTGGAATTAGGAGAATTTGACATATCTTATGTTCCACAGACCTCCATCAAGGGGCAAGCATTGGCAGATTTTGTTGCTGAGTTCACCCCAGCCCTGCATGATAAGGCACATCTTAGTAAAAGTTCTACTACATGGAAACTCTACACCGATGGATCATCTATAGACCGCGGTTCTAGCGTGGGCTTAGTTTTATGGTCCCCTAAGGGACTTATAGTTGAAAAGGTAGTAAGCTTGGGATTTAGAGCTTCCAACAATGAAGCCGAGTATGAAGCCCTCATCCTTGGGATGAAGCTGGCTCTAGAATGTGAAGCCCAGAATCTCGAAGTTTTCTCTGACTCCTAACTGGTGGTAAGCCAACTTTTGGGGGAATTTTCCATTAAAAATGATAGAATGCTCCGGTATTTAGAGCTAGTTGATCTACTAAAGCGCTCATTCCATGAATTCACTATCCAAAAACTTGAAAGAGGTCAGAATTCTAGGGCTGACACTTTGGCAAATATGGCCTCTCATCTCAAGCCAGAAGGAGATTCCACTCTGAAAATATCTTACTAACCAAGGCCAAGCATAAAAGAGGTTCAGACTACCCAAGTTTCTGAGCAGACCTAAAATTGGATGACTCTCATTCTCCAATACCTAGAAGGAGGGTTGCTCCTAGAAGACAAAAACATGGCCCGAAGAATTTGAGTCAGGGCTGCTCGGTATCTAGTCAAGAATGGGAAGCTCTACCGTAGATCCTACTCTCAGCCTTTGCTACAGTGCCTGACCCCAAAAGAATCTCAGTATGTTCTAGCCGAAATACACGAGGGAATCTGTGGCAACTACAATGGGGGCAGAACCATAGCCCACCGAGCTTTGACATAGGGCTACTATTGGCCCAACATGCTGAAGCAAGCCAAGGAGTACGTCCAGAAATGTGACAAATGACAACGATCCGCTCCATACCAGTACCAGCCGCACCATGAGCTTATTCCTATCGCTAGCCCATGACCCTTTGCTCAATGAGAGATGGACATTATAGGGCCATTGCCAAAGGGTACATCAAATAGGAGATATCTTTTGGTCACCATTGACTATTTCTCCAAGTGGACAGAAGCCGAGCCACTAACTCACATCACAGAGAAAGAAGTCAAGAGCTCCACTTTGAGGAACATAGTCTACAGGTTCAGCATACCGTGCGTTATCGTCTCAGACAATGGCATGCAGTTTGCCAAAAAAGTTTTCAAAAAATTCTACCAAGACCTGCACATCAGCCATCATTTTGCCTCACCAGGGCACCCCCAAGCCAATGGGCAAGCAGAAGTCACCAACCGAATAATTCTTGATGCTCTTAAGAAAAGGTTGGAAGAAGCCAAGGGGAGATGGGTTGAAGAACTTCCTAGTGTTCTCTGGGCTTACATGTAGAGACTTGAAAAATGAGGATAAATTTTTCGTTTTGCTGGTAAAATACTATTCATGCACTAATTGCAAGTAGGGCACTACATATGCACTATTTAGATATAAGTCATAATTAAAAGCATATTTTGAGTATGTCATAGAATAAAAATATGCTTATAATATTAAAATACACCTCCTGTAAAAATTTGAACTTAATCGGAGACAGTTTCAAAAATGGACCGTAAAGGGCATCTCGGGTGGCCCGGGTGGACCTAGCCAAACCTAATCGCAGGCGAAAATAATCTTTTTTGAAAATTTTCATTTAAAATAATTTTAAGAACTTTGGCTAAAGTCAAATGTCAAATAGAGACATTTCGGGACTGGTTGTAGTGTAACGGGGTCTCGGATTCATTAAGGGCAAAAAGGTCATTTTTTCCCCTTTGCACCTTTACTATAAATACAGCCCCTTAGAGATAAAAATATCAGAAATGGTTTGGAGAAACAGCAGCAGTCGTGCATGGGAGAAAAATGAAGAGAAACCTAGGGTTTTTCCAACTTCAAGCTACCAAAACACACTTCTAGGCCAAGATTTTTGCAAGACTTCCTTCTAGGAAGATGTTCCCCACATTAAGGGCTACAACCTTATTGATTGGTTTGGCTACACAGCGAACACAACTCCCTAGGGTTGAGAAAAACCTTTTAGGTAAGATATTTTGCTAAGTAAAGAATAGGGTTAAGTTTATGAGTGTTTTTATAAGTTGATTGTATAACTTACATACTTATTTGTTGTTACAAAACTACCTAGCTTATAGTTACTTTGAAAACCTAGGGTTGGTACCTTATGTACTTATGTATTCTTTGAGAATTTGGTAAAGTGATGAACATGAACCATGACTATATGTATAATTTATTGTATTCTAGCTTATGTTCATGTAGACAAAATCTTGTAGTTTGGAAGTTATGATTTATTCAATGTGTTTGGTATTTTGTGTATTTGTACAATCTTTGAGAATGTGTAAGGTTGTGAACGTGTGATATGTTTATATGTATAATTGATTGGATTGCATGCTAGGTTCATGTAGATAAAGTTTTATTGTTCAAAGGTTATTGTTACTTTAAGTATAATGCATTATTTAAAGCATGCTCCATGTGTTTGATAAAATGCTTTATTGACATTGCATTATTGCATGGTGAAATCAAAGCATATTGGCATATGGTGAATCCATTGAAAACATAGTGTGGGTTAAGCACTTGGTGCTATGCATTATGAGGGTGTAGATCCTATGGTGAAAAACCCAAAATTGGCCATTACATTGGTACCCAGAATCCAACGAGAACGATCTGTGAACGGGTATTGGTACTCAGGGTCCATCGGGAGCGATCCTTAAACGAGACATGGGTGTGGCATAGAGTTGCATGGGTGTGTCACGCATATTTCTATTGAATTGTATTGATGAATTGGAAGGCATGTAGATTATAAATGTACAATTACACATGCCACGCCTTAACTTTGTTCCTTGCATTAGCATTATATCATACCAGTAGTTGAGCTGACCCCTCGTGGGATATCATATTTCAGATAAGGCTCTGGGTACTTGAGACTTGTTGAAGTCTTGAAGAAAGGAAGGAAAATGGATCATGAAGAAGATTTGGCCCTTAGGGCATTATTTTTGGGTTGTATGAGGGCATAAGCCCTGAAACCATGGGTGTTTATTTGTACACACCTTGTATATTATGAAAACAATGGACAATGACCTATATATTGTAATGAGCATGAGATAGTGATGTGCGAAATTCAAGTACATGTGTATATATGATAAATTGAATATTTAAATGATGTATGTTTAACTTCTATGAAATTGTGGCCATCGAGTGAGGATGGATTGTGATGTGTTTATATATATGAACGGTTGAAAAATATTAGGTGAAAAAATGCTTAGAAAATAAAGAAAACCATGTCAAAATTTTATGAAATTAAAAGAGCTATTAGGTGTGTAAAATGCCCATGAATAAGTGGGAAAAAGTGCCACAAAGTGAGGGTTAAAATCCTTGGGGAAATAGGCCAAAACTTGGAAAAATTAGCTGTAGTTGCTACAGTGTTTCTACAGAAAAATGGAAAAAATCAGCTGCAGCCAGCTACAGTGAAAATGCAGAAAACAACCCAGGATAGCCCCCACCCGCCCGTAGCCCTGGCGCCACCGCGTGTGCGCCGCGCCCTGCGTTCGCCTGCCGCGTGCATACCTGCGCCCTGCTTGTGGGCCCCACGGCCATGCGCGTGGCCCGCCTGTTGCCTTGTCCCTGTGTGCCCAGCCTGACAGCCCATGACACTTGCCCCTTTGGCCACCTTTTTAAGTCATGTTTGGGCACCTTTTTGGACCATGTTTAGGCACCCTATTGGGCCATGTTTGGCCAACCTTTGGGCCGTGTTTGGCCACCCTTTTGGACTATTTTTGGTCACCTTTTTGGGCCATGTTTGGCCTCCCCTATTGGGTTATTTTTTTCCATTCTTTTGGAGCCATGTTTAGCCACTTTTTTAGATCTATTTGAGTAGACCTTTAGGCCTATTCTTGGCCTATGTCCTAGGACAATTAGGACCCATTTGAGCTATTATTCCAAGGCATTTTTAGGGACATATTGGGGCTATTTTGGAGACCATTTCTAAACATGACTTAGACCTATTTTGAATAGTGATTTGGGGAGATATTTAATTGGCATTAGAAAACTATTTTGGTTAAGCCCAATAACAAATTTTCATTTCAAATCTTTCGGACACATGGGGGAATAAATGCATAATCAACTGAATCCACTTAAATGACCTTTCACTTACTTTTCTTATTTTATTTCACTCACTCCCCAGATTTGTGGAAATTTGAGCGTGACATTACAGAACCACTAGGAGGATTCCGACCTCTGAGACTCCATTCTCACTTGCCTATGGCTCAGAAGCAGTAATTCATGTTGAGATCGGAATGCCTACCTTGAGGACAGAAGCTTTCGACTAAGGGGCCAATGATCAGCGGCTTACAAAGAACTTGGACCTACTTGAAAAAAAACGTGACCAAGCCAGAATCAGGATGGAAGCATATCAACACAGGATGGACAATAGTTCCAAACTTAGGCTAAAGTCCCTCAGTTTCCAAGTTGGGGATCTCGTCCTAAGAAGAGTGTTCCCAAACACCAAGGATCCCACTATGGGCAAACTGTCACCCAACTAGGAAGGCCTTTACAAGGTAACAAAGATTGTCAGACCTACCACATATTGGTTAGAAGACATAGTTGGAAAACCCATACCCAGACCATGGAATGTAGAACACTTACGAAAATATTATCAATGAAGATTTTTTCTTTCTTAAAATACCTCCCGAAAGTGTCCTCATCTCAATGTATAGACCCCTGAAAACCTTGTAGCCTGCGTAAGAGTTATAGGTCTAGTCCATCTCAATGTATAGACCCCTAAAAACCTTGCAGGTTGTGCAAGAGTTATAGGTCTGGTCCATCTCAATGTACAGACCCCTAAAAACCTTGCAGCCTGCGCAAGAGTTATAGGTCTGGTCTACTTTAATGTACAGACCCCTAAAAACCTTGCAGCCTGCGCAAGAGTTATAGGTCTGGTCCGTCTCAATATACAGACCCTTAAAAACCTTGCAGCCTATGCAAAAGTTATAGGTCTGGTTCGTCTCAATGTACAGACCCTTAAAAACCTTACAGTCTGTGCAAGAGTTATAGGTCTAGTCCGTCTCAATGTACAAACCCCTAAAAACCTTGCAGCTTGTGCAAGAGTTATAGGTCAGGTCCATCTCAATGTACAGACCCCTAAAAACCTTACAACCTGTGCAAGAGTTATAGGTCTGGTCTATCTCAATATACTACGTCTATGCATAAATACAGCTCTTCGACCTGCTCGGTTATTTTCGGTACTGAGGATGGGAAACTTGCTTGATCATTCTACTACACAATTATAAGAGTTTTTTAATCATTTCCAGCTTTGGTTTACTTATCATTACAGGTCTTCCTGTTCAAGTTACGTAGTCCCAGTTCTGGTTCAAAGATTATCACAGTCCTGGTGATAGAAGTTCTGATTATGAGGGATTTGTTCAATTGCCGTCATTGATTGATTACAAGTTTTTCTGTTCGGAAGATATCATTCAGCTCATATTTATTTGGAGGATTGATAAGGGAGGTCTGAAGTATATTCAATTCCCGAACATTCTTTCTTAATGAAAGTAAAGTGGGAAGGGCTGGAGCCCAAGCTTATGCTTTAGAGCTGCAACATGTTATAACTGTATCGATGTCTACTTAGCACATTACTAACAGTTTGTAAAAGTCTGCAAGAACTACTATTCAGAAGAATGAAAGATGCACAAATTCTGAAGAAGTCAATTTTTATTGATATATAAGGATAGTACATCAATTCAAAAAAAAGAGGGGCTTTACAAATAAAAATCTTAAACTTTCGCTACAGGGTTGGTTAGGGCAGGCACTCTTTCACCACCCTCGTTCGGAACCTTGGCCTCAACTGCAGTGACTTCATCACCATCAACCCCTGACAGATAGGTCGGGATACTTCGCGAGGAGCCTGGATCTGAAGGTGTCATACCCATGCTAGATCAGATCTTCACCCATCCCTTCGACCTCAGCTTTCATCTCTGCTTTGATCCGAGCCTTGGTAGATTCGACGGCTTCCTTGATCTTTTGGGTAGTGGCGGCTTGGAGATCATCATGGTTCTTCTGTAGCTCCTCCAATTATCGAGCAAGGGAGTCCCTTTCAGACTCCATGATGGCAACAGAGTTGGTTGCCTCCTTCAGCTTCTCCTCTGCAGCAGAAGCATTTGACTGGGCTGTTCCAAGCTGAAGCCTAACCTCATCCAGCTCGTCCTGAAGTTTTTGCACCACTTCTGGATCCACTGTGGAATCCATAAGGGCGGCAAGGCCGTGCATGGTCTGTAAAACACCAAACAAACGGGTTAGAAAAGGGAAAAAAAATGAAGAAGAAAGAAGATAGTGCGAGAGTTACCTTCAGCTAGATATCCATCAGCTTTGTGATGGTCTTTTCTGCCCTCTACCCCTTGTACCTTTGGGGGCCCTCAATCCAGAATTCGTCAAAAGCCTGTTTCGCGGCCATGTAGTCGTCAAGCATCTAAATAGGGTCAATAGCCGCCCTCCCCTTCCCCTTCTTCGGGGGTTCAAGGGCAGGAGTAGGAGCAGGTGTAGGGGCAGGCTCGACTATGACGATGCCCTTCTTGGCCGGAGCTTGGGTGGGAGAATCGGAGCGAAGCCTCTTCCTCTTTGCTTGAAGAAGATCAGTAGGAACAAAGGGCTCCACCGCCTTCTTCTTCGGGGCCTATGTTGTTAGCAAATATTTCTTTAAGTTCTCTGCTCGGCCCTTGTTCTGGTCAGCCGCCATCAGATTCTCTGGTGTAAGGATGGCTCTGTGATCTCGGTTACTGGTCTGGAAGAGCCTACGGTATTTGTCTTGAAGGTCAACTGTGAAGACTGACCTCTTCCAAGCATTTTTGTTCGCACAGAAGACATAAACATAAGGGTTAGACAAACCATTCAGAAGTAAAGATAAACAACAAAATAGATATGTTTGAGAGGGGGGTCTCACCCTTAATCCCAGTACTCTGGGGGAATGTCAAAATCTGATCCTGAAAGTCCTCCATCTCCCATCCTCCTCCTCCTATGAAAAAGTACCACTTCTTCCAAGTTTTGTTGGAAGTTGGTACCGAGGAGAGGAGACTAAACCCCTTGACAAAAGACATGGAGAAGAGGCCTCCAACCTCATATATTTTAGATCCATATTACTATGGATTAAGTCAAAGGTCACCTCAACCCCGTTCTGATGCCCTAACACTATGAAGCCTAACAGATGCCTCCAACTATTGAGATTTAGGTTGACAGGCCAAATATTGAACCATGTGAAGAACTGTCTAACTAGAAGAGGAAGGAAGAGTCTTAGCCCCATCTCGAACCAGGCAAGATAAATGCAAATCTCACCCTCTTAGACATCAGAGGGGCCATCTAGAGAACTGGGGGCCCTACAAGTTACATTCTTGGAAAAATTAAAAGAGGCCCTCAAGCGATTTAACATGGCCGGAGTTACGGCATTCTGTCCTTCCTCTCTATGGGAAGACCTACCAGAAGCCTGCCCCATTTTATTCCTAGGCTCTATAAAAGCGTTTATAATCCTAACCCCCGAACTAGAAGGGGATCCTACTAACTTATTCTTGGAGAAACTACTACTTACAGTATAAGTTTGGGACGGCACAGCCATCTCCAAGGAACTTCTTGTGCCATTACCAACACCGAAAGATGCAGTAGAGATCGACATTGCAAAACATCATTAAGGGGAAAAAGAAGAAACTGTTAGAAATATATTAGGGTTACATACATAGTATTGTGTAATTCTCGTAGGATTAGGATTTCATGGTTTATTTCTTTTATTTACACTTTTCATGGACAACCTCATTACCCTCCTATATAAGAAGATCTCTTGTATAGTTTTACGATGAATTCAGTCTAATCCAATGTAGTCCTTTGGATTTTTCTGTTTTCTCTATTCTCTCTTTTCTCTCTTCTTTCTTTCTTGTCTCTTTCATATTATTCCATCAAATCTCACATGTTATCAGAGCCTTTCTCTCGTTGGTCTGTTTCTTCTCTAGTTTAATTTCTCTTTGGTTCTGATTCGAATAGCAGCTGCAACTGCCCAGTAGCCGTTCTCTTCCTTTTCTTTTCTTTCTGGTCAGCCTTTTTTTCTCTCTTCTTTCTTAGCCGCTTTTTCTCTTTTTCTTTTTTCCTTCTATTTGCTTTTACGCCCCTCAAGTAGCGCCACCTCTTTTTCTTTGCTTTCTCTTTTTCTTTCTGTTCCCCCACACTATCGCAACATAGTAGCCCAAACTGCAGCAACACAGCAACCCAAACCGCAACCCAATCAGCAGTCCAAACCGCAGCAACACAGCAGCCCAATCAGTCGTTGCTCCTGCCTTCTAAGCTGCTTTTTTTTTCTTCTTTTCCTGTTCTGCCTTCCGTCTTTTTCTTTATTTTGCCTTATATGCCCCGCGCCACTTCTGATTCTTTCTTTTACTTTCCCTGCTTCTGTCCAAGCCGTAGCCCCTGCTGCGCCGCTTAAGCTTTCTCTCTTTTTTTTTTTTCTTTTTTTTCCTTTTGCTTTTGTTGCCCAGCTGTTTCTATCTTTTTTCTGCTGCTTCTACTTTTGCGTCGTAGCTTTCCCAGCCTTCCATTCAGCGCCAAGAACCGCCGAGTGTCCTCCATCAATTTTTTCACTATTAACCTTTATCACACTATTCATTGGTTCTATTTGGTTATTCAGGCACTATTTTTGGTCTGAGTTCTGCTGGTTCCTCTTCAGAAACCAACTCTATTAGCTTCAGCTCCAGTTTTACATCTAGCTTTTTTGATTCTCGAGTAGGCAGCCCAACAAATCTCCCATCTTTGGTTCCATTCTCTCTTTCACTGTAGCTGTTTCCATCTGTTTCACCATCTCAACCCAATCTCTCACAGTAGCCCTAATCAGCCGCAGCTCTGGTTCCGCCTTAGCAAGCAGCGGTTCTGTCTCAGTCACAGCCACAGCCGCAACCACAACCCCACATCAGGTCCCATCGTCTCAGCAGTAGTTCATCCTTATCATACTTCACCATTACCATTCTGCCTAACATGTGGCCTCGACATTCTCATCATCGTCTGTTCCACCATCTCAGCCAGCCATAGCACTGGTTCCGTCTCAGCCGCAACTCTGGTTTTGTCTCAACAACAGGTCATATCGCAGCCTCACCACCATCGGTGCGCTACTATTGTGTTTCAGACCCCAAACTTGTTCACTGTGCTTCTGTTCTTGCTCTTCCTTTTCCTCAATCGTCTCTCTGCTTCTCTCACAGCCAATCATTTCTCTGCTTCTCTCATAGCCATCCATCACCATGTCTTCCTCAAGATTTTATGTTATGATATTTTTATTTCTCTCATCTTTTGCACTTTCATCTGCTGCTGATCAGTCCTGTTCCAACCTCACCGTCCCTGTCAACATTCGATTTACCATCTGGCTTAGTCGTGACCATGTCACTGCTCCTCACGATCACTCAACGTTCGTCGCATAGCCATTTCTCTATTGCCACCATCCAACTTCACGGTCTCCGCCCCCATCGGAATTAGCTATGTATACCATCATTTGCGCTTCCATGCACCGCCTTCAGTTCCAGCTCCACACTTTCATGTGTCGTCATTGAGAGTCCAGCTCCACCGCTATGTCTGCTTGGGTTACATCTCCATTTCAGCTACAACGCCACCAAGTTAACCAGTCCACATCTCGATTTTGTTTGCAAACTCAAGTTGGTCTACCTCCCACCTTGAGTTTGAGGGGGGTTGTTAGAAGTATATTAGGGTTACATATATAGTATTGTGTAATTCTAATAGGATTAGGATTTCATGGTTTATTTCTTTTATTTACACTTCCCATGTACAACCTCATTACCCTCCTATATAAGGAGATCTCTTGTATAGTTTTACGATGAATTCAGTCTAATACAATGTAGTCTTTTGAATTTTTTCGTTCCCTCTTCTCTCTTTTCTCTCTTCTCTCTTTCTTGTCTCTTTTATATTATTCCACCAAACCTAACAGAAACAGAAAGGGAAAAAGAACAAAGAAGTAAATGGAAAGGAATACGAGAAGGGGGGAAATGAGCCAAACCTGAAACACGAACGAGGAGAGAGCTTCGAGCAACGTTGATCTATCTAAGTTTTCTGGTTTCTTTGACTTGATGGCTGAAGTTCTTTTGAAATGAAGAAAATGATGAAGGGAAGGGCTTACTAGCACCCCTTCCCCCTTTTATATAGTTTCGCAGAAGTGGGGCCCCAACCAGTCGAACCGTCGCGACGGTTGAGGCCAATGATGGCCTCGAAAGCCCAAACAACAGACTGCGTAATAAATGTCACATTAACGGTCATCTGGGAAAATGGAAAGATGAGACGTGTGACATTGCGTAAACCCTTAGCCCTAGTTACGCGTAATACTAACTAAGGCTTGGGGGGGGAGTAGCTAATATGCCATAAAAGGATAGACCAATCTTTACATGACACGTGTACCTATTGAACAGCTACAGCTCATCCATCCAGAATAGGTTTAACATATGATCGTCAGAGCTTATTAATCAGGGGCCCATGCAATCCTATAATTCACTTCAAGCTCGAAAGGCACTACGAACACTCAGAAGAGGGTTCCAAACCTACTGCCGCTTTGAGTACTCTACCGAGCTTAGGATAAGGAAACAGTATTCAACAAGGAAACTGCCACCTACAGATATCATTCAAGCGCAGTATCCAACATGGTAACTGTCATTCTCTGATGATCGAATCCCTAATTTCACGACTTCGAATCCTAATCAATTTAGAAAATCCACAGCTTATAAATAAAGCCCTAAGGTACGCTTTTTACATTTATGCTCATTCAATTATTTTCAATTACAGTCTTTCAATTCAGTTTATTGACTTTATTATAGGAGCAGCTACTGCCGGAACCAATCTGGTGGCCTTCTGATCCTTTTCTTTGAGTGTTCAACAGGTGACGGAGACCAGAGCTCCTACCGACCAAAAAGTGTAGCATCACATGTAATAGTTATATTAGGTCAACTTGTACTCTAGAATCTTTCAAGTCACATAAAAAGAATTGATAAAAAACAATTATAAACCACCTTTGAAGAAAATGAGAATGCAACAATTGGAGGAACAAATGTGGCGGACCTTTAGAGCATGAAATCATCACCTTTGAGAAACATAAAGAATGGGCACATATGTGGCAGGCCTTTTGGGCTTTGATTTGACCAGAAAACTTGAGGTTCGATTGTGCTAGTAATATCGTAAAATTAAAATGCAATAAAAACACGCAATAAAAAGACGTCACAATAGAGTTTTACTTTTGCCATAAGTGATCAGAATATATTATAGACATAAGCGCCATGGGGACGCTTGTTTTTTATCTCATTAGTGACGCGGAGGATTGGCGCAATGGATCCGAGGGACGATGGCATAATCTCATTGTTAAGCACCTCCATGGAGAAGATAGTGGTGGTGGCACGAAGGCGGTCAGTAAGTCAGTGCGTTGCAGAATGAGTGAATAAGGCAAGGATGGTAGCATTAGAGAGATTTGAAAGAATTAGAAGAGCCCTGAGCTTTTGATTAGAAAGCTTCCATTTTAAAGACTGGTGGGAGAGAAGAACTGAAAAGAAAAAAAAATAGAAACGAAAAAGAGAATGAAAGAAAAAGAAAAGAAAGGAAAGAAAAGAAAAGAAAAGAAAAAAGAAAGGAAATGAAGTAAAAAAATTGTACACAGCTAGACATTGTGTTTGCTGTCAATTTACTAGTAAGATATAATTCTACTCCAACTCAAAGACATTAGAATAATGTCAAACATGTATTTCGTTGTTTTCACATAATAGTTTATATTGGTTTGTTTTATTCAAAAGGATTCAACAAATTGTACATGGCTAGACATTGTGTTTGTTGTCAATCTACTAACAAGATATATAGTTCTGTTTTAACTCAAAGACATTGAAATAGAATCAAACATGTATTTCATTGTCTTCACGAAATAGTTTATATAAGTTTGTTTTATTCAAAAGGATTCAAATCATCATTAGTCGAATATGCAGCTATTGAATATCTTTTCGATTCACATAAATTCAAGTCACAAACTGGATATATGTTGACCAGTGACAACATTGCTATATCATAGAGATTTATAAACCAAGTAATGATTTTCACTTCTTCAAATCATTATAAGATTTTTACACTTCATAAGACAAGTCGAGAATGCATATAGTTAAAATTTATGGTCTAAAATATTAAAAAATTATGTGAATTATTTTCAATTAAAGATAGCTATATAAAGATAATAGCATATGTACCGCATAAATTAATAAAAATTATATTAAAAGAGATAAAATTAATCATATCTGACCAATTATTTTACACATGAGTTTATGAAAAGTAATAATATTAATATGCAACAAATCAGTTCAAACAAAAATTTAACATATTTATTCATTAAAACATTACTAATAATAATTCTTATGAAGCTAATACATAAATTAGGAATGTGTCACTTCAAAAAATTGAACAATTAAAGAAATCATGTTTTTACTATAATAAAAGAGTGTATGAGAAGATATTCTTGTGACTGACTTCTGCAGAAACTGTTATGAATACGTTGTGACTGACTTCTGAAGGAGTGTTATGAATATGTGAATGTCAGGTAGTTGTCTGTAAGACTACATTGTAGGTAATGTTTTTACTAATAAAAGAGTGTATGAGAAGATATGTGAATGTCAGCTGAGATACGGTACGGACTAAAACAAATAAATCATCTTTCCAAATAACGATTTCACAACCCTAAATCAGTACTCTTACATAACGCTTTTAAAAGCGTCTTTAAAAAGACGCTTTTAAGTGAGACCTAAAAAAAAATATTTGAATAAAAATATTTTTTAAAAAGACGTTTTTAAAAGTATTTTTTTAAAAAATACTTTAAAAAATACTTTAAAAAAGAACCTTATTTTGATAAATAAGCTTAAAATAACTTTAAATTAGAAAATAAAATTTTTTTTTTACCTTACTTAAGTATTTAACTCCAAGTGATTTCCACAAACCCATATTGCAAGTAAATATGACTAACGTCATCCAGATTTCCTATGAAGTCGGTACTCACTTATGAAGGCATATTCTGTTGTCTATATAAAAAGTATGACAAAGAAGACTTATGTACACAACACTGAGTAGAAAAGCGAGCAGTAGCAAAAGCAAGAACAATCCGTTGTGGGCATAGAAAGAGAAAATATACAAAAAAGACATTGACCAAAGTCAATTATTTATTGTACTTTTTAATATAATTTAGTGAAGTCTTTTCTCTTTTTGCTCTTAAACATAAGCGTGAAGCTGAATTAATAAATGTGTGTACTCTTACATGATTGATCGTGTTTACTAATTTTATAAGTAATACGTGCTTGTGACATGAGGCATATTTAAAAATGAAAAAAAAAATCTAATAGCAAGAAAATCAAAATATTATCATTGTATTATTCATTATCATATATTTAAGAATTAATTACACATTAGTATCATAAAATTTTGTCCTAATTTCAAATAAGGTCTTCAATTATCAATTGTAACAATTTAATTTTTCACTTTTTAATTTCATTTTAATTGAGACTAATTGTAAAATATCGTCTCAAATTGATTATATTTTAATATTTTATAATTTTATATAATTTTTAAAATAATATTCTATAATTATATACGAATTTCAAATAAAGTCTGTTTCAAAATCTGTTTCATGATTTTCGAAAATCCAATTCATGTTTGATTAAGATTTTCAAATATTGTGTTTCAAAAACTGGTTTTGAAAATTCATCTTTTCCCTTTTTGAAAATTTTCAAATCTTCTCCCCTCCATCTCTCTACTTCCTCTCAACATCACCCGCCATTCCCGAAAAACCCACCCATTTCTCATCGCAATCTCCCACTTATCTCTGTCTACAACCATCAAGCACGGTCACTAGAGAAGGTGTCGGTTGTCGTTGCTCCATTGTTTTTGTTGTCGTTTGGAGAGGGAGAGAGAGAGAGAAAGAGAGAGGAGGTGGTTGTCGGTGAAACTTGGTGATCACGGTGGTAGCTTCCGGTGGGTGTTAGTAGTGTACACCGGTGAGGTGGTGTGGGAGGTGGGAGATGGGGCGATGTTGTGACGGAGGTAGGGTGGTGATCTTTGTGGATGCCTAATACAGAGGGAGTGAGATAAGATTTTTTTGGATTGGGATTCAATGTAGCACATAGTTTGTGAGCTCATTTGACTTAATCATAAAAGTTTTAACTCTTGATGTCTTTGTTGTATGAGGTTTCATCGCGATGATTAACATGTGTTGATATTTGTATGTAAAAAAGCTGAAGAAATTTTTTTTTTTTTTTTGAATTATATCTAAACACATTTTTATATATATATATTTTTTAAAATTCATATTATCACATCCAAACATATTTTCACAGTTTTTAAAAAATTAATTACAAAACTCTGAAAGATATTTAAAAAGTATTTTATAAAAAATCATATCTGAATTACTATCCAAACACAGTGAAGTTCTAAAATTTTAATATATAAATAATTACTAATAAAAATTTAAGATAATTGTTTAAAATTAATCTTAATTAAAATAAAATTAAAATTAAAAAATTAAATTATTATAATTAATAATCGAATCATTTATTTAAAATCTGAACAAACTTTTACAGTGTTAAAATATAATTAATCATTTATTTAAAATTGATTTGAACGACAGATTTAGGAATTGCAGTATATTTTCCAAATCCGTCTTTTAAAAAGGGCGATTCAGCTATCTCCATCTGCAATTGAAGTTTTTGGTTCGTCTCACCACAAAAACTAAAAATAAAAAAATTTGAAGCACAAATCAATCATAGAGATGTCCACTCTTACTATTCTGGCACAAGTTCCCTCCGTAGCTGAAGATTGTGAACAACTCCAAAAGGCCTTCACAGGTCTCTCCGCCTTTGTCTCCCTCGTTCCCTCTTCTTATTTCGATCAAACCTTTGTTTAGAATATTGATATCGATGTGAAAGTTCTGATTTTAGATCGATCGGTGTTGGTATATGTTATTGATTTGAGCATAAATTGTAGTTCATTAGTGTTGTTGCACTTTTCTGATTCGTTAAGGCTCTGTTCTTCGTTGGTGTGAAATCTGAGAAATAAACGAGTTAGAGTGCCGCCAGGGATGGCTCTGGCGGTAGCCACTCCGATGGTTAAGTTAGAGAGTAAGTAAAAAATTGATCAAGAGACAAAATTGATCCTTTGTTTGATGTGTACCTTGATGATAATTATAGGATGACTGTCCTTCAAGGTGGGTAGGATTTGGTACCGTGAAATCTGGGATTCACTGTTGTCCGGAAGTGGCAGTCCCATGATGGCTACCTGCCTCACTGTTCCACCTTGCTACCTGCTTCGCAGTCGCATCACTACTACCTGTTTCACTATTCCATGTTGCTACCTGCCTCATCGTTCCGAGGTCGGTAGGTCAAGGCGATGATGACGACGAGGTCGGCATCTTCGAGATCGGTAGCACTTTTGATTCAGCTACACCGACCTCACTTCGGTATAGCTAGTTACTCCATGACCTATACACAATAAAGCTGGACACGTGTCAAGTTTTGGTTAGTTCGCATATTTTTGGCATATCAGCTACTCCCCCCCGAGCCTTAATTCTAAACACACGTACAAAACTCAGGCTAAGGTTTCTGAAAGGTCACGCGTACAACAATTAATGTACTGTTCCACATTTCGAGGGGACAAGAGCCACCATGATATAATCACCACGCGCATTATCGTTTCGGCAATTGAGGCTATTATTATTCAGCCGTCACTCGATTTTTGAGACATTAATTGATATCTCTACTATTTCTTTTAAATAGCAAGGGTAGCCATTTAGTTTTTGTTTAGAGTTTTCATATATCCTCCAAGCATCTTCGGTAGTTTAGTGCGATTTCTGGCAACTCAGTGCGATCACCACTGTCTTACCCTCTTCCCTTCAAGTATCTGGTAATTTCCCTTTCTTTCCCACTTTAATTGTTTCTCTCTTCTTATTCTTCTTATTCTTTCTTCTTTTTACCCACTTCCCCCCATTTTCTGTTTCGTGTCATGTCGGACTCCGGCATCCATTCCGACAGTAGGGAGGTTAGGGAAAACTCAGAGATGGGTAGTGATAGGGCTTCTTCATCTGGTGGGTCTAGCAATGACTCTAGTAGTGAGTCTAGAAATAGGAAGGCTGGCATATCAAACCAATCCCAAAGAGATGAGGGGAAAAATGCTATTACTGAAGCGGTGTTGAGAACCCTTAGGAAACAGCATGGGTTCCCAAAGAATGTGTCCTATAGGGTTCCCAAAAAATTTGACCGTCCATCAGATATCGAGCGTAAGGAGATCTGTGCCTATCTCGAGTGGTTCGAGATAGGCGTATAATTTCCTCTACACCCCATACTGAACGAATTCTTCACTTGGTTCAGTATCTATCCTACCGAGTTGAATATTAATAGTTGGAGGCAACTTATGGCCTTTTTAGTATTAGGTCATAAGAACAGGGTCCAGGTAGATCTGGACCTTATTCGGAGTAACATGGACATGAAGTACCTCCCGTCGGAAGGGCTTTATTACATGTCCTTTGATAAAAAGTTCAGGCCCCTAACCTCGGTACCCACTTCCAACAAGACTTGGAAGAAGTGTTACTTCTTCATCGGATGAGGCTGGGAGCATGAATGTCACGCCCCGAATTTCTGACCGAAACCCGAGGTGCGACTGACGAGCAGAAAGTAAATAAAATAAAAGATAATTAAACAGACTTCTGAATTTATGACAAATTAAATAGAGTTCTTTAATTTTCTAAAAATTTCGGCAGCACCTCCTTTGTTTTTCGAACCTTTTCCCCCTGATAAACACAATACAACATATATATATACAACAGTCACAATCCATCCTCACTCGATGGCCACAACTCTATCAAAGTTAAATATACATCCCTACTTATACAATCCATCACGTCTACTCCTACACTTAAACTAAAAGATCACAAATTCATTATTTATTACGATATACAATGTCATTTCCATTCTTTTCAGAAACACACCAATCTTTTATAATATATAAATACGCCCCAAGGGCCCAAATACTCTTCCAAATTCATTTCCTCTCCTTTCTCCAAGATTTCATCAAGTCCCGCGTACCAGGAGCTTTATCTGAAACCTGTGCCCACGAATGGGTCAGCGACAACATGCTGGTATGATATAATGCTAATGCAAGAAACAAAACTAAGATCGTGGCATGTGCAAGTGTACAGTTATTTCTATATGGCATTCGATGTCATGATGACAGTATATGAACAATACACAGTATATCGGCAGTATGCGTGACACACCCATGCAACTCTATGCCCACCCATGTCTCATGATACGGTCCTTCCCCGTCGGCATGAGTACCTTGTATGTCTCGCTTCACGGTCCGGAATCCGTCAGGCAGGCGAGTACCTATTGGCCGATTTTGGGTTTTTCACCACAGGATCTGCACCCTCATAATGCACCAGCACCTCGTGCTGACCCACACCATGCTTTCAAGAAATCACACGATGCCAATATGCCATGATTTCGTCGTGCAATGATACAGTTCAAATGAAACATCTCTTTCATAAGCATATGCAACATGCTTTAAATAATGCATCACATTTAAGATTAACAATAGCATTTAAATTACAAGATTTCACCCATAAATCTACGTGTCATGCTCGATCAATCCCAACACTTATACAATTCTACATGTCGCAATATCAGCGATCCTTCTAAAACATAAATCACATTTGATGACAACTCAAGAAGTAATTCATAACACCCACAGATTCATAAAGAACACGTAAGCATATAAACAATCAAATTCTAAGTGGTTTCCTAATAGCAATTACGCATAGAGAACATTCAATCATCTTATCAAATACTCCTAAGCTTAATCTCATTTCTCACATTAGTAAAATATCATACCTGATAGGGTTGGTCACAACCCTACTAAGCGGTGTCCACTATGCAATCCAAACAACCCTTAGGTAACTTAGTCCTCCAATGGAATCATGTCAAGCTTATGCTTATCTCCACTCAGCCAATCTTTGGAGAATTTGCAGTCAAGCGTGAACCAAACCCTCGTGCATCCCGAGTTTGAGGTTGCTCTCCAGTCCAAGGTTCAGCAGTTGAAGAAAACACACCCGCAGGTTGATCGAGTCGGCCAACCGTTTTAAATCCAGTTTCATCAGCTTCTTCAGCCTTGGCCCCATACTTAAATTGGATAATCGAAGTACTACGTACATTCCTCACCGTGCCATCATAACAGATAACATCCTGAAGGATGGCCATTAAGTTTTTGAATAAAGTTCCAGGCTCAGTCAACTCTCTAGATGAACGGACAATAACTTCTCTGCTTGAGATTGAGTGAGCCATCTCCACCTGAACAAGAGACCTAATACCCAATTATCGCCGCTGAAATACTACAACCACTTTCAAGAACCCATGTGTTACGGAAACTCTGTGGCAAACTGAACCTCCTTGCAAAATATCTAAGTAGTTCCTCACTTGCTCTACCCCTTGCCAACAATCAGATTCAATGCAGCCTTACTAATTCCTGAGTTCCCCAATCTACCTGATGTTATCCACTGCTAAGGCAATCCTACTTGTAAAATTGAATGGCCCATATCTGATGCTACCCAACACCTAAACTGACCGAAGCACCCATTTCTCTTTATCAATGGATGAACACGACACAAAGAAATGGATGGCACGTCTTGCCGTATGCTTCTGGAGTTCCTACCTCATCTGAATGCACTAACAGAGTCTCCTCTCTTTGATTTCTCTCAAAACCAGTAGGTCCTGAACTCCTGAGAAAATCCAAGTATTATCACCAAATAGAAATCCATGCCCAAAGCCTTCAAGATTATAGTGATCTTCTATGAAACATCATCAAACATTTCTACAACAGCTGCAGCATCATTATTAAACCAACTCCAAAGAGGATTCACCAACACCTTGCTGCCAATTCCTTTCTCCCGCCATCTCAGCTAATTTCCTTCCAATTATTCACAACACCACCAACTGCGTCCCCAACAAAGACCATCAAAACTTGGGCAGTTGACCCTTAATGTCCATAACAGCCGCACATCAACCAAACTGGCACTGCTATTGCACCGCCACGGCCGCCTCACTCTCTGATGTTGGAGCACTGCTGTTGCGGCTGCTTTCTCTCCCTCATCATACCTGACCCAAAAGTTAGCAAATTGTCCCCAATTTCCATCAATTCAATGTGATCCCCCCCCAATTATTCAACAGTCAATACACCCAAATGCCCTACGCGAAACACTCCAGTTCACTGCACTTCCGTCTCCCCTGCACCGCTTCACCCGCAACATCCACACACAACCACAACACCAACACGCTGCTGCTATCAAACCCTTACGATAGAATCCTCCCCCACCGCACCGCTAAACCAACACAACCAAATGTGTATATATATATATATATATCTGTAAATCCCCCCCCTGCGGCGAGATTCCCTGTGCAGAAAAACTGCTTCTAACAAATACATCATCTGCCGCTACCACTGCCTTCACCAATCTCGTGGTACCCAATCGATTCCAACCCGGCCCATTCTTCAACTCCTAACAACCTGTAATCGTTCATGTTTCGATCAAAACTAAACCCGAGAATGACTTTGCAGCAAGCGGCATAATACTGAGACAACCCCATCCATTACAAGAATCTGAAATTTTAAAAGAATAAGACTCGGGTTGTTCTTGGTTTCGATCAATTGTTTCAAAAGAAATTTGACAGGATCTGGGCTGTGTCGTCGGTATCGTAGAGATGGTTTCGCCGATCTGATCGGAACGACAGTCGCCTGGTTGGCATTCGGCCATTGATCTAGCATTCGACGGTGCGGCTCAGGCTTGTAGCCTCAGATCTGGTCTATTGGTGGTGTCTATGGTGTAAAACTGATGGGTCTGTTGGTGGTGCGATGGGTAGTATTCGTTGGAGAAATGACGATTTGATGATGTGAGGCGGTGTGTTCGTGGGTAGCGGGGGGGGCCGGAACCACGGTGGTCGCAGATCTGGGGACGGAGGTGTTCGCGGGAGAGAGAGAGAGCATCGGCCCATTCTCTCTTCCAGCCTCTTTTTCCCTTCTCTCTTTTTCTCTCTTTTCTTTTCTTCTTCCCCTGTTCTTCACGCGACCAGTTCACCGCCCCTCTTCTTTTCTTCTTTTCTCTTTTATTCATTTTCCACCACACACCCATATATATATATTATACCATACTTTATATTTTTATTCATGTATACTATTACACATATTTTTATTTTTATTTTATTTTATTTTTCATATATTAATTTTGAATGTAAATAAAGTTGGTATAAAGCCAGCTCAATATCAGTATTATTTGTTTTGACGTCTCTGGGTGTCCGTTCGCGTCTTATGTCATTTTCATTATTATTATTATTATTATTTTTTCAAAATTAAATTAATTAGAAATTAAGGACATTCACATAGCGTTCAAAGAAAAAAAAAAAAAATTTTCTATTCCAAATTTTCGAATCTTTACATCCTTCCCTCCTTAAAGAAATTTCGTCCCGAAATTTAAAAATATGTATCTTCTCGACGAAATAATAAAAGATCAATTCAAAACGCATTGTATCATGGAGACGTGCAGCCTTACCTATGGATCATTCACCTCTCCCTCAGCCAGGCGATGTGAGACGACTTATCACCTTCTCCCTCCCCCCTTTCCGGCTCAGCCACTCCAGGCAGGCAGGGTCCCTCGGCCCGCGCCTCCACACTCCCTGCTAGGGTCTGGTTCCGATCCCATCCGTAACGACTCACTCCACATGGCACAACACATAATGAAATCTTCAAAACACATTGGCCTATCACTGCCAATCTTCCCTATCCATCCGGGCATCACAACCCATCTCAATAACTCAACACAAAAAAATAAAGAAAATTCCTCAATGATTATTAGGACACCACAAGGTTCCTTACTATTTGACAAATTTCGAATTAAGTCACGAAATCACCTAATGATTTATCACAATGGCATCAACACATCGCCCGTATCTCAATGTAACTCAATAATCCAATCTCCTTCAAGTACTATATTCACCCACAAGACATCAATACCATAATCTTAAAACAAGGTCATCATCGTCCACCCTAGTCTATATATAACCGAGACTAAGTGTCATGCATCAATAAAATTAGCCTATTCATTTCTAGCCTATATGTGTTAACTAAACATTCGAATGAAGGCAACATAGTCTATGCATTCCAAATACAAAATTTAAAACAACATATCAAGGTTCGAGGAAGACAAAACATTAGAGGAAATAAAAAGAATATCTCAATTCCTTCTAAGATTGTTTCAACTCATCATTGTTCTAGTCAACATCTCAAATAAAGTCTCATAACAATAGGGATTTTCAGTGAAAGTCGTCACTAATTCCAACTATGAATATACGTCAATCCTTAATCACACGTACCCAAAACACATGTATATATATAAATAGAATAAACAAACAACATTCAGTGTCTAACACGTAGCTTACCACATCAGCACTCAAGTATAAAATCCATCCAAGAATATACACATACATAAATAAGCACACCACCTGCCACACAGGTAATTAGGTGTACATCCAGCCCTATGGATATCTAGGCTCACAGCCTATATCACAGACAACGAGTTCAAATTCTACCTTTTAATTTCACTTAGCCTGTTACGTAGATATAAACATCCAGTCTCAGCTCCTCACTAAACAAGCATACCACATGTCACACACATTTCACATACTAAAACCACCGTACTTAACCCAATCACGTAATCCCAACCAGTCCAATCAAGTCGAGGTCTAACCTCTCCTATCTCGTAATGAAGCCCACCCCAGGAGGATCCACGGATACCCTGTGAAATAAAGAAGAACATCTCCCTCAGGAGTACACA
Organism: Nyssa sinensis; assembly: GCA_008638375.1. NCBI lineage: Eukaryota > Viridiplantae > Streptophyta > Magnoliopsida > Cornales > Nyssaceae > Nyssa > Nyssa sinensis. Next base: position 7,093 of record VIRR01000535.1, on the reverse strand, counting down.
CCGTCATTCTCCTCCTGTAGTAGTCTATACTCGTCCACAAACATAAATAACTGATCTATCCTCAATGTAATACCACGACTAGACACGTCAAGTAGGATGAAGTCAAAAGAAAAGATGTAACCAGCTATCTCTACCGAGCAATATCTACAGATCCTTATCAGTATCCCATTATCTCAACTGGTGAACCCTACGATGGTGGAATAAGGCAATCATCGCAAGCCCCTGAATAAAGTAAAATCTCCCAAGTGTAATATTCATTATCCCGATCCAGACAACATAAACATTTACAACTTAATCCAAACCAATCAGATTCATTCGTGACCTTTAACTCGATATACAATTTCCTCCAAAACAACAATCAATGCTTACCCCGTATTCAATCATGATTCTGAATCAACCTTATAAACTAAGTTAAAACTAGGCTCATAACCGACCCCTCAATTTGGCCCAACTCATACAACTCACTTTTTTTTCACAAGGCCTACATTATAAGTTCATTAGATCAGCTCGCTATTCTCTTCGCATCTAGCGTCGATCATCTCATAAAACCAGGTAAGACAATAACATTCATCACTAGGTTACCTCCACAGTCCACCACAATATAACTAATCTCAATTAAATAAGGAAATCATCAAAACCCCCAACTCTCAAACTCACCTTCGCATCCCAACTCAATCTTCACCCTAACACGAAATCAAAACACAATTACATCGTAATCCGAGTTTATCCACAATAACATTCTTGTCAAATCATTCGTCTTTATACAACTCTCCTTTAGACAAAAGATCATCAATTATCGCCCGAGAATCTAACACATCTTACGGACATACTCGTTTAATCGACACTTATATAACTTAAGTCAATCATCCCCACCCGTTGGTTACACGCAAACAATTAACACCGGGTTCTCACATAGCCTTTCGTAAGGACAAAATTTATGTAAACAACGCAATATTCACATCCTCAAGTCATGTTAGTGTTCAACTAACCTATCAATACTCAACTCTAAGCAATTGCCATCTAAAGATAATGCATCTTTCCACAAAAGAGTTTACCACAAGGACACCTTTAAAAATTTTTTTTTTTTTTTTTTTTTTTTTTTTGTACCACACTCTGATTATCTACTGTCCAGTCTATACACAAGAATCCTCATAAGTTTAAATTCTTATTTTAGCATTTTAAGGTCTTACGTGTCTTTTCATTTATGGTTCTCTACTTCATTGGCATGTGTTTAATTAAGGCTTTTATAATTCTTTCATTATTTCTTACTTATATAACTAGGTGATAACCCTTCATGGATCACAACTCCTTTTGTTACTGACTGATGGGGCGCCATCCATCAACTGTAACGCAAGACCTGAGACCAATCCAGTCTGTATAAATATCATAGTCATAGTACTATAATCCATGAATATCGGGTACTAACCTAGCATACCTATACATATATATAATAACACAACCAACCAAATAAATAACTAGGTCTACAGTCTATCCCATAATTAACTAGGCATACCGCCTACCGTATAAATAACTAAGTGTACAACCCATACCTCAAACAACTAGGCATAAGGCCTATCCCATAAAATATACGGTCTACCACATAGACATGTGTTTCTAACCTTAGTCAACTATTATATCAAGCCATTGCGTACTCTCAGTCAATCGGGAAATCCAGTATATTGCATACCAAGGTAACACGTGCATATAAAACCTACCACCCAAACTAACCCAAATAACTTAAGGTCTGAACTTCTCCTCATGTTCTAAACATTAGATCACCCATCATGTTATCAGACACGGTCATACCAATATACATATCGTCCATATCATACACCACACTGCATCAACTCACGTAATCACACATCATAGTATATCATCAGCTAACACCTAATCGTAACAAGTCATGCACCCAATAAAATAACCACATAACACTCAAATCCCGCCACAAATCACCGATAGCTTACACTAAGTCAAATGTTCTCCTTAAAGGTCCCATGGTGTTCAACAACACCTATTATTGCCAAGTATTCCCAAATTTGACTCTAATACTTAACTGTCAAAGTCCACACATTATACAAGGTTTATACAAACTCCTAACCATACGTCATAATCCCATTGTGTTCAACAACACCCCACGGTCTCTAGGTATTCGAACCTATGCTCTGATACCACGTTGTCACGCCCCGAATTTCTGACCGAAACCCGAGGTGCGACTGACGAGCAGAAAGTAAATAAAATAAAAGATAATTAAACAGACTTCTGAATTTATGACAAATTAAATAGAGTTCTTTAATTTTCTAAAAATTTCGGCAGCACCTCCTTTGTTTTTCGAACCTTTTCCCCCTGATAAACACAATACAACATATATATATACAACAGTCACAATCCATCCTCACTCGATGGCCACAACTCTATCAAAGTTAAATATACATCCCTACTTATACAATCCATCACGTCTACTCCTACACTTAAACTAAAAGATCACAAATTCATTATTTATTACGATATACAATGTCATTTCCATTCTTTTCAGAAACACACCAATCTTTTATAATATATAAATACGCCCCAAGGGCCCAAATACTCTTCCAAATTCATTTCCTCTCCTTTCTCCAAGATTTCATCAAGTCCCGCGTACCAGGAGCTTTATCTGAAACCTGTGCCCACGAATGGGTCAGCGACAACATGCTGGTATGATATAATGCTAATGCAAGAAACAAAACTAAGATCGTGGCATGTGCAAGTGTACAGTTATTTCTATATGGCATTCGATGTCATGATGACAGTATATGAACAATACACAGTATATCGGCAGTATGCGTGACACACCCATGCAACTCTATGCCCACCCATGTCTCATGATACGGTCCTTCCCCGTCGGCATGAGTACCTTGTATGTCTCGCTTCACGGTCCGGAATCCGTCAGGCAGGCGAGTACCTATTGGCCGATTTTGGGTTTTTCACCACAGGATCTGCACCCTCATAATGCACCAGCACCTCGTGCTGACCCACACCATGCTTTCAAGAAATCACACGATGCCAATATGCCATGATTTCGTCGTGCAATGATACAGTTCAAATGAAACATCTCTTTCATAAGCATATGCAACATGCTTTAAATAATGCATCACATTTAAGATTAACAATAGCATTTAAATTACAAGATTTCACCCATAAATCTACGTGTCATGCTCGATCAATCCCAACACTTATACAATTCTACATGTCGCAATATCAGCGATCCTTCTAAAACATAAATCACATTTGATGACAACTCAAGAAGTAATTCATAACACCCACAGATTCATAAAGAACACGTAAGCATATAAACAATCAAATTCTAAGTGGTTTCCTAATAGCAATTACGCATAGAGAACATTCAATCATCTTATCAAATACTCCTAAGCTTAATCTCATTTCTCACATTAGTAAAATATCATACCTGATAGGGTTGGTCACAACCCTACTAAGCGGTGTCCACTATGCAATCCAAACAACCCTTAGGTAACTTAGTCCTCCAATGGAATCATGTCAAGCTTATGCTTATCTCCACTCAGCCAATCTTTGGAGAATTTGCAGTCAAGCGTGAACCAAACCCTCGTGCATCCCGAGTTTGAGGTTGCTCTCCAGTCCAAGGTTCAGCAGTTGAAGAAAACACACCCGCAGGTTGATCGAGTCGGCCAACCGTTTTAAATCCAGTTTCATCAGCTTCTTCAGCCTTGGCCCCATACTTAAATTGGATAATCGAAGTACTACGTACATTCCTCACCGTGCCATCATAACAGATAACATCCTGAAGGATGGCCATTAAGTTTTTGAATAAAGTTCCAGGCTCAGTCAACTCTCTAGATGAACGGACAATAACTTCTCTGCTTGAGATTGAGTGAGCCATCTCCACCTGAACAAGAGACCTAATACCCAATTATCGCCGCTGAAATACTACAACCACTTTCAAGAACCCATGTGTTACGGAAACTCTGTGGCAAACTGAACCTCCTTGCAAAATATCTAAGTAGTTCCTCACTTGCTCTACCCCTTGCCAACAATCAGATTCAATGCAGCCTTACTAATTCCTGAGTTCCCCAATCTACCTGATGTTATCCACTGCTAAGGCAATCCTACTTGTAAAATTGAATGGCCCATATCTGATGCTACCCAACACCTAAACTGACCGAAGCACCCATTTCTCTTTATCAATGGATGAACACGACACAAAGAAATGGATGGCACGTCTTGCCGTATGCTTCTGGAGTTCCTACCTCATCTGAATGCACTAACAGAGTCTCCTCTCTTTGATTTCTCTCAAAACCAGTAGGTCCTGAACTCCTGAGAAAATCCAAGTATTATCACCAAATAGAAATCCATGCCCAAAGCCTTCAAGATTATAGTGATCTTCTATGAAACATCATCAAACATTTCTACAACAGCTGCAGCATCATTATTAAACCAACTCCAAAGAGGATTCACCAACACCTTGCTGCCAATTCCTTTCTCCCGCCATCTCAGCTAATTTCCTTCCAATTATTCACAACACCACCAACTGCGTCCCCAACAAAGACCATCAAAACTTGGGCAGTTGACCCTTAATGTCCATAACAGCCGCACATCAACCAAACTGGCACTGCTATTGCACCGCCACGGCCGCCTCACTCTCTGATGTTGGAGCACTGCTGTTGCGGCTGCTTTCTCTCCCTCATCATACCTGACCCAAAAGTTAGCAAATTGTCCCCAATTTCCATCAATTCAATGTGATCCCCCCCCAATTATTCAACAGTCAATACACCCAAATGCCCTACGCGAAACACTCCAGTTCACTGCACTTCCGTCTCCCCTGCACCGCTTCACCCGCAACATCCACACACAACCACAACACCAACACGCTGCTGCTATCAAACCCTTACGATAGAATCCTCCCCCACCGCACCGCTAAACCAACACAACCAAATGTGTATATATATATATATATATATCTGTAAATCCCCCCCCCTGCGGCGAGATTCCCTGTGCAGAAAAACTGCTTCTAACAAATACATCATCTGCCGCTACCACTGCCTTCACCAATCTCGTGGTACCCAATCGATTCCAACCCGGCCCATTCTTCAACTCCTAACAACCTGTAATCGTTCATGTTTCGATCAAAACTAAACCCGAGAATGACTTTGCAGCAAGCGGCATAATACTGAGACAACCCCATCCATTACAAGAATCTGAAATTTTAAAAGAATAAGACTCGGGTTGTTCTTGGTTTCGATCAATTGTTTCAAAAGAAATTTGACAGGATCTGGGCTGTGTCGTCGGTATCGTAGAGATGGTTTCGCCGATCTGATCGGAACGACAGTCGCCTGGTTGGCATTCGGCCATTGATCTAGCATTCGACGGTGCGGCTCAGGCTTGTAGCCTCAGATCTGGTCTATTGGTGGTGTCTATGGTGTAAAACTGATGGGTCTGTTGGTGGTGCGATGGGTAGTATTCGTTGGAGAAATGACGATTTGATGATGTGAGGCGGTGTGTTCGTGGGTAGCGGGGGGGGCCGGAACCACGGTGGTCGCAGATCTGGGGACGGAGGTGTTCGCGGGAGAGAGAGAGAGCATCGGCCCATTCTCTCTTCCAGCCTCTTTTTCCCTTCTCTCTTTTTCTCTCTTTTCTTTTCTTCTTCCCCTGTTCTTCACGCGACCAGTTCACCGCCCCTCTTCTTTTCTTCTTTTCTCTTTTATTCATTTTCCACCACACACCCATATATATATATATTATACCATACTTTATATTTTTATTCATGTATACTATTACACATATTTTATTTTTATTTTATTTTATTTTTCATATATTAATTTTGAATGTAAATAAAGTTGGTATAAAGCCAGCTCAATATCAGTATTATTTGTTTTGACGTCTCTGGGTGTCCGTTCGCGTCTTATGTCATTTTCATTATTATTATTATTATTATTTTTTCAAAATTAAATTAATTAGAAATTAAGGACATTCACATAGCGTTCAAAGAAAAAAAAAAAAAATTTTCTATTCCAAATTTTCGAATCTTTACAATGAAGACTTCGAGGACCGGTTGAGTCTCTTCCCTCAGCATACCAGCTTCAAGGGTGAGACCTCAAACCTGTAGCGGTTACTTTTTTCCATTCTTTCTTTTCTTTCTTCGACTAACTCATTGTATCCCTCTGTTTTTCGTGTTGTTTTGCAGACAAGAAAGCTTAGAAGAGGCCAATCTTCACTCCCGAACTCCAGGAGAAGTACAGGAGACTTCTGCACCCCCCCGACAAACCTCACGACAAGATTCTCTCCCCCCAAAATTTAATGGAGGCCAACCTGGTGAAAAGCAGGGCTAAAGCCTTGAAGAAGTCAGTGTTGTCCGGCTATATCCCGAGCACAAAGAAGAAGGCTGAGGGCCCGTATTCTTCTACTGTCGCTCCCCCACCACAGAAGAAGAGGAGGGCAAAAGTCGAGGCATCCCGATTTGCTCAAGTTGAACCTGCCGAGGTGACTCCAGTTATGCAGACTGTAGTGCCTCCATCTGTACTTCAAGAAACTATCCCGCCTCCACCTCTAGGGGCCGGTCCGGTGCATCGAGATACGGAAAGGCCGAGCACCGCTCCCTTAGCCGTTGCTAGCTTTTTTTCGGGGGCAGAAGCCGTGAAACATGCCTTCGAGGCATCATGGTCTGCGTCCTTCCGAGGTATGAGCCGGCAACAAATGGCCATTGATTTTATCATGGGCTACGCAAGGGTAAGTGTTTTTGTAGAAATATTTTTCATCGTTGTTTACTTGTTATTATTTCTACTAACTCTTCTGTTATCGTTTGTAGGCTGCTCAGGCGGTGGCCGCCATCCTGGACAACTTTGAAGACACTGAAAGGGTCACTCGTCTTCAGGCCGAGCTGGAGGCTGTTCGTGCTAAGCTCGAGGTTTCCCAAGCTACCGTTCGTTCCTTAGAGGCAAAATGTGAATCCCTTGATGGGAAATACAATGATGCAATGAAGGGCCTGGACCTCATGGTTAATCAAAGGAACAAGCATATGCAACGCCTGGAGACATTGAAGCAAGAGTTCAAGGAGGTTGAAGCGGCGGCAGCCCGGAGGGTGGAA